>JAVJIX010000320.1:292500-495000 GCA_036785185.1 Paratrypauchen microcephalus | reverse complement strand
CCTCTAAAGATGACACAACAAAATGGCAAGAAGGGGATCTCTCTACCCCACTCTCCCCGCCTCCTAAAACAAAATCGGATGCAAAAGCGATGATCCTGCGATCACTGGGTTGGGAATCCCCCCCCAGCACAAAAGAAATAAATGAGACCACCAAGTCCCTGGTCACAACTATACAAAAACTCTACAACATCCGAGTCCCAAACAAGGGGAGAGTGGGTAGCCCCAAGAGTTACCGTTTAAATTGTACACGGAAAAAAGAGTTTAAAACTCTTCAATGGAGATGGTACCGGCACAGAAAGGAAACGGTTGCAATGATCCTGGACGGTGAAAAGATTGCATGTAAACTACCAACCCAGGTAGTATGGGAGTACTACTCCAAGATTTGGGGAGCTACGGACAAGTACAGGGGCCTGGGCCAATTTGGCTCCCTCCCTCTCGCAGACAATACAGTATTCCAGGCACCCATTTCAAGCGAAGAGGTGAGGCTGAAGCTTAAGGAAATGAGAGCCTCGAGCAGCCCGGGCCCCGATGGGATAAGGAGAACCCACCTATCCCTCTTTGATAAAAAGGGGGTGATCCTGGCAAAGACTTTCAACCAGTGGCTTGTTGCAGGTAAAATTCCCACTTGTGTGAAGCGTAGCCAGACCACCCTCATCCCCAAATCGCCTGACCCGGGGCAGACAATGGAACTCAAAAACTGGCGCCCAATCACCATAGGCTCAGTCCTATATCGCCTCTTTTCCGCCATAATAGCATCTCGCCTCTCTGAGGCTTGCCCTACCCACCCCAGGCAGAGGGGATTCATCAATGGGCCAGGTTGTGCAGAAAATTTTGACGGTTCTCAAGGGCCTCCATCCCTAGGTGTTACCTTTATTGATCTGGCAAAAGCATTTGATACGGTTTCCCACAGCCTGATCAATGAGTCCCTTGAACGCAGAGGAGTGGATAAACTCCTAAGAAAACTCATAATGGACTCTTACAATGGTAGCACTACCACTATAAAGATGGCGCATGGCTCTACCCCCCTGATACCCATCACCCTGGGGGTTAAGCAGGGAGATCCCCTCTCCCCGCTATTATTCAACCTGGCCCTGGATCCTTTTCTGTACTGGCTGGATGGGAACGGGCGGGGATTCAAACTTGGAGATGACAAAAGAGTTACTGCTATGGCTTACGCTGATGACCTAGTCCTTTTAAGCGGCACATGGGAAGAGATGCAATATAACCTCCATGCCTTAACCCCTTACAGTGGAGGGCCTTTTTTGAGCAATTGTCCCTAAAAAGACCTCTCCAAATTAAAATCATACCTGTTATTGAAGTATATGTATATACAAATGTTTGGTCTCTGTTTAAAGGGAACATTCTCTAGTTTTACCCTCAGCATTTACATTCACTCCAAATGTGATTGGAAAAAAGTTACACACCTTGGAACACCAAATAAAAAGTGTTTTTTTTTTATCCTCGCCTAATTTTTTTGTAAATATAAAAGGTGTCTATAGCTGCTGTTCATAGCTGAGGCCTAAAATACACTATCTTTCAATACAATAAGTTGTTGACCACTCAAATTACAAATTGGGAATCAATACACTGGGCAAAATAAGCTAGAATCCGGACGTGTTTGGACTGGATATTTTATATGACACGCCACATATCCGGACCAGATTTTCACGATATCCTTATTTCTTGAGAATCCATGAAAATATTGACGTATCTGGACTCCGGATTTCACTGGGTACAATATCTGTTCGTATCCGGAGATATTTTGGCACTCGTGTCTCTCTGTAGCCAGCTCGCTCCACGCCCATGTGATCCCCGGACTGCCCACCTCGACTGCAGACTGAGTCGCCACACTCCGAACCGCACTCGCTGAATTGGGAAACGCAGCAATGTTAGCCGTGCTCCTGGTGGACAAGTTTGCGGTCACGTTTTGATGGGGAGGTGAACAATCCCACTATCAGAGATGTTTTAAGGTAAGTTGAAATATCAGAATTGCTATTTGGCGGGTGAATGTTTGGCGTTAGCTACACAGTTAGCCTGCCATTCGTTGATAACGTGGAATGACAAGCTGGTTGATGGAATGATTGGGACATAATGTATCATCAGTAATATGAATGTATAACATGTAACGGCGTCGATGTCTGATTTTCGACATACGCAGGGGATGAATTTCAAAATCCCACTTGCGTAAAAATGGAGAGTAATCTGCTAGCTAAATGTAGCCTTCTAGCTAGCGTGACACTGCGATCTATCTTTGTGTAGCAGCTAGCCTACATATGTTTCCCACCCAAGTGTTTAGCGTAATAATCTGTGGGTAAAAATACGCTATTTCTTAGTCCATTACCATACAAACCAACTGGGGGCTTTGTGAAATTGGGTGGGTTTTAGAGCTGCCAGGAGACTTGAAGGTAATATGTAGGATTGTGGCCAGAGTAGGTAAGTACATTGCAACTGTGCTGCTTATTTCCAAAATCTTTTCATGACTATTTAGTCAAAGTAAATAAGTAATAAAATTATAGTTACTAGTATAACCAAAGTAGTTCTGCAGATTAAAAAATGTCTATTACTGGAAATTCAAAATGACAGACATGGAAAAGATTTCTTTCCTTTCCCAGTCAAAATTAATACTTAGAATTTGATGGTGGTGGTAAGTATTCATGAAAAAGTAACATTTGTGAATGAGCAGCATGCATTCTGGAAATAAACTACCTTTTAAACATGTGTGTGACAAAGCGGATCAGTCATTGCTTTTGCCCCAAGATAGATGTAGCTAATCGCAAACATTACAAAAGACAATGAGATGTTGAAATTAATGTTTCTGAATGCTGCAGGGCAATCGGTGACCTTCGCAGTTCAGTGGATTACCTGAGAAAGGAACTGAGGACCATGCAGGGTGCCATGATGCAGCAGCAACACTCCCGCATGACCCAGGAGAACCACAAAGTCCCTTTGGAGTTGGCGGTAACACTTGATTGTGTGTTTTTGAGAATAGGACACAAACTGGACTCATGTATGTGTCCCATAACTAGGCTGACATCATTATCCACTGTTTCTTTCTATATTGGTCGTCTTAACCACATACAGTTGTATAATGATTTTTTCTTATTCAGGCACGGGTGAGGCGCTTTCACTGTGGGCTTGGGGAACTGCAGTGGATACCCTTATAAATGAACATATACCAGTGAGTGAGCCTACGAGTCTCCAATGCTGGCCAGCCCACACGTGTGTAAAGTTCACAGTGGTGTGTGCGAGGGTTACAGTTTGTGATGAACCTCAGAGAGGCATGATACACACAATCTAACACTTACGCTTATAAAGAAAGCAGGGTCCATCACTGGTGTGTTTTAGTACTGTGGAGCAAATCTTAAAGGAGTGTGTGATTGAGATGTGAATAGGGAGAAGTGTAAGGATGTACAGTACATCATGTTCAGAAAGTGGTAGGAGCCAAAGGCTCCTCCTACCTAGGTGCTCCACTAGATTTAGGAGGTCTTTTGTTCGTGCAGCAATCAGACTTTTCAGCAATAGCTGAGCACTATTTTAATGTTGTGGTTCTTTTTGTATTTCTATGATGGGATGTCACTTATTTATTTTTAGCTCTTTATTTTTTATCTGTTACACTAACTTGTGTCATTGTCTTACTATTGTGTGTGTATATGTTGTATGAATGGTCAGGTGGCATAATTTCCCCTTTGGGGATTAATAAGGTCTACTCAATCACTCAAAAGTCTGTTAACTCTACTTCTTACTGTCTTGCAGAAGCTTGAAATAGGTTCTATGAACACCTGAAGGCCCCCCAAAAAATGGACCTAGCTGGGAGGACCGATGAAGTAAAGAAGAAAAAAATGAACAGCCGACGTGACCGGGTAGGTAAAACGACCCCCCAACACACCTCAAACTGGCATCACACCCTGATTAAGGCTGTAGGGCTGATTCACATTGGTGATTTTATTAGCCCACATAAAAGATTGTTTTGGACTTTTTACAGTAAATCAACTCAAGTGCCTTTTTTCCCCTTTATTTTTTGTTGGCATCACTATCTTTGATCACTGCTTGACCAAAGAAAAAAAAATCCAGTTGATGGTTGTGAAATTCTTCCTGGCTGCCATGAACTATTATTTGGGTGCAAGCATTGAAATTAAGGTCTGCATTCTACATTCTTTTGAAATGTGTTGCTTAATATTGCCCTCTTCTGTGTAGCTTTTCAAGCAGCGGCTTCAGGTGGCCAAGGACCTCCTTGATGACGATGACCTGCAGTATCTGAAAGGAGCAGAACTCTATTCAACCGCACGCCGGGAGTTAAAGTTAAAGGTATTCAATCACATTTTCACAGACGAACTTTGGGCGCATCTCATTAAAGGGACAAATATTTACCGTGAACAGACCGAACGTGATCGCACTCCAGCGAGGGCAAAGACGCTTAAGTGGTCGAATGTAACTGTCCCTGAAATGAAGACGTTTATTGGGCTATCGGCATGGGTCTACTTGTTCTGCCTGCACAGAGAGATTATTGGAGAGACACCAAAAATCTCGTCAAGACTCAGTTCTCTGACGCCATGGCAGATTCTATGCTATATGGAGGTAAGAACTAAAATACTGATTGATTGTGATAATTATGTAATGACAAACGGTGATTATTAATATTATCATTGCAAATTACATTTTTTCTAATTATGTAGCATTTCATGTTTACATCTTTGGGCATAATGATGAGAGAGGTATTGGTATTATGCATTGAACTTTTATTCAACCATAATCATGCATACAAATATAATACAAAAATAGATACATTCCATCATACAAATACAAGCTGTAACACAAGAGAACAATGTAATTTACAGTACCTGTAGACATTTAAAAAATACATAATATTTTTATTCATCACATACACATAGTTTGCAGTGCCATCTTATTTACAATAGACCGAATATCTCACAAAGCCACAGTACAATGTAAATTATGCTGTTTTATATTATACTTTCATCAAAGGTGACTTTCCTGTGTCTGTTTCTGCATTTTCAGCCAATCGAAGGCAACGGAGCCATCCAGCAACAGGTGGAAGTGCCAGCTTGCCTTGCAGATTATCAAAAAATATGAAAGGTTTGTTTGCCTTTTTGGTTTTATGGCAAAATATGTGACTGTATAATTATTTATTATGTTTATTTCCACTGTTGCCTTGTGAGTGTGTAATGTGTGCTGTGTGTTCCAGGCGTCGATCTGCTTGATCAAATGGTTGGCTACTATGGGTTCCAGCATCGAACGAAGAAGTGGTGGAGGCGAGTGTTTTTCTTCTTGTCTGTGTCCTGCCACAATGCATACATCGCTGCAAGACCTGCCTTCAGCAGAAAGTACAGAGGGTACAAGAACTGGCTGGAGGAACTTGTCACACCAATGACAACAAGGGCTGTTCCTGTGACCTCTCCTCCTTCTCCATCTTCTCTTCCTCCTCCTCCACCCGACTGTAGGACGTTTGGGGGCCATAGTAGCCACACCACCTCCACAACATGACTGTGGAAAGATATATGACAAGCGCAAGCTGTGCCGGGAATGTCAACTGGTCCCAGAGAACGAGAAAGTAGGTGGGCCAACAGTCTTTGGATGCAAACAGTGCAAACTACCTCTGCACATTGAGTGCTTTGGCAAGCACTATCGCTGGTATATGTAAGGGATGTAACCTGTTCAGTATGTAGTGCACTTCATCTTACTGCCTTATGGCCTTGGGACACTTTATTTTTTACAGTTTGACCTGAATAAGAGCTGTTCTTTATTTCTTAAAACTTGAAAATATTGTGCACTGTACATGTTGTGACTGTTTTCTTTTATTTTTTCCATATTATTGTGTTTCTGGATTATTTTATATTTTTTTCTTAAGGTGTAGAATAATAAGACACAGTTCTCATGAAACCCACAAGTGTAAGCTTTCAAATACTTTTGGAATTTTGTCTCTGTGCTTCAGAGTCTGAGAAATCACTTATTTAATAGTCGTTGACATTGTTGAATTTCCAGGAAAAACCTCAGGATCTCGCCCTTAAGATTTTCAGGCCTTTTTCCCCAGGCGTTTTAGATCTAAATGGGTTAATTAATAAAGACAACTTTATCAAACACAACTTTATCAAACGTTCTTGTCTGTTGTATAAATTGTATTAGTGACATTGGCAGAGGTGGAAAAATGCTGAAAAAATGTGATTTAAGTATCTTTACTTGCTTTAAAGCCTACTAAATTAAAAGTACCCATCTAAAAATCTACTTGAGTAAAAGTAAAACAGTACTTGTTAATGTATTTTGAGTTAAAAAAAAAATACTTTAAATTGGTTACATTTTTCCATGACCTCTAAAGTTTGTCAGCTGTGTAGACTTAGCTTTTTCAAAGTAATTGTGATGAGTTTTTAGTAATGCTAATCTGTTTGTCATTTTGGTCAATGTCTGTGCTATTTTAAAATAACTAAGGCATATATTTAAAATATTCATAAAATATAAAATAGTCAGTAGTACACTGTAAAACATTGGTATATAAATGGTATATAAATGTATGAAAATGTTGCATGGTCATAAGGCTATGGGTTTCACGATACAGTAGCCTATAAATGCTTGAAAAATAAAGCTCCCTAGTGAATGCTAGCTTGTGTATCCTGACATATCCGGAGGTGAGCACAGTACCAGAACGTGACGTATCCGGAGATATACGAACAGTGAATACGTGAAACACGGACAATATCCAGTAAGTATCCGGAGAACCGGATATGTAGCGTGTCGACACAGTGCCATTCCGGAGTTCGGAAATGCTCCGTATACGAGAACTGACACCAACGTATCCGGAGCGTGTCAATCCGAATATCTACAGATATTGTGAATATCCTGGGATATACGACTACAAACACCCCCGGAAACAATGCCATTTTTCCCAGTGATAGCTGTAAAAATACACTTTTTACTCCACTTTTTGTTATACTTTGTCCAGGCGTTTTATACAGGGATCATGCCTTTATCCAAACCTATCCAAATTGGAAACATTTAGAAAACGTTTAATAACTTTTGACTCATTCAACCTACAGACATCATTGAGGGCTCTACTGAAAGCTTACAACTAGAGGAATCCATTTCTGCACACAAGGTCACTATATTATGTCCCTGAGAATTACATTCTATAAAAAAGTGTTTTTTTCAATCAAAAATAGACCAAACAAGTGTTGAAAATGAAAATATGTATTGAAAAATTCTATAACACTGCACACTGTATACATTTTCAAAAAACCATGGACACTAAACGTTCCACACATATTTACAGGTATTTTACACACTAAGAGTCTGGTGTGTTCCACTGACTGTAGCAGTCCCTTGTTTGAATAAAGCAGAGTGCAGTGTAGGGATGGGTATCGAAAGGGTTTCATTCGATACCGATACCAATTCGATACTTTCAAAACGGTTCCGGTACCTAAACGGTACCGAAATCGGTACTTTAAAAAGAAAAAAAACACACACGCAGACAGGGAAACAAAATCAAAATCAAACAAAAACAAATATCATCCCTGGAAGGTGGTTTGTAGCGCTAGTTAGTAAGACGAGCAAATTTCCAGGGGACTGTCTTAACTCACAGACATATAATTATTTTCATACAAATAATGTTTCACCTGAACCATGGAGACTCTACCATGTTGAATGGTAGATTTGAATGGTAAATTTTGTTACTGCCCTGTGGATGGATTCCACTTTCTCCCTGGGTAACTTGGCCCTCTTTGCCAAGGTGAAAGGTGTCACAGCAGCAGCTGAACCTAGAGAGCCCACATTTTAACCACATGTTCTTTGGAAAATATTTATTTTGAGTATTGTTAAGAAATTTGTTATACAGTTCACACTGGCTGCATTTATTTACCAACATGTCTTTCGGCAACGTTACGACACATTGAAAAAAACTCCGGACTTTTTTTTTTTGACTGCTCGCTCAGCTACTGTTCTGTGGTCAGTCGCGTCATGGTTCCCACAGTAGCCTAACCATCAATGCTAGCCCGTTTCACATAAAACCAGGTATGCAGTTTAACAGTTTAACATTTACTTGCACATCTAAATTGTCTGTCCAACAAACGCATTTCCACACAAACCATAAGACCGCAACTCTGTCGGTATTAAAATTACTCACCGTAAGAATAAACGCTGCTACTGTCGTCATCCAGTACCTCCACTGCTGTCTCAGAAGTTTTATCCATCTCGTCTGTTTTATCCGTGCCTGATGTGCTTTGCGTTGTTGACACACGGAGACTTTGGAAGACGGTGCACGCTTCTGCTTTAAGATACACACCGGCCGTTTCCCAATTCAGTGACGGCACGCTTGTGAGTGTGCCGTCGGTCTGTCGTCGAGACGGCGCACACTCGCTCTGTCCTTAGTGCACTACGTTTCTCACATGGCCGCCTGCGAAATTGAACAGGTCCCGCCTCAGCTCAATGAGCCGGGTGGTCTGCTCCTTGTTCCCTAAAGACAAAAATATTATACTATTGCGACTAGTAATACTTGGAATTGGGACATGGCCAATGTTCCCCCTAATTTTTAATGTGTCTGAGCAAACACATAACTCCACATCCGAAATGAACCCCCCCCCCCCCCCCGCGGCTCGCGCTTTGCAGATATAAAAAAAAATGCCCCCGCGGCTGAATAAAAAGCTCTTTCATCCCTGATTTACAGTGCGCTGCACAAGTTTTCTTGTGCGCTGAGAATGTGCGAACAGTGCGCAGCTTAGAGTAAACGCTGGACATGGCGATACTGTAGAATATCCAGCATTACAACAGCAAAGGAAATATAGACGTGTAAGGGGAAAAGCATGTGAACGGTAATACAGGTGCCGTGATCTATGCCGTTACGGCTACTGTCACACATGTTTAGTGTAGTTTATGAAGAGTTTCATGTAGCATAGTTGTAGGTGAGGAGAACCAGTACGTATATTTTATAGTGACGTCGCAACTCTCACTTGTGGATGTCGCTGGCGAGTCGGTCTTTGTAGTCCCGCGCTGTGCATGCTGGGGCTTTTAAGTGTGCGGAGCGTGCATGTTTGCACACTTGGTCCACGCCCCGATTTCCATGGAAACGACGGCGCCGTTCAGAGCTCGTCTTGACGGTGCAGGTGGAAAAAAACGAATGGAACGGCCCTTGTCGCGCCGGATATGACGCATATCCCGTTCCAAGGACGCTAACAAGCGTGCCGTCGGTGAATTGGGAAACGGCCACCGTGTGTTGCCAGGTGCTTAAATAAATTCTACGTATTTCCGCCTTTGCACGCAAATATTTTCTGGCGCTTGTTGCACACAGACGAATCAGCATCTTAGCGAGTGAAATAGAGCATGATGAACCTGTCTGCCCTGTTGCTTGTCGTGTCCGTGCTGCCGTTAATTGCATGCAAAGGGCGCATGTCCACAACAGATGGATTTATGAGGTAGGCCGAGTACCGAAACGAGGCACCGAAAAACACGTTACATTTCGGTCTGGTTACTACCGTTGATGTTTGCCCCGGTGCCATACCTATACCGAGTTTCGGTACCCAACCCTAGTGCAGTGTCACAGGTAGAACATTTTACAGCTGTCTTTGACTGACATCTTCTACACTTCAGCCTGCCATTTGTGCGCTCACCACTGCTGCCCATCCGTTCTTTGTTGCTCCGGTCGTGGTAGGGCTCCTTATCTGCAGTTGGGCTTTATTGGTACACAGTGATGACACTAGTAAGAAAAAACACAAAAATATAATAGGAAATAAGCTCAAAATATGCTTTCTAAAATGTTATTTTCAAAGATCAAAGTCAGCTTTATTGTCAATTCTCCCATATGTGTTCAACATAGTGAATCGAAATTTTGTTTCTCTCTGGCCAAGTAGTGCAAAAACACAGTGTACAAAATACAACAAAGACAAAACAAAAACTATCTAAGACAAAAATCTAAATCTAAAAACTAAAATCTATTCTTATTTATTTTCTTATTTATTTTATCTAAACACCCAATAAATAATAGTCTATTTTACAAAAAGTGATCTAAATGCACACAAAAAAATCTAATGTTTATTGTTTTATTTTTATTCAAATACTACATCAAATACATAATAAAATGATACTTACACACCCAGAAGTACATCCTTCATAAACATCGCCTCCTCCACACAGCCCATATGTTTCCTGATTCTCTACCTCCGACTCCTCCAGAGCTGAAATCTGCAGCCTCCCAACTTAAATATTTTCTCTTTCCAGTCCTTTTAGCCATATTTTCAATCAAGGAAACTCAAATCAACAGCAAAGGCGCAAGACGCATGGCGCTGCGTAAACTGCGCGTAAATTATGCACTGGGCGGGTGCTGGAGCGGACACCTGAGTCCATCGGCAGCCACTGGGATAGCATCGGCAGGCCCTGAGCTAGCACCGGAGCCTCTACGACCATTAGCCGGCCCGGGATTAGTAACTCCCGGATACCCTAAACTTTTTCGGACGGTTAACCACGCAAAGGTTCTCTGGGACCAGAAGGTAAAACCAAAAGACATCTTTGGAGGTCATATCAATATTAGAAGTTTGCCGTCAAAAACTGAACAATTAGAAAAAATTTTAAGTGACTCTAATCTTGATTACCTGGGTCTTAGCGAAACATGGTTAAATAAATATACCCCTGCAGGAGTCTACACGATACCTAACTATAAGTTATATAGAAGAGACAGGGTTCACAAAAAAGGCGGTGGAGTAATGATTTATGTTAAAAACTCAATTCAAAGCAAGCAGATGGACCTCCCACAAACTGATATTGAATGCGTGGGAGTCTCGATTTGTTTGTCCCCTGAAATGGCTTTCAACATCATCGTACTCTACAGGCCTCCTAACGAAAAAGAGCAATTTTACGATCAACTTAGGGAAATACTCAAAGCCTGCAATGATAAGGAAACAATTTTAATGGGTGATTTTAATTTAAATTGGATAGATAAAGCTCGCTCCAGCAAATTAAGGTCCATAGCCAAACAGTTCAATTTTACCCAAATGATATCAGGTCCCACCAGAATAACTAGCTCCTCAAAAACCTTAATTGATCTGCTTTTCTCCAACAAATCGGAACGCATCACAAAAACATATAATCTCATCACGGGACTATCAGACCACCAGGAAACTCTCTAAGGCCCGTTACAGAAATCAAAATGCACAAAATACTGTTGTATCTTATATTCCAAAGCGCGATATGGAGCTTGTTGACAGGGAAATTAAAAATGCAATTCAGAATGAATTAGATGGCGTCCAGGACACAGAGCAGGCAAGTATCATTCTTAAAAACACTATCTCGACTATCTTAACAAAATTTACAAAAACACAGCAACGAAGGTCAAGAAGGATTAATCTACCCTGGTTTAGTGAGTTAATAAAGCAAAGGGATGCTGCTCTAAAAAAGTATCTAAAATCAAAGTTGACTACAGACAGACTTTTATTTAATAGTATCAGAAACAAGGTGGTAGGACAACTAAGAATAGCAAAGGCAAACTATTTTTTAGAAGTTATCACCAAAGCAAAAGGGAACAGTAAATTAATTTGGAAATGTATAGACACTTTATCTGGAAAGGAGCGAGCAGGAAACGAACCAATAGAACTTGACATCAATGCCAGCCGCAGCCATGGACTCTCACCTGGTACAGAAGCCACTGTTAAGGACAGCCAAACCATTGCAACTATTTTGTAACCTCCATTAGAGAGCTATGTGGACCATCAAACACATGTGAAGCGGCTGGTTTCCCTGTGAAAAGACCGGTTTCAACCCAAGTCAATGAATTCCACCTTCAATCCGTGAGTGAAGAAACAGTTTTTAATATAATGTCCTCGCTCTCAGACTCAAGGGCTAAAGACTTATGGGGTCTGGATATGCATCTCTTAAAAAGATTTAAAGATGTCTTAGTTACACCTATAACCTGCATAATTAATCTGTCGTTCTCTGAATGTGTGTTCCCATCTTCCCTGAAAACTGCCATCGTTACTCCTATTTTCAAGTCGGGAAATAAAAAAGACATGAGTAATTATAGACCGATTAGCATACTTCCTGCCATTGCCAAAGTCATTGAAAAAAACGTTGCTGAACAACTAATCGAACATCTTGACAGTCTAAATCTGCTGAACGCCAGGCAATTTGGCTTTAGAAAAAAACATTCCACTCACATGGCATGCTGCTATTTTATTGAAGAAATTAAATCCAACTTAGACAAGGGAGGGGTGGTGGGGGCCATTTTCTTAGATCTTCAAAGGGCATTTGACACTGTCAATCACTATGTTCTACTAGAGAAACTACAGAAATTTGATCTTTCACCCAAAACCATGAGTTGGATTCAATCATATTTATCGGATCGCAATCAATGCGTTAAAATTAACGAAAAAACATCTCCGCTTACAGCATGCACTAAAGGAGTGCCACAAGGTTCGATTCTGGGGCCGTTGCTATTCAGTTTATACATCAATGATCTGCCTTCCATCTTTAAAGATGACGTGGGGGTCATGATGTATGCTGATGACACGGTGGTGTATGCGCATGGTAAGGAAGCATCCTCAGTCGCAGCTAAACTGACAGCAGCAATGACAAAAGCCTCTGAATGGCTGAGTAGGTCAAATCTAATACTAAACACGGATAAAACGGTAACAATGTACTTTTCAAATAAAAAGACTCAAAATATACACCCTAATATTTTTGTGGCGGGCCATATGATCCGGAATGTGGAGGAGGTAAAATACCTCGGGGTAATCCTGGATTCTACACTTGATTTTAAACAACATTTAAAAAAAGTCTGTCATGTTTTAAAATTTAATATGTTTAATTTTCAACAAATCAGGAGTTCTTTATCCTTGGAGGCTGCAAAAACATATTTTAACGCAATGATCATTTCTCATATTTCATACTGTATATCCTCATGGTCTCAGGCCAAACAGACAGTTCTCAAACCTCTCAGATCCTTGCATAATCGGGCCCTAAAAATTCTGGATAAAAAGCCTCTAAGGCACCATCATTGTCATATACTTAAAAAATACAAATTGCTTAGCTTTGAAAATCTGATCAGCTTCTCCAATATTCGTCTGGTTCATAAAATCTTGCATGACGCTGCCCCACCCCCTCTACAGACCTATGTCCAGCCACGCGCTCGGCTCACCAGCCGAGTGTTAAGGTCTGTTTCGAGGGGAGACTGCGATGTCCCAAAAAGGAGAACTGCCTTCTCCCAATCAGCCTTTTCTTATAAAGCTGTGACGGAGTGGAACAGACTCCCGAGTCATATAAAGGACATGGCAGACTTTTTAACATTCTCTCGAGCCGTTAAAAGCTGGCTCCTGGACAGTCAGTCCTGCTCTCACTAATACCAGACGGTAGTTGGCCAACAGACGTTACCCTCGTGGGTATCCTCTGTTGGCCAAGGCCCTATTTCTAAAGCTTCACCTCAAAATAATAGTACCAGTTAGGTAGGTGGCTGTCGGATGATACCCTCGTGGGTACCATTCGACAGCTGCTGCTCTTTATAAAAGTAATGAAAGGGGGTTATTATCATCAGCGTTCACCTAAATTATGCGTGTGATTACTACCTGTATGCGCTTATGAATATGCACGCACTTTAAATGTCGGATAATGTATAGAATTGTTTTGAGATTGTTTATTTTAGAAGTGCTTATATTTTAAGATTTTATCCTGCACTAGCTTTTTAAGATTGTACCTTGTATTTGATATGTGATTTCTTTTTATTATATTGTATTGTATTTTTATTGTATTTATAATTGCACTTTATCGTATTTTTGTATTGTATTTTATGATGTGAGGACTGCAGATGGAAATTAGCTTTGAGCTAAATCTGGTGCAGACATCTTTTTAATGAAACTGCACACTGTCCTTAATAAACTAAGAAACTAGAAACTAAGAAACAGTTTACGCACGGACCGCAGCTTCGCGTTACGCAGCTGTTTCACGTGGAACTTGTTGTGAAAGGCCTAACAAACTATATGTCTCCCTGTTCAGCTCCTCATTGGCTGTTCGCCTGAACTGTCAATCATCCTGTGTAACCTAACTTGTTGACTCAGCAAGGGCAGAACTCTTAGTTATTTACCGGAGCGTCACACATGATTGGACCTTTATAGGTCTAGCCCAGCCCAGACATCTTCTTACTGGCCGGTTTAAGTGTCAATTTGAAGTATACCCTCGTGTTTAGCTGCTGTGAGCGCGGTTTTAGCGAGGAAAGATATATTTTGCTTGATTTAGGCTAAAGAAGTGGGAAAAAAAACACTGACGCTTATGTAAGTTGGGAAGACTTTCGCCATCGTATTGGATCTAACACGTGTTTTGGACTAAATTGTTTTACTGCATTTTATTCACTGGATCCTTACGGACAGAATGATACCAAGCTTGTGGTGAAATACAGATGTCTGACCTGTCCAGAGGTAAGCAAAGTAACAAACCTCGTTTTGTGCTTTTCCGTATAAAAGCCCCATGTGCTCGGGGACTGATTGTTGTGCCGGGAAATGAATTGCATAGTCAAAAAGAGGAGACTGTAAGGTTTAATTTGATGTGTAGATGTCATGGGACACGTTCGGGAATGTGTGCTCTTATATGGAAAGAAAAAAAAAAACGGTGAACAAGCCCGTGCACGGGCCGGTCACAGCGTAAGAAGTTAAACACCTTCACACAACTGGTGGGACTATCTGCAAACCCGGAGAAGTGCTCGGGCTTCTTGCTTGGAAAGAAAGGACGTCACGCTGTCCTTAACAATTGTAAGGCTTGGCAATTGCATGGAAAGGACATTCGAATGATAGACCACGGAGAAACTATAAAGTACTTGGGGATCCACTTCAACCCTTGGGCTGGAGTTACAGAACCCCCCATTAAAAGTACTCTTGAAGACCTGATTCAAAAAGTACGTATGGCCAGACTGAAACCCCCACAGAAGCTGGAAATTCTGAGGACATATGTGATCCCCCGAATCATATATGTTTCAGACCACTCAGAAACAAAGTCAACGGCCCTGAAAGATTGTGATAGGCTGGTCAGATCTGTGGTCAAAGAATGGTTACACCTGGAAAAACACGTCACAGATGGGGTGATCTACTCCAGCCATAGAAATGGGGGGCTTGGAATGGCTAAACTGGTAAAACTTATTCCAGCAACCCAATTGAGACGGGCCCTGAAAATGCTTAACTCAGATGATGCCCTCACCTGTGAGGTCGCCCGCCTCATAGGGACAGAGAAGCTCATTTTGGAAAAATGGGAGCAGGTTACGGCCAAGAAACCTGGAAATAACATTGCTGCCTTGAACCACAAAGAGCTATCAAGCAAAGAGCTTAAAAAAGCGGAGTTCGAGAGATGGACAAGGAAGGCATGGCAAGGACGAGGGATTGCATGCTTTGGGAATGACAATCTCTGGAACTCATGGTTGCAGGACCCTTTAAAAGAAAGAATGACAAGCTCTGAGTTTATGATGGCTCTTCAAATGAGAACCAACACATTCCCGGTGATGGCGAGACCGAGCAATAAAGCACACCCCATATCATGCAGACTCTGTCGGGCACCCAAGGAAACCTTATCCCACGTCCTGGGGAGTTGTCCACCACTCAAGCTCAATATCTCTCGAAGGCACAACATCGTCTGCGAGCTAACTGCAGAGATAGCAAGAGCACATGGTTGGTCAACGATAAGAGGGAAAACCCTAAAGGCACTTGATGGCTCGAACGGGGTGCCCGACCTTATAATGATCAAACCACCTGATGCCTTGATCATCGATGTGGCGGTGTGCTTTGAATGGGAGTCCGCTACACTCCCTAACATGGCCCTAAGGAAAAAGCTTAAGTACGAGAAATTTTGCCAGACTGTGAAGCACCTAGACAAAAAGATTAAGCATGTTCATGTCTGGGGCATGCCAGTTGGTGCCAGAGGCAAATGGCCAAAGGAGAGCACCCATGTGCTAAAAGCTTTGGGCTTAAATAAATCGGAGAGAAAAGAGGCGGCAAAGAAAATCTCCAAACGGACCCTCCTCGAATCGATCAAGATCGGGAGAAAATTCAGATCGCTGGCGCAATCCAGGAAATCTTTCTGAAACTTCAGATGAAACTCTGTGGTAACCCTATGAATCCTCATGATGTAACAACAAAGTCACATCAATGTGGTTAAAACAAATATGTGAATATCCTCCATGAATGGCTGTTGCTAGACAAATGGCATCAGTTAATGGGGTTAAGCACAAACATTTCCTCCCCCCGATGGGAAACTAGGAAGGTGCAATGTCCCTGGCCGCCTGCGTTGTGACCGTCCGCCCCTCTTCCTTGGTTGAGGGGCGGTATGTTCGGCGCTCTCGGTCTTGGAGTACGCACCTCCCTTGGGAAATAAATGAAGGTCGGATTGTTGCGCACACAAAACTACTGATACATTCAGTAGTAGGAAATCCACGGGGGTGCGGTGTTCCTGGCCGTCGGCGTTGTGACCGTCCGCCCCTCCTCCTTGGTCGAGGGGTGGTATGTTCTGCGCCTTTGGTTATGGAATGCGCTCCTCCTTTGAAGGAAATGTTGGGAACTTGACGTAAGTCGGACTGTGGCGTCAAAGAATGGTATTCATCCAAGGAAAGACATCCTATGGTAATAAACCAAACAGCCTCTGACATGTAAGGGCTCGAGCCAGTTCCGTGACTTCCGGATAGGGACCAGCCAGTTCCATGACTTCGGCACGCGGACTGGCTCGAGAGATACGGGACAACCGGCCGTTACCATTCTATATATGCATTGCATTTTAAATGCCTCGCATTTTAATAACTTGTAGTTTGTACTAGGTATCGAAAATTGCACTATGTATTGAAAATTTTGCACGCCTGTATATTGTTTTTGTATTGCACCTTTTATATGTAATTGTTTTTAATGTTTGTTAAGGACTACAGATGGAAATTAGCATTCTGCTAAATCTGGTGCAGCCATCTTTTTAATGTACCTGCACATTGTCCTTCAAATAAACAAGTAAATAAATAAATAAATATATGTGCAATTCAATATCTATGGGTGATGAAACAGGGGGCTTGGGGTGGTACCCCCTAGTCGACGGGAGACTATAAACACCCCGAATTTGAGTAGCTGACAGCCGGATAAATCGCGTTCTGCGATGAGGCCGGCACCGCAGTGCCAAACTAGTCTCGCCCTGGTCATCCCCGGACCATGAACCCGAATTATCTTAGGACCGATGGCCACGGTAATAACCGTGGATGAAAGGAAGGATGAGGCTGTATAGACATCCTCCGGGTTGCAGATACTTGGTGTTCAAGAGCAGCACTCCGAAGTCAGGACCTGAATGGTTACGACATTAGGAGGTCCTCGATCCAGCGATCAGAATATCAAAGTGAAGAAATTCAATGATGCGCGGGTAAAAACACGGGAAGGAAAAGGCTCTCTCCCAGTAGCCAAATGCCTCGTCATAGATCAAGATGGCGCCGGAGAGGCCGGCTGCCTGTTACAGAGCTCCGACCCTACCTTACCTTTTTTTCCTCTTTTTACCTGTAAATAGACGTTTTCCTCGTTTTTTCTTTAGAGTAGGTAAAACCAGGTGCAGTTGTGCACCTGGGAAGCCTACTCTTACTACAGCTTTACCGTCAGCTGTAGTGCTTTTCTGCACTTTGTAAATCCGTACAAGGAAATGTGCAAGGGACTATCGCACTCAACCACGGAGCGCATCACATATGCGCGCGATCAGCTGCTCAGTCTACGCGGGCCTTCTCTACTCTACGCCGGGAAACCTGAAGTACCAGCGGAGATACAGAGGAGGAAGAGAAGAGGATGCAGAGGTGGACGAAAGAAACGGGGACCGGGTTTACCGAATCTACCTGCGGTAATCACGGGGAATGTGCGGTCCATCTGCAATAAGACGGAGGAGCTGATCGCGCTGACTCGGCAGCGGAGGGAATACCTGAGCTGCAGCATCATATGTTTTACGGAGACGTGGTTGAATGGGAATATACCGGACAATATCATTTCACTGAATGGATTTACCACAAAGCGCGCGGACCGGACGGTGTTGGGAAGCGGAAAAACAAGAGGAGGTGGCCTGCTTGTTTTTATTTTCCCCCCTCCTCCTCTTCACACCTCCCCGGGCCAGTAGCCACATCCCCCTTCCCCTTCACACGGACCCAACCCAGCACCAGCCCCCCTCCACCCCCCACCTCCACCAGCCCCTGCAGTCCACCCCAGTCCCCCCCTCACTCCCCCCTCTCCATCACACCAGACGAGGTGAGGAGGGAACTTAGGCGGCTCAACCAGAGGAAGTCCACAGGTCCTGATGGTATCTGCCCCAGGCTGCTGAGAACCTGTGCAGACCAGCTCTGTGAGGTTCTCTGCTACATGTTCAACCTGAGCCTCAGCCTGGAGAAGGTCCCCGTCCTGTGGAAGACCTCCTGTGTGGTCCCGGTTCCCAAAACAACAAACGCCAGGGAACCGGCCCACTACAGACCAGTCGCCTTGACCTCCCACCTCATGAAGACCATGGAGAGGGTGATCCTCAGCCACCTCCGCTCTGTGGTGAGCCCCACCCTGGACCCGCTGCAGTTTGCCTACAAGCCAAACGTAGGAGTAGAGGACGCCGTCATCTACTTGCTGCAGCGGGCGCTCACCCACCTAGAGACCGCCGGGAGTGCTGTGAGAGTCATGTTCTTTGACTTCTCCAGCGCCTTTAACACCATCAGGCCGGCGCTGCTGCGGGGGAAGCTGGAGGACGCGGGAGTGGATGGACATCTCGCTGCCTGGACCATCGACTACCTCACTGACCGTCCACAGTACGTGCGGCTGCGCGGCTGTGAGTCAGAGGTGGTAGTCTGCAGCACTGGGGCTCCCCAGGGAACTGTCCTCTCACCCTTCCTCTTCACCATATACACCTCGGACTTCACATATAACATGGACAGCTGCCATCTCCAGAAGTTCTCTGACGACTCGGCCATTGTGGGCTGTGTGTCAGAGGGGAACGAGCTGGAGTACCGCTCGGTCATCAGTGACTTTGTGGACTGGTGTGGGCGCAACCACCTGAGCCTCAACACCAGTAAAACAAAGGAGCTGGTGATCGACTTCAGGAGGAGACCACTACCTCACTCACCGGTGAACATCCAGGGGCAGGACATAGAGACTGTGGACAGTTTCAAGTACCTGGGTGTTCACCTCAACAATAAACTGGACTGGTCCCACAACACCAACGCCCTGTACAAGAAGGGCCAAAGTCGCCTCCACCTCCTGAGGAGACTGAGTTCCTTTGGAGTGAGCAGGCCTCTGCTCAAGACTTTTTATGACTCTGTGGTGGCCTCTGCTCTCCTCTACGCTGTCGTCTGCTGGGCCCCGAGCAGCACAGAACGGGACAGAAAAAGAGTCAACAAGCTGGTCAAGAGGGCCAGCTCTGTCCTGGGCTGTCCTCTGGACTCTGTAGAGGAGGTGGCTGAGAGGAGGGTACTGGCCAAATTCACGTCCATCATGGACGACACCTCTCACCCTCTGCACCGGACTGTAGAGGAGCTGAGCAGCTCCTTCAGCAGCCGACTGAGGCACCCCCAGTGCAAGAAGGAGCGCTACCGCAGATCCTTCATCCCCACCGCCATCAGACTATAGTCCTACCGTGCAATATCGTTTTCCCAATGTGCAATATTGTTGTTTTTTTTCAATACTCCTATCGTGCAATATAGTTTTTCCAATTTTTTTCAATACTCTCCCGGTCACTGTTTTTTTATTATTATCACTACTATTATTATTATTCGATTTATTACTTATTTTTTTAATTATTATTATCACCTATCTTTATGCCTTTTTTTGCCTGCATGCACTTGTGTTCTTGTTCAAACTGTCCCTACCTGGAGCTACTGTGACAAGTAAATTTCTCCTGTGTGAGATCAATAAAGTCTTATCTTATCTTATCTTATCTTATCTTATCTAATTAGTGACGCGCATGAATGGATGAACGAGATTCCCACTGTCCCTATCTACCACCTTGCGAAACCACAGCCAAGGGAACGGGCTTGGCAGAATCAGCGGGGACAGAAGACCCTGTTGAGCTTGACTCTGGCACTGTGAAGAGACATGAGAGGTGTAGAATAAGTGGGAGGTCTCGGCCACCGTTGAAATACCACTACTCTTATCAGACCCTCCAGGAATTCGCGATGTTGCGATTTGCAACTTCAACGCAACTTCAGCCAATCCCCGCGAATTCAGGGCGGTGTTGCAATTTTGACCAATCACCGCAACTTTTCTGCAATTTTTACTAATTTTGACCAATCATCGGCGACGTATTGAACGCCGACCAACTTCCTTCTGTGTAGGAGGAGACATAACTGACATGAGGTGCACGGTGCGTTTGTGTGTGTGTGTGCGGCAGAGGCGGTGGGTCACGTGAGTGTGGGTGTGTGCACGTACGGGAAGTGTGTGCGTGTAAAAGCGCGCGCTCACCTGTCACACAGAGGAGAGAGTCAGGGTTGGGGTGTAGCCGTATTTTTTGTTGACCGCAAACCCGAATTATTCATCTTTCACGTTAAGCTGTTCATCCTGCTGGTTTTCATGAGTTCCATTTCATCCTGCTGCGCTGTCATAGCTGTGTGCGCTCTTTTTGTAATAAATGCACAAAACGCATATCTGGATCTCAGCGTATCTGTCACCACAGCCTCCTCTTTGCACGTCACAAATCTGCGAGCCATAGGGCCCAACCTCATATTCTCGGCGGCTAAAAGGTTTGAGTTTGGAAGCCGCAACATTCTGCTTTACTTCCGTGTGACAAAACGAAACTGCGGCCGTGTCCCAGTTCCCAGATCGCACAGCTCGGAGAGCGGCCCGAAGGGGGCTCAGACTGCAGTCAAGGAGGTGCACACTTGCTCAGCCCCGACTGCAGTCCACGGACCGCTTAACGACTGCGGTCTTCGGACCGCGTGTTAACTGCGCATGGGACAAAAAAGAAGTGGGACAGCAGTCGTCGTGCCGGTGTATTGGGGAAATGTGTGACGCACATGCCCTTCGGGCCACGCTCCGAGCCGCGCGCCCTGGGAATTGAGACACTTCTAATGGCAAAGAAACATGTCTGCGGCGCCATTTGCCCACAAAAATAACAGCAAAAGACCGAAACAGTTCCCCTCCCAGTAGTCATTTATTTTCGATGTTGGTAAGGTTTTTTTAGGACCATATCTGTGATCTCTGTGTCTTTGTATTATTCTTTGTCAGTAATAACTTAGTATTCAAAATATTACTCAATTTTAATTACAAAAAGCAAAAATCGCAACTATTTATCGCAACGTTCACTTCCTCCCGCAACAAAATCGCAACAAAAACCTTAAAAGCACCGCAACTTTCATCGCAACTTTTTGGAAAAGCTCCCACAAATTCAGGCATTTTAGCCCGCAACAATCACAAAAAATGCCTGCGAAATCCTGGGGGGTCTGTCTTATATATTTAGGGGGCACGGTAGCACGGAGTGGTTAGCGCTCTTGCTTCACAGCAAGAAGGTTCCGGGTTCGATCCCCGGGTCGCCCAGACCTTTCCGTGTGTGTTCTGTGTGGAGTTTGCATGCATGGTCTGGGTTCGATCCCCGGGTCGCCCGAGCCTTTCTGTGTGGAGTTTGCATGTTCTCCCCGTGTCTGGGTGGGTTTCCTCCGGGCACTCCGGTTTCCCCCACCAACCCAAAACATGCACCATAGGTACTCCAGCTTAGGTCCTGACCAAGCTGAAGCAAGAAGATCATGGAGATGGTCCCCGGGCGCCCTAATGTGTGTGCTGCCCACTGCTCCTAATATATGTATATATATATAGGATGGGTTAAAATGCAGAGAAGAATTTATCCAGTGTGAGATCAATAAAGTTCACTTCTTCTTCTTCTTATCGTTTCCTCACTTACCCGGTGAAGCGGGGAGGCGAGCCCCGAGCGGGCTCTCGCTTCTGGTGTCAAGCGCCTGTGAGTTATTACTTTTTATTTTATGATTTTATGATAACAAGTAACTTGTTTCCCAATGTGCTCAGTGATCTTCTTTACCAGTTGTTGTTTAAGCATGCCAAAAACTGTTTACGTGGCTATAGCCAGTTGTCTCTCATTTGTCATTCTATGTATTTCTGGGAAGCTACAGCATACTATGGGGTTTATTTCAGTGGCTCTTGACCTTGAGAACGGTGCAAAGCTAACTGCCATGTATGGAGCAAACCTCTGTAGTCAGCAGTACTATGTCTATATAAGAAAGAGTTTTTCCTGTTGCAATCTGTGAGTACGTGCGATCAGTGCTATGTAAACCAAATGTAATTGGCTTCGAATCTATTAAACCTGTGTGCTGAAATCTCCGGCTACCTCTCGTGATTCTGATTCCAACAAAATGGTGGAGGAATGCGGGCATGAATAAATAAAAGGAGCACAATAACAGCTGGAGAAAACAACAGGACAACGGGCTCACCCGAAAGTCACAGAAAACCTACGCCATAAGAGCGCGCCAACCAGAAGGTACAGACGGATGCCTTTTCCAAAATACTGTCGAAATTGGTCAGATCAAATTTTATTATGACGTAATGAATATGGGACTTTTGTAAAAAATTAAAGTGTTAAAAAGATTTTTTAGGTTTATCTAAGCACTGTTTCATAGTAATAAGCAATCTGTATTGCTTCTGTAACTGTGTACACCTGAAAAAATCAGAATCAGAACAAGGATATATGTAATATATCTGTCAGTTTTGTAATAAACATAAGTGTAAAAAAAAAAAAAAAAAGGTAACATTCTGAATCCGTTTTATTTGAATTAATAGTAGATCTACATGTGTAACCAGAGCGCTCTAAAATTGTGCCTGTTCAAAAATTGAACAAGAACATTTACGGCTGTAGAATATATTTTTGTGATCAAACGTAAGAATGTTGTATCCCAGTATATGGGTTTTATTGTTGTTCCTCATTAAGTTGAGCTCTGCAGAGGTTATCAAACAAGTCAGTGTGAATTATTCCCAAACAAATGATGATATTGCATGTCATTGCAAAGTGGTAGAGGGAACCGTATTACAGATTGGAATCGTTGCACAGCCTTGTGACAAAGAGCTGTTAATAGAAGGGGTGGAGTTAGGATATCAAAAAACGCAGGAGATCGCCACTTTCTCTGTTCGTTATGGAAAGTTTTCCAAAGTCTGTGAAAAATTGAATGATACGCTGCTATGGGATGTGAATTTTGTTGAGGCCAAATTGTTGTGTAGATGGGTTAACAGACCTAGATCTAAACTGGGATGCAAATGCAACAGTTTTCCTTTTGGTCTTATTGAAACAATGAGTAGTGATGATATTTGTGAACATAATATAACAACAGAGGCAAATGTGAGCACTACTCATGAAAATCTGACTGCTTTAGTCACAATGCCAAATGACACTTTAATGGATAGAGAAAGTGGTATTCTTATTAATAGATCAATAAGTAATGATAATGAATCTGAGTCCAACATGGCTAAAAATAGCTTGTTTGATATTCAATCCATTACGAACAAATTTAATACGTTTGTAAAAAGTGTTACATATTCAATGGAAACAATGGCTGAACAAACTCAGCAAACTCATGTAGACACTGTAATTAAAAAATTAAAAATTGAAATAGCAAAAGAAATAACCAAAAATGTTAATATAACAAAGGCTTTGTGTTCATCCAACTCTTCCAAGCTGGTAAAAATGTTATATGACTTAAAAGAAGAATATGATCTATCGAGTTTCAATTTACAATTTACTCTTATTACGGTTGTGGTTTTGGGTTTCTTAATTCTATGCATTGTCTTGGTGATAGCTGTGCTGATACGTTTTCCAAAAACTCCTGAAATAGTTCTGCCACCCTCTGATAATTCTTTGTCTCTGCATAGCTGGGATGACGAATTAAGTGTGGAAGAAAATTCAAATGTTTAATTGAGATCATTTAATGGCACTGTATGATGGCTCCAATTGTGTTAAAAAATTGGTTAGTGTGAGTAAAAGTTTGCTAAGAAAGTGTTGTGGGATTGTGTCTGAGTGGCTGTTTTGAGAGAGTGCTATGTGCAGGGTAGTTTTGCCCATAGTATAAATAGAAAGGGTTAAGTTAGACTCAAATTACAGGTTACTATGAGTTGGGACATACAAGTTGTTGAAAATATGTTTTACAATAAACATTTGAGGTACTAATAGAGTTTATGCAAGCTATTTTCATTGTGTTGTAATCACAGAGGATAATTGTATTGTAAAATAATTACTGGATGTATTAGAATTAAATTGTAAGAATTGCCTGGTGTAAGGGCCATAAGGCATAAAAGTTAAAATGTGCCAAAATATGTACAGTTTATAATTGAAATGTATATTTTGTTAATTCATAATTCACATGATTGTGTAATTGCTGATTCTTAGAAAAGGATTTCTTATTTTAAAAATGTTTGATGACGCTCCCTTTAAGTTACGTAATGAGAGAGAACATGCAGCGCCAGTTTAGGCAGAGCTGCGCAAGGCACGGGAGCATATAGTTTTCTTACCGTACGTCCGTACCTACTTGATTTGTAACCTTTTTATTTGCAAAGTAAAGACTCTTAAACTTAAAGAAAGCCTCATGTCGTGCGCGTGAAGAAATCACTGTGTCTGCAGCTCTAAGTGGTACTTCCAGGAAACGGAGGAAGAAGTGCCACTACATTTAGTAAGAAAACTGCTCACGGAAGGAACCAAAGTGACTGAAAAACGATCTTTTGGATGCTAACATGGAGCTAGCCACCAATTAACACCTCTGAAGGGTGTGAGGCATTATTGCAACTTTCTGGATCGGACTTTCACAACGCATACGAGGTGGTAAGCCTTCTGAATTAACATATGAAGACAGACAGTCACTGGAAAGACAAAAAGGACGAATTGAAGCCTAGATTTCTTGATGGAAGGAAGCTACAAACTTGCTAGTTTGCTGTAAGCTATGCCATGATGCTAGTGCTATTTAGCCATTGAATCATTTGCAGTTTGGACCAAGAAATGAATGCCATTAAGCTACATGATGCTAACTGCTTAACTGAAGCCTGAATCAGAAAATAACTGAAAGCTCTGTGCGTTTTGGAAATTGTGAAGCATTTATTGGATGAAGAAAAGTGTTAAAAGAATACTTTTACTCATATGCACATAATTTGCGCTCAGCTTTATTAAAATGGATGAAGGTAATGTTAAAGAAGTTGGCACTGAAGACATGGCTTCCAAACGGCCAGTTAAATTAACTGAGAAGGCAATTGAGGAAAGGTTGTTTAGGCTACTTGGCACCAGAAGAGGAGTTTTGTCTAGACTCACAACTCTAAGGAGAGAAGTTGCCGGTTTAATCACTTTAGCAGATAATTTGCCAACAGTGCAAGAGAAAATGAATGAGGAGTTTAATCCAGCACTTCAACAGTTTATTGAAATT
Source organism: Paratrypauchen microcephalus (assembly GCA_036785185.1). Classification (NCBI taxonomy): domain Eukaryota; kingdom Metazoa; phylum Chordata; class Actinopteri; order Gobiiformes; family Gobiidae; genus Paratrypauchen; species Paratrypauchen microcephalus. The sequence goes on along the minus strand of JAVJIX010000320.1, from coordinate 469,661 downwards.
ACTGAACAATTAGGAGATCTTTTGCCTGAAGATGAGAAAGAGGCAGATTTGAACAACTGGTTTGAACCTAAACTGATAGTTATCAGACAGTTTATAGAAGAAACTGAAAAATGGATTGAGCAGGAGACATTAAGCTTACAACAAACAAATCAAGAAAACCAAGCTGAAGAAGAGATAGACCCTGATGATAGCGTGTCACAAGTGAGCAATAAGCCAGTAAGCAAGAAAGGTTCACATGCTGGACGCTCAACTGTCGTGTCTTCTCGTGCATCAGTTGCTATTGAGGAAGCCAAGCTCTGTGCTCTATTAGAACGTGCTGCTGTAATCGAAAAGAAACAGGAGTTAGAAATGGAGGAAGCACGTATCAGAGCAGCTAAACAGAATCTGGACATGCATGCGGCTATAGCAGAAAAAAGAGCTAAAGTCAAAATACTGAAACAATATGAGAAATCAGGAGATGGCATGAGCAGCTACATGCGCTCTCATCAGACAGGTGGCGCCAGAGTGAAGGAAAAGGGAAACACTATTCCCATTTCCCAAAGCAGACCTACTCTCAGAAGTCAGGCATCACTTAGGCCATTGCAAGATGCAAAACGCCAGGTTGCAACAGCAAACACTGCAGGGCAACAGCCAGATGGAAGTATGAGTGGCCTTCTGAAAGTAATGGAAAATCAAAACATTATTACACAGATGCTTGTTAAGCAACAGCAATATGCACAGCTTCCTGAGAAAGAGGTGACAGTGTTCACAGGTGATCCACTTAACTATAGATCTTTTATTAGAGCTTTTGAACAAGCTATTGAACAGAAGACGGACAGTGAACAAGACAAGTTGTACTACTTGCAACAGTTTACTGCAGGTGAGCCACAGCAGCTTGTACGAAGCTGCGAACACATGCCAGCACACAAGGGGTTCAAAAAAGCAAAAGAAATGTTACAGAAACATTATGGAGATGAGTTGGTGATTGGAAGCGCTTACATCGATAAGGCCTTAAAATGGCCGCCAATCAAGGCTGAAGATGGAAAAGCCCTACAGACCTATGCTTTATTCCTGACTGGTTGTTGTAACACGATGCAAGATGTGGAATTAATGGAGGAAATGGATAATCCCACAAATATGAGGATGGTGGTATCCAAGCTGCCTTATAAGATGCGAGAAAGTTGGCGCAATGAAGCATTTAAAATCAAAGAAAAAAGAGGAATCAGAGCACGATTTGCTGACCTCGTCGCCTTCATTGATCGACAGTCTAAGGTGGCCACGGATCCACTGTTTGGAGACCTCCAAGGTAAAAGCCCACCACCAGCAGGAAAGAGCAAAGAGAGTGCAAAGGTCGTCAAGAGTGGAGCAAAAGGGACAAGCTTTGCAACCAATGTGACGGTGGAAAAGAAAAATGCAGCTGTAACACCAAAGCAAGTAAGCCCAACCAAGACAGGAATTGCTTTTGAAACTCCATGCTTATTTTGTCAAGGAAACCACACGTTGGAATCTTGTAAAAAGATAAAAGAGAAAACAAGCCAGGAGCGTCTTGACTTTTTAAAGTCAAAGGGACTGTGTTTTGGGTGTTTGAGACAAGGTCATATCAGTCTGAACTGTAAGAAGAAGACAGTATGTACACAGTGCTCACGTAAACACCCAGACATTCTTCACCAGAACGAAGAGGGCAAGAATATAACTTCTGTGCCGGAACAGGGTAATACTCAGAAGGAAGAAACGTCTGTGACTCCAAGCCCTGTCAAGGAAGAAGTGTGCGGCTATACTGGGGCCGGAGAAACAGACTGCCTATTACCTGTAGTTCCTGTGAAGGTAAAGTCCCGCAGCAGTGGAAGATCCATAGAGACTTATGCGTTTATGGACCCCGGGAGTACAGCCACATTCTGTACGGAGGATGTTAGGAAGAGGCTGAACGAGAAGGGAAAGCCAACTCAAATCTCCTTAAGCACAATGGGTCAGCATGAAGCAGGGGAACGAACGTTGATCAACAGCCACCTACTCACTGACCTTGAAGTGTGTAGTCTTGATGGAGAAGAGTACCTTTGGCTACCTGAAGTCTTCACTCACAGCAACATCCCTGTGCAGAGAGAAAACATCCCCAGTCAACAACATCTAGAGAAGTGGTCTTACCTGAACGAGGTGAATCTACCGCATCTTGATGTTGGTGTAGGCCTTCTCATTGGTGCCAACAATTCCAAAGCAATGGAGCCTTGGCATGTAATTAACAGCCAAGAGGAAGGACCTTACGCTGTAAAGACTGTTCTCGGCTGGATGGTGTATGGTCCAGTAACTAATGAGAATCCACTTGTCAGAGGCAAGACAGCTTACAGTGTTAATCGAATTGCAGTAGAGGCAGTGGAGCAGCTACTAATACAGCAATATAACACAGATTTCCCTGAGCGTCTATATGACGATAAAGACGAAATGTCACAAGAGGACAAACTGTTCATGGAGTCAGTCCAAAGAAGCACCAAGTTCATAGATGGACACTACAGTGTGGGGCTCCCACTGAGAAACTTGGATGTAAAAATGCCCAACAATCGCTGCATAGCCGAACAGCGAGCTGCTGGTTTGAAGAGAAAGCTGATGAAGAACGAACTGTTTCTGGAGGACTACAAAGGCTTTATGGAGAGTATCCTGGAGAAAGGCTACGCCATGGAAGTTCCTCAAGACCAGCTTTCTCGTGATAACAACAGGGTTTGGTATGTCCCGCATCACGGCGTATACCATCCGAGGAAAAAGAAAATCCGTGTCGTTTTTGATTGCAATGCCAGCTTCCAGGAAGTGTCTCTCAATGGTCAGTTGATGCAGGGACCTGACCTCACCAACACGCTCATTGGTGCCTTAGTGAGGTTTCGAGAAGAACCAATAGCTGTGATGGCGGATATAGAGTCCATGTTTTATCAGGTGAGAGTTCCTGAGACAGACGCTGACCTGTTGAGATTTTTATGGTGGCCATCTGGTGATCTTAGTGCACCTATGAAGGAGTACAGGATGATGGTACACCTGTTTGGAGCGACGTCTTCCCCTAGCGTTGCGTCCTATGCGCTGCGAAGAACAGCAGAGGATCGAAAAGGCACCACCACACCAGAATCTGTGGAGACCGTTCTACATAATTTTTATGTAGACGATTGTCTTAAATCAGTGGCAACAGTGGAGGAAGCAATCATCTTGGTGAAGGATCTTTCTGACCTGTGTGCTGAAGGAGGTTTTACACTCACCAAGTGGGTCAGCAACGACCGGAGAGTCTTGTCTACCATTCCTACAGAACTCAGAGCCACTGAATTGAGAGACCTCAACCTTACACAGGATGCCCTGCCCAATGAACGAGCTCTCGGTGTACAATGGTGTACAGAGGATGATGTGTTCACATACAACATAAAGCCACAGGACAAGTCAAAGACGAGAAGAGGTATTCTTTCCATCGTAAATTCCACCTATGACCCTCTTGGCTTCCTGGCACCATTGATACTCCCTGCTAAGCTTCTGATGAGAGATCTGTGTAAAGAAAAGTTAGGATGGGATGAAGATATCGGAGACTTGCGAGCAGAGCAGTGGAATAAGTGGTTGGAAGATCTCACTCTCCTCTCGGGCTTTAGCATCAGAAGATGTGTCAAACCTCAAGACTTTGGAACCACAGTGGTGGCCAGGTTGCACCATTTTTCTGATGCAAGTGAGGTCGCCTATGGTACAGCATCTTACCTCGTTTTGATGAATGACCAAGGTAGGACCCACTGTTCCCTAATTATGGGGAAGTCTAGAGTGTCCCCACTCAAGCAGGTCACCGTGCCACGTCTAGAGTTGACTGCAGCAGTTGTTGCTGTCAAGGTGGATAGGATGCTGCAAGGAGAAATGCAGATCCCGCTTCAGCAGTCAATTTTCTGGACTGACAGCACGACGGTTCTGAAGTACATCGATAATGAGACCACCCGATACAAGACCTTCGTGGCTAACAGAATCACACTCATACGAGAAGCCACTAAACCATCTCAGTGGAGGTACGTCAGAACGTCGCAAAACCCAGCTGACAAGGCAACCAGGGGCATGAAGGCCAAAAAGTTCATGCAAGATAAGGACTGGATAAATGGCCCAGAGTTCCTTTCACAGGCAGAATGTGAATGGCCACAGAGACCAGACAACCTGAGTCAGAACATGCAGAATGACCCAGAAGTGAAAAGTGTTTCAGTAAACACAATCACAGTTGAGGAACAGCTTGATTGTATGAACAAGCTACTTGAGTACTACGACAGTTGGCACCGACTGAAGAGGGCGACTGCATGGATTATGAAAGTTAAAGACCTGTTAATTAATCTGAAATACAAAAGAAAAGAGTTTCAAAGTGAAATCAGTCAAACAGAAAAAGATCCAGAGAAACAGAAGTTGCTTGTGCAACAAAGCATGGAAAGGTATAGGAGTACCCTGGAAAAGGAAGTACTTACCTTGGAACAACTGACCAACGCAGAAGCAGAAATCATCCGGTACAGCCAAGCTCAATGCTTTCCGGAGGAGATTAATGCACTCTGCAATGGTAAGCCCATCAAGAAGAGCAGCCAGCTGTGCAAACTTGATCCTGTGTTTGAGGAGGGCATTCTGAGGGTAGGAGGGCGGCTAACTAAATCTGCCATGCCAGTGGACACAAAACATCCTGTGTTACTGTCCAAACATTCAAGAGTTGCAATTCTCATTCTGAGGGACATCCATGAGAAGCTCGGACACTGCGGGCGCAACTACGTGTTATCACAGTTGAGAGAGAAGTTTTGGATTCCTCAGGCAACCTCAACCATCAGGAAGCTCATATCCAAATGCACAGTCTGCAGAAGACTACGGGGACGAGTTGGTGAACAGAAAATGGCACCTCTACCGGAGGATCGTCTTGTACCAGATAAGCCGCCATTCACCAGTGTTGGAATTGATTACTTCAGCCCATTTGAAGTGAAACGGGGCCGGGGCACTGTTAAACGGTATGGTGTTATGTTCACCTGCCTCACCATCAGGGCAGTGCACATTGAGGTGGCAGAAAGTCTGGACACAAGTGCCTGTATCAATGTCCTTCGTCGATTTATAAGTAGAAGAGGACAGGTTACCACAATGCGATCCGACAACGGCACCAATTTTGTTGGAACCGAGAGAGAATTGAGAGAGGCACTGGAAAACCTGAACCAGTCAGAGATAGAGAAGTCAATGCAAAAGAGGGGCATCAAGTGGATTTTCAATAGTCCAGCCGCCTCGCATCAAGGAGGGATTTGGGAGCGGCAAATCCGTTCAGCACGTAAGATTCTCAGCGCTCTCGTAAAGGAACAAACCCTTACCGATGACAGCCTTCAAACACTTCTTTGTGAGGTTGAAAGCATCATAAATGGTCGACCCATAACAAGCGTGTCAGATGATCCACTCGACTTAGAACCTCAGACCCCCAACCATCTGTTGCTGATGAAGAATCAACCCAACTTCCCACCGGGAATCTTCAACCAGGATGATTTATACACAAGAAAGCGCTGGAGGCAAGTACAATTTCTTGCGGATCTATTCTGGCGCAGATGGACTCGCGAATACTTACCCCTCCTTCAGGAACGCCAGAAGTGGACGAGCCAAAAGCGGAACTTCGAGCCTGGAGATGTGGTATTAGTAGTTGACAGTTCATCACCACGCAACACATGGACCATGGGAAGAATAATACAAACCTTACCTGACTCCAGTGGAACTGTACGTCGTGTGAAGTTGCAAACAAAAAACAGCACCCTGGAGAGATCTGTGCATAAGATATGCCTATTGCAAGAAGCCATATAGTTATGAAAAGAGAAGAGAAAAAAAAGGACTGACTTAATGACTTTAATTGTTATTTATAGTTTATTGATGCATATTTAAAGGGACAGTGTGTAAGATTTTTACCCATTAATTACTGAAATTGAAGATACCCATTCAAAAATACATTGTTTTCCAAGCCTTTTCACTTCCATCATGAAATCAAAGTATTCTTTTGGACTTAGATATAGTCACATAAAAGGGGGATCTTCCCCATATAGAGGCAGCCATTTTGAATACAAGAGCCGCAGAAGGACATTTGGGCTCCGCCTTCGCCTTCGGCAAGGCTCGTGGTAGCACCGGAGGCAAAGCAGCGGGCGGCTCCGGCGCGCTGCGCAAGAGAGAAGGAGAGAAGGAGAGAGGTGCGGGTGGGGTGGGGGGAGGCTCGTGGTTTTTGGGTAAACAACAAGACAAGCTGCTGTATCACACTTCGTATTGGATCTAACACATGTTTTGGACTAAATTGTTTTATTGGATTTTATTCGCTGGATCCTTACGGACCTATTGATACCAAGCTTGTGGTGAAATACAGAGTTTGACCTGTGCAGAGCCTTCAAAGGTAAGCTAAGTAACAAACCGGTTTGTGCTTTTCGTATAAAAGCCCCATGTGCTCGGGGAGTGATTGTTGTGCTGGGAAATGAATTGCATAGTCAAAAAGAGGAGACTGTAAGGTTTCATTTGATATGTAGATTATCATGGTTCACGATCGGGAATGTGTGCTTTCATGCGAAAAGAAAAAAAAAACTGAACGGGAGACCGCGTTTTATTAATACCGTTGTTGTCGGCCGGGTGCGCGGCGGGTGACCCTCGAGGTTTGCCGTAGCTAAAACAGGAAGCGCATAGCCACTATCCACCTATGCGCCACGAATCCTACACACTGGACCTTTAAGTTAATTGATAATTGTGCAATCTTACAGTATACACAATTAGGGGCCGGATATGTAAGGGCCATAAGGCATAAAAGTTAAAATGTGCCAAAATATGTACAGTTTATAATTGAAATGTATATTTTGTTAATTCATAATTCACATGATTGTGTAATTGCTGATTCTTAGAAAAGGATTTCTTATTTTAAAAATGTTTGATGACGCTCCCTTTAAGTTACGTAATGAGAGAGAACGTGCAGCGCCAGTTTAGGCAGAGCTGCGCAAGGCACGGGAGCATATAGTTTTCTTACCGTACGTCCGTACCTACTTGATTTGTAACCTTTTTATTTGCAAAGTAAAGACTCTTAAACTTAAAGAAAGCCTCATGTCGTGCGCGTGAAGAAATCACTGTGTCTGCAGCTCTAAGTGGTACTTCCAGGAAACGGAGGAAGAAGTGCCACTACACCTGGTATATCTGGACTTTGTATATAAAATTTTAAGTTAAATTCCTCAAATAGCTTGTATAAATGCTATTATAAAAATAAAAGTAAAGCTGCAGATGACAGACAAATGATTTGAGATAGGGCGACATTCTTAATAAAATAAATATATTACACTTACAAAAGTGCACGATTATCTTTTATTTTGGTTCACGCTTTTCATATGGTTTACAGTTCAAAACATGGTTAAAAGCATTGATTGTTCGATCTTGAATAAAAGTTTTTGGGTAAATCTTACAGTATATTTGTTCGTTTAAGTCCGATGTAAAAAATCATAAACAGCTCCGTGTAATAGATTTAGCGATGTTTCCTCAATAGATTCGGCTTCTGTAAAAGTCATGTTATGTTGACTGGTGTAGTACGTCTCGCTAATTATTCCGTGTAAATCACATGGGAGCGCATTGGTTCTGCTTGTATGTGAAGTAAAATTTAAAAATCGATCTTTATAAAGATATATTGTTTTGAACTGTAATATTGAACTAATTAATTTAATTGATCATTCTTGTATGTCTATTTTTAGATCGAGTTAAATTTCAAAATTATATAAAGTAGAATTCTAGAATTGACTAAAGTTTTTAAAATTTTAAGTATAAATAAATTATTATTGCTGTTTACATTTTGCTCTTAAATTATTCGTTATTGTAGATAGCTTGTATGAGTTAAAACATTTATTAGATTTCACTTTTCTCCTATCTCCTGTGTGTGAGTGCTGGTGTAATTTGAGGTGCTGGTTCACAGGGTCTGTGCTTGTGTGGGTATGTGTCAGTGTCACTAGGGAGCAGTATGGGTGTTTGTGACGGCTGAAAGTTTTGTTTGTGTTAATAAAATATATGGATTATTTTACAGTGTCATTGGTGATTAAATATTAATTAATTATACAAATGAATTTGGAAAATAATAAATGCATATTAAAATGTTAAATTAATTAGAAATATGGGAAAATTAAATAAGTACAGCTTGGATGAGTTGAATTTACAGTATTTAGATATTTGGGGTAATATGTAAATTTTGTTCAAAAATTCCAATCTGTAATTAGAGGTTTTTGCTTTGTTTGATGTAAAATCAAAACATAAAATTAATTAAAACATTGTTTACATTTCTTTTATTTTTGCAGAAGCTCAAACTTAAAGCTACAACCTGAAATATTCTGCGGGAAGTGAAATGTGACTGAAGTTCACGCATTCTAAAACTTCAACTAAAGCTGTAGAGCTGACTACAGTTAATTAAGCAGGTGATTAAAATTAATTACTTAAGTTCAATAAATTTGAACCTTATTTTTGATGTCTATACTAATAAAATATACTTTAAATTTAAATGCATTTAAATTTGAATTGCTTCAGCAAAATGTAATAAAATATTGCATTTTGATGGGGTAATTTTGGTTTCAAACACTATCTAAGTTCAATTTTTTCTTCTTTCTAGAGATCAGGAATCCGTGTATCATTCGTTCTTTCGTTTTTCAATATAAAACCAAAAATTTGAAAACGAAAAAACAACAGTTTTTTTCATTATTTGTCTCCAAAACCAAAATGAAAAAACGGATAACGATTCGTTTTTTCAGTTTTCGATTTTGTGTTTAAATGAAACATGGAAAAACGGATAACAGCTGTTTCCCGTTTTGTCCAATTTTGATCTTTGCGCAAGTTGGGTAAACCGGAAGTGAATCTTTACTCAGAGACAGACACACGTGACGAGGCGGGTGCGCAAAATGGCGGCTGGACTTGAGGATCATTACCGTATGATTAAACAGCTTTTTGATGATGGAAAAACGCACGCTGAGATTTGTAACACGCTGCGACAGTTGGGTATTAAGAAATCCTCGGTAATGTCGGTGAGAAGATTCTGTATTCAAAACCAACTCCGGCGTAAAAGACATATATCAGACGGAGAACTGGAAACTGCTGTCCTGTCATCAATACATAAGGTAAGTGCTGCTGTAAGTAGGACCAATGATTTCTATAAAATATGTTTTAAAAGCCACTTAAAACTGATAATCGATGTCTAGCAGACGAGCATTACAGGGATATTCCAGGATTTCTGACATGGGGGCTCATTTCTGAGTTAGCCAGAGTGCTGCAGAGATGTGGAGACACTTTTTAGCGAATTTCATGCAGTCCTTCCAGCTGCAGAGTTTTCAGTTGCTAGGCTAGCGCAAGTCAATGGTAAATGGTAGCCTGATTTTAATCAGGGTTACCCACTCCATAGTGCACCCAAAACACCCAAAACTCTGCACCTGGAAGGACTGCATGAAATTCGCTAAAAAGTGTCTCCACATCTCTGCAGCTCTGGCTAACTCGGAAATGAGCCCCCATGTCAAAAATCCTGGAATATCCCTTTAAATCAGGACTAAGCCAGGTCTAAACCAGGTGTAAACTAGATCTAAAACCAGGTCTAAACCAGGTGTAAACCAGACCTAAACCAGGTGTAAACTAGATCTAAAACCAGGACTAAAACCAGGTCTAAAATCAGGCCTAAAGCAGGTCAAAACCAGGTCTAAAATCAGGACTAAACAAGCAATAAATCAGGACTAAACCAGGTCTAAACCGGGTGTAAACTAGATCTAAAACCAGGACTAAAACCAGGACTAAACCAGGACTAAAACCAGGACTAAAACCAGGACTAAACCAGGACTAAACCAGGTCTAAACCAGGTCTAAACCAGGTGTAAACCAGACCTAAACCAGGTGTAAACTAGATCTAAAACCAGGACTAAAACCAGGACTAAACCAGCACTAAACCAGGACTAAACCAGGTCTAAAACCAAACAAGAATTTGCAGGAGTTGGTTGCTACATTCATGGAGTTAATGTGATTAACTGAAATTCAGGAGCAGGACCACGCCTCAACCACCTTCTCCTCCTCACCAGCGAATCACAGTTCACCATAACCACACCTCTAATTTCCCAGAGCCATTTATAGCCACTCATCCCTTCATTCCAGTTCGTCTCGGTTACCTCGACAGCTCAACCGCGTCAGCTCGCTCGAGCTGGGTTAACAACCCGTCACATTTAAACACCAACCTGCCTCACGTCTCCTCGTTCCTTCCAGTCCGCAATTCCTTACGCCGCGACGGATTTCTATTCAGGAATCCGCAGCCGGAGGATCTTCCATCGCATATCCGCGCCCAGCGAACGCTCCAGGCGCGCGCTCACGCAGCGGACCTCCACCTCTAAGGAGCACCCACCGTCAATATCTCTGTGCTGGCGGTATATACGGGATATCCACATTGTCTCTCTCCTCGCCTCCTCCTCCTCGTGTAGGCGAGCGCGCAGCCTGGCGCAGCCCGGTGTACTGTCAGAGTTAGACGGCTCTCGGTGCGCAGACCGGCTTTGGCAACCACGGCTTTCGGCACAGTGCGGCCCGGCCTCCAGCAGCCACAGCGTTCGGTACCGCCCAGCACCCGCCGTTCCCCTTCAGGCTGACACATCAAGACAGGACTTTAAACAGTTTAGATCAAGAATGTAACCCCGGCGCCCTGGAACGAGACGAACGAGCTTCCGGGTTCCCATCAAGTTTCCCGCGTGCAGCTGCAGACGTCGCCACTCCCTCCTCTCCTCCACTACAGTCTCATAGCTCCCCCTGCTGGGGGCTAAGTAGTATCACCACCAGTGGCCAGTAAACGTATTCTGTTTACTGTGCAGTTTCACTTGAATTCTCTTGTATCATCTCAGCCTGCTTTCAAGCAGGCCATCTCCCCCTGTGCCTGCACCCTTCGTGTCTCATTCTTGTCCCCATCTCGCAGGCTGCACAATTCCCCATGCACATGCATCTTCTCCCCATCTCTCATTTCTCTCTTTTCAGTCATCATGAGCTAGATGGCTCTCGTGCCCTACCCACATTAGGCAGGGCCTCTAATCCATTTCCCGTCTTCTGCTCTATCCCTTCCCCCCACCCTACCCCCCCCCCCCCCCTTTTCCCCAACACCCAAATGTTTTTCTGTCGTTGCAGCCTACACAAGTCACCACACCCACTCACACTATTTTCGTTCACACTCCGAAACGTCGTACGAATGTTTTTGTTCGCTTAACTCCTCTCTGCACTGGCACACTGTCATCTCATATTCAATCTCTCCTACCGACTCGCATCCGACCATTCTAACTCATGCAACTCATGCTAGCTCACACCATTCCATCACATGCTAGCTAAGCAGTCTCTACATCCTTTCTCTGCTATTCCGATATTCAGCACCCATCGACTCATGTCACTCACTCAATTTCAGCTCGTGCTGCTCACGCAATTTTGACGTACGCTAGCTGTCTTTACAGCCGCTCGCCATCAATTCATATTCCGGCCCTTGCTGTTTCACGCTATTATAGCTCGGGCAGCTCACGTCATCCATTACAAGCGAGCTTAAGCCATAATAACCATGTGTCACACTATTCAGCTCCTCCCAGTTCCGCCCTCACCTGAGCTACACCATCTCGGCTCACCACCTCTTTCCCGATCGAGGATCCTACCATCGACGTCAGCTCATGACTTCACCATTCTATCCTATACGCATCCTCAGCGATGCTCTCGCCATCTAATCCTCATCTCCCCCTGCTCATGCTACATCATTGCATTCTTTCATCATTCTCAGCTCTCATGTCGCGACTACTATTACGGTCTCCAAATTCGACCGCTCTCATCTGTCCAGCATTCAACCCGTACCTGCCCTGTGAACATCCCCAATATGCACCTCCACCCTCAGGTCCTTAGCTTTTCCACAGGTTCCAAGCCGACTGACGACTGGCCGATTGTCACAACGTTTCACCGGCTCTCATGACAGCATGATGACCGCCAGCTCACCCAGCTCTCACGACCGCATGACAGCTCGTCTGGGTCTCACGAAAGAAAAGAAAAAACAAAACAAAGAAAGAAGAGGAAGAAAAAAAAAAAAAAAGACAAAAAGAAGACGGCTTGCCTGGCTCCCACGACAGCACAACAGCTCGCCTGGCTCCCACGACGGCTCGACAGCTCGCCTGGCTCCCACGACGGCTCGACAGCTCGCCTGGCTCCCACGACGGCTCGACGGCTCGCCTTGCTCCCACGACGGCTCGACAGCTTGCCTGGCTCTCACGACGGCTCGACAGCTCGCCTGGCTCTCACGACGGCTCGACAGCTCGCCTGGCTCTCACGACGGCTCGACAACTCGCCTGGCTCTCACGACGGCTCGACAACTCGCCTGGCTCTCACGACGGCTCGACAACTCGCCTGGCTCTCATGACGGCACGACAGCTCTCCTGGCTCTCACGACGGCTCGCTTGGCTCTCTCGATGGCTCTCACGATGGCTCTCACGATGGCTCGCCTGGCTCTCTTGACGGCTCTCTTGACGGCTCTCACGACGGCTCGCCTGGCTCTCACTACGGCTCTCACGACTGCTCACTTGGCTCTCAGGACGGCTCTCACGACGGCTCACGACTGCTTGCTTGGCCTCATGACAAGCTCTCACAATGGCTCGCTCGGCTCTCACGTCGAGTCTTCCGACCCACAACGGGTCTTCTCCTCCACCTCTGTCCTGACCCACAACAGGTCTTCAGGTGTGTGTTCTGTGTGGAGTTTGCGTGCATGGTCTGGGTCCGATCCCCTGGTCGCCTGGGCCTTTCTGTGTGGAGTTTGCATGTTCTCCCCGTGTCTGGGTGGGTTTCCTCTGGGCACTCCGGTTTCCCCCATCAACCCAAAACATGCACCATGGGTAAATCCTCCAGCTTAGGTCCTGACCAAGCCGAAGCAAGAAGATCATGGAGATGGTCCCTGGGCGCAGTAATGTGCTGCCCACTGCTCCTAATAACAGGATGGGTTAAATGCAGAACTGGAATTTCCCCACTGTGGGACTAATAAAGGCATAGCTTCCTTTCCTCCCAACAGATCTTCCTCCCGTCAGGTCTCCCTCCCTCCCAACCCACAACGGGTCTTTCTCTGCCTCTCTCCTGACCCACGACGGGTCTCCCTCTCTCCTGACCCATGACGGGTCTCCCTTCCTCCCAACCCACGACGGGTCTTTCTCTGCCTCTCTCCCGACCCCCCGACAGGTCTTCTTCTCTCCACCTCTCTCCTGACCCACAACAGGTCTTCCTCCCGTCAGGTCGACGGCATGACAATACGCCTGGGTCTCACGACGGCTCACCCGGCTCTCACGACCGCATGACAGCTCGCCTGGCTCTCACGACGGCTCGCCCAGCTCTCACGTCGGGTCTCCCGACCCACAACGGGTCTCTCTCTCGACCCACGACGGGTCTCTCGACCCACGACGGGTCTTTCTCCGCCTCTCTCTCTCTCTCTCATGACCCACGACGGGTCTCCCTCCCTCCCAACCCATGACGGGTCTCCCTCTCTCCTGACCCACAACGGGTCTCACTCCTTTCCGACCCACAACGGGTCTTTCTCTGCCTCGCACTCCTGACCCATGACGGGTCTCCCTCCCTCCCTCCCGACCCACGACGGGTCGACTCACGATAGGAGATCTTCCTCCCGTCCAGGTCTCGCTCCCGACAGCCCCCCCCCCCCCCCCGACCCCCCGACCCTCATCCCTCCGACCCTCATCACTCCGACCCCCCCATCCCTCCAACCCTCATCCCTCACCTATCCAACCCTCAACATTCGAGCGTGGCTGCTGAAGGACGCACATCAGCATTATCATGGTCACGTCCGTCAACCATCTGCGCTGGCGCGAGTGACCCCACTCCAGCAAAGGTCCAACTCCTCAGTCAGGGGAGAAGACCCTCCACGTCACGGTTTCTCTACATCACTCCTGACTCATTCGCCATACGGCACCTTCACGACGCAGCTCCAGTTTCTCCAGTGTTCAATCCGAATCTTCGGCAGTAGTCGGATTCTGCATTGCTTCCAGCGCCCTCGAATCGCACAATTAGCCTTCAGCTTCATCGGAACTTCGTCCTACTTTTCCACCATTTTTTGGGGGGTCTGATTAATCCAGACATTCCCATTCATTCTAACAATAATAAATCAGTCAACACCACCTTCTTCAGCTTCCCCTTCTGCTCATCTGACGTCACCATCATCTGCAATTTCAGCACCCTCTCACGCCACTCCAGGAATGTCTGTGTCTCCACCGTCCAGGCTTGCCATCCATCCATCCATCCATCTTCTGCTTTTCCATTTCCGGGTCACAGGGACAGCAAATCTGCTGCCCAGAACACTATGCACCGGCCCCCATGAATCCTCCCGCGGGAGTAGGTCCAGGCTTACCTCTCAGGGATAAATCTCATATACAAGCTGATTTCTGGTGAAGACTGCCAGTCTCATCTTCATGTTCCCGTGCCTGATTAAAGGACTGCAAAAAACTGAACCTCGCCTTCCTCCGAAACGCCTACCACTTATTTCGGACCTTCTCTACCGTTGCACTCTCACTCTGCGCTCCGGCAACCTCTCGCCTTTCACGGACCTCTTCTGGCATAACACCCCATCCATTCTCCATTCATTTATTTCGCATTGGCGCCACTATGTCCACGGCCAGGGCAGATGTACCCGACCGGAAAAATTCGAACCCTTGGTTGTCGGGTCTCCAGCACCTACCTCGTGTACGATCGTCACGACCTCAACGATCTCCTCCAGACCCATTCCACTTTATGCTCTTTCAAAACTTTTGGGGGTCCTGTTCCGCTGGGCCAATCGAAGATTGAGACGGAGCCCCCACCCACTGTCTCAACCCAGTCATCACCACCTATTCACCGAGACATCCACTATCATTCAATAATAAACATCTTCACTGCATTATGTTGATGGCGTGGTCCTAGCTAGTGAAATGGAGTTAATGTGATTAACTGAAATTCAGGAGCAGGACCACGCCTCAACCACCTTCTCCTCCTCACCAGCGAATCACAGTTCACCATAACCACACCTCTAATTTCCCAGAGCCATTTATAGCCACTCATCCCTTCATTCCAGTTCGTCTCGGTTACCTCGACCCCTCCCTCCCACCCCTATCTCGTTTGTCTTTCAGCCACAAGACATCTCCTAAAGGGGGGGGTCCTGTTCCGCTGGGCCAATCGAAGATTGAGACGGAGCCCCCACCCACTGTCTCAACCCAGTCATCACCACCTATTCACCGAGACATCCACTATCATTCAATAATAAACATCTTCACTGCATTATGTTGATGGCGTGGTCCTAGCTAGTGAAATGTAGTTTTAGAACAAACATGGCAATATGAAGTAATCCAAAGTATTCAGATTACGTTACTCACTTTAAGTAATTTAATGGATTACGTTACAAACTACATTTTGGGCTATGTAATCTGTAGGGGATTACATTATAAAAGTAACCTTCTCAACACTGTCAACTGAATTATTAAATGTGTTACAATGAAACAGAAATGAAACGGAATTTAAAATTTCTAAAACGGAAAATGTCAATTTTTGAAGCAGAAAATCATTGGCCCTATGTAAGCATGTGCAAGCTATACATATACACTTTTCATATAAATATATATTTTTTGGAAATAGTTTTATTTTGTTAACATGATCACCTAAAATGTTAGCGCAGTTTAAATTTAGGTCCAAAAGCTATGATCAAAATGAATTTTTTATTATTGTTTTTTTTTTTTTAACTCTTTGTTTTTGTCTTGACAGACGGGTCCAAGTTATGGACGAAAATTCATGACAGGATACCTGTCATCTGTGGGAGTTAAAGCAGGTGAATGTCGAGTAGGAAGGATTCTTAGAGAGGTTCACCAACCATATAATGAGCTGCGTCACCAGGTAAATCACTTGCATTAATTATAATTGTCTCATGAAAGTTTAATTTAGACTTAAAGTATGCATATTAGCAGTACATACTTGTATTATGTTTGTGAATAATTTGAATATTTTAGCTGATTTAATGTTATTTCTCTTCTGATTATTTGCTTTGTGCTTCTTAGGGAGCACGTAACCTAAATCCAGTTCCCTACCACGCCAAATACATGGGACACAAACTGCATATAGACCAAAATGAGAAGCTTGGAATGTTTGGAGTGACACATGTCTTAGCTATTGATGGTTTCAGCAGTAAAATTGTTGCTGTATCCACAATGCCAGTGAAGAACAACCTTATTATTTATAAGGAAGTATACAGGCAAGTACAGTCAAGGTGAAAAAAGAAAGTAAATAAGTATTAAGCACTACATTATTGCACTGTGGGTCTGATTTAGTAAAAGTGTGTGCGTGTAAAAGTGTACAAACTTGACATCACCTGTAAAAAAAAAAAGTGCAAACTGTTGTACTAACGCAACACACTGAGGTTTGCGTCTTTCAAATGTGTGTAATTTGACATAATGAAAATGTAATATGAGGCATTTTAACCCTAGTGTGTAAAATACAGGGAGGAGCTAATATAAACACATTGTGCTTTACCAAACTCAAAATTGAATTTGCTGACATTAGCTGCATCTATTAATAAAACCTTATTTTTAGTAGATCACTGCAACACACACGCTAACAAAACACAATCTGTTGCACTGTGCACACAATTTTGTTCCTTTATTTGGGATCTTCGTAAATCAGGCCCAGTGTGTACTATGTGCATTTGAATGCAAAATAAATACGATTCACGTATCCATATACACTGCTCAAAAAAATTTAACTTTGAAAACACATGGGTTCTCTATGCGAAAAATAAACGTGCTGTATATCTATACAAATATGGACAGAGCAATGACTTGGGAACAAAAGGATGCTCCTCTTTTAATGGAAATAACATTTCCAGCCTTCAGAGGACTTCATTTTATAGGCACCCTGAAAATCAAAGTGAAATAATGATGTGGCAAGCTCGTCCATTTTGCCAAAATTTAATTTCTGCAACTCAAAATGCTTCTCACTCTTGTGTGGCTCCACGTGCTGGTCTGCATGTTTGACAACGTCCTGAAGCGTTTATCACAGAGGGTCAGTTTTAAAATACAAAGTACACAGCGTGTGGGAAGGTGTGTGTTCAATATCAAACCTCTGTCTTTGAAATTGTACTTTCCACAGCCCCTCAGAGTGTGAAGAGTATAGTTTTTTTTTTAAACAAATTCAAGCCCTCAGAAATCTGTGATAAACCGTAAGGACGTGTAAAAGTACATTAGCCAAATTTTAACCCTTGAAAATTTGGAGGACCTACCTTAAATAGTTTTTAGGGGGGAAAAAAACGGAAACCTCTGCTCAAAACAGGTCAGGGCTTAATTGACAAAATATTTTATGACAAAACTATAAGGAGTTGGGAGCTAAAATTTGGGACTTTTCCTCTTGGGAAGTGTGTGAACCTCCTACATTTTTAAAAAGTCAATTCTGTGATGGAACCAGTCTTGTTTTAGGTGATGTCTCAATGGTGCCACTCTAGTGCACCTGTTGTTCATTTCCATTAAAAGACGTGGCATCTTTTTGTTCCTAAGACATTGCCCTGTCCAGATTTGTAGATATCCAACATATATTTTTTCCACATTAAGATCCAAATCCAAATCCACTTTATTTCTATAGCACATTTCATAAACATAAACAGTTTCCAAAGTGCTGTACAGACAGAAAAACTACAGAGAGCGACACAACAAACATCAGGTACTGTATATGATTCACTAGTCCCAAAACAATAAAACCAGTCAAATCAAATCAGAACCATGGAGTAAGTACAAACAAGATAAAGTAAAATAAATTAAATAATAAAGTAAAATAAATAAATAAAATAAAAACACAGAGGAGCACACAACTCCTGCGGGATTAAAAGCCAGAGAATAAAAGTGGGTCTTAAGACGAGACTTAAAACTCTCCACAGTGGGAGCTGTTTTGATGTGAGGAGGCAGAGCGTTCCACAGCTTTGGTCCAGCCACAGAAAAGACTCTGTCTCCTCTGATTAAGATCTCATGTGTTTTCAAAGTGTCCCTTAAATTTTTTTGAGAAGTGTAATTTGCACATTTCTTTTATTACAGGAAAGCAGTTGCCAACAACGGATTATGGGACCAAATCGGAGTCGATTATGACAGGGAGTTTTATTTGACCCTATACATGCAAGAAAAGCTGTCTCAACACAGACATATCATCGATAGGCTTCCTTACGTGCAGACAACCTCTTCAAGGGTGAATTTGGTCCTACTGATTACATATAAAAATAATAAGTAACCTTTTGTTTTATTTATTTTTCATCAAACAGGGACCATGCACAAATCTTTTCTCATTTGAGATTAATGCCATATTTAGTTGTGGGCTCCTTTACATCTGCAGATCTACAGATTTTAAGACCTGTACAGTATTTTGGTTGATATGTTTAGTGTTGACATGATAGGTGCCGACCTTTCAAAATTATGCAACATGTATTTCCAGTGAAAGTTATTATTTACAAGCCTAAATCATACAAAAGTTAGCCCAGTGTGTAATATGCAGATAAAACCTGACAGCAGAGATAGTTAAAGCAATGCTACCTTTTATGATTTTTGGATTGTAAAACATTTTGGGGATTTTAAGTGTACTCTTTTTTTTTTCTCCTTGTGCTTTAAACAGAGCCTTCGAGTGGAAAGAATTTGGCCAGAGGTCAACAATCGGGTGAACTATCCCCTAAAACAGGCCCTTGTCCACCTGCTGGATCAGGAATTACTTGATATGCAGGATAATATTACCAAATTTTGTGTCTCCAATCTGGCATGTCAAGTGAGTGAGATAGGACTTAGCAGAGTTGTGCAGTCCTGGAATGCCCATAGGATACCAGGTAAGGTGTGATATTTATGTGTATTTTTTAAACTGACAGAATTTTGTCCAAAACTAAAAACAAACCATAACCAATTATAGGCAGAGGGATACCAAACCAACTTGCAGCTTCTAGTTGCCCAGCAAGAATTCCCACAGAGCTGCTGCCCAATGCTGCTGAGGCAGCACACATGTACGAGGAGGAGCTGGGGTCCTCGCTGACTTGGGTGTCTGCCTTTGGCTCCGACCCATTTTCATCAGAGCAAGACCGATCTCATGCTGAGCATTTGTTTGGAGAGAGGTTTCCAGACATGTCTGTTCTTTTTGAAACAGTGGTGAACAATGACTATAGCATGTTTCAGGAAGCATTGTTGGACCTGATAAGTGTCTCTGGAAGACATGCAAGATAAATGTATGTGGCCAATATATCCAACTAGATATATGCATCATTTATATGTACAGCAGTTTAAGAAAATTTAGACCAATTGCAGATGAATAAATAAATTTTGTTCAAAACAAACTTTATTGTTATATAGTTTTTGCAATAAACAAGTATAAAATCTGACTGCCACAAAACATTTTAACATGTGACTGAAATAAGACATTTGGATATATTAAATGCAGGGCTGGACTGGGACAAAAAAACAGCCCTGGCATTTTTGGCTTAGACCGGCCCCTCATAATTAGTCCTGATTTAGTCCTGATTCAGACCTGATTAGCCCTGGTTTAGTTCTGGTTCAATCCTGATTTAGATCCAATTAGTCCTGGTTCAACCCTGATTTAGTCCTCATTTAGACCTGATGTAGTCCTGGTTTAGTCCTGATGTAGTCCTGTTTTAGTCCTGGTGTAGTCCTGATTCAGACCTGCTTAGTCCTGGTTTAATCCTAGTACAATCCTGATTTAGTCCTGGTTCAGTCCTAAATTGTGGGCCGGTCTCGAAGTAAAAAAAAAAAAAAAAAAAAGAACCGCATCGGCCCCTAGGACTGTCGGCCCACCGGGAAAATGCCCGATTACCAGTCCAGGCCTGATTAAATGCCATAATAACTTGTAAAACACATTAGACACATTATAAAATGATTTCAAAGAGCTGTACAACAACTGCTGCCACTTTTACAAACTGGAATTATGTCTGGAATAACTTCTCCAGTGCTGCCAGCGCCTCATCGAGCACAGCCACTTCATAGATGTTCCTATCCAAATCTTCAGACCGACACTTCGGGCAGTAACCATGGTTAAAGTTCCACCTCTCGATGCATGCCTTACACCCAATGAAGCTTCTGCAGCAGGTGGAAAAAATAGGCTTATCTGCAGGACCTATAGATTTAAAAAAAAAAGGGAAATAATTTATTTTCATTGTGTTAATCTATTACAATGCTAATAAATCCCACTTACATAAAGTGTAAAATCACTATTTAGTATAGCCTCAATGCACATGATCCATAGTAAAACAATACCAACCTGTGCAGACAAGACAGCAAAACACCAGTCTTAGAGAGGCTACTTCAGCCTCTGAAAGACAAAGTGTGGTTGTCATTGTCGCCTGTTGAGTCAAAGTCTTGATAATCTTTGACACTTCTTTTAGTTCCTGGGCTGCTTCCACAACCTCATCGATGTCAGCAATCACCTCTTGAAGGCCAGTATCTTCTTTTCGACTGAAAAATATTTAGAATTTACAATGTAACATTTAATTAGAGTGTAATTAGTTCAAACACTACACATACAGTAGTAAGAAACTCTGTGAAGTTGGCCCCCCATCAAACGCAAACCTACACAAAAACTATGTCAATCATTTGTGCTTCATTGGTGTTATTCTATAAAATATGAATCAAAAGCAAATTACTAAAGACTGATAGACTTTTCTGCAGCCTCAGATCGTTCTCTTCTCTAGTTTTGTGGAGTTTTGCTAAAGTTGCTGCTTTAGCTGAGCAGAAATAAAAATGAATAATTTTAGAAATAAACTCGCACAAATGAAAACTGTCACAGCACAAACGAAATATAAATGTTTTCTATAATTTTCTGCCTGTTTTAAGGCTATTTAACATTTTGAGGGGCTGATGACGTCATCAGCCGAAAAAATTGTCACCACTTTGGGTGTTTCAGTTCCTTTTTAAGCTTCCTGGGGCTAACCCCAATTTGACCTATAAAAGAATCGTTCATTTCTCTAAAACTAAAGGAGCATAAACAAAACTTTTTGCAGCACAAACGATTGACAAATTTTACTGTAGGTTTGCGTTTGATGGGCCAACTTCCCACAGGTGTAGTAAGAACCACCATGGCTTTGCTGACATGTCGTCCAAAAGAAACATGTGCAAAAAAGTTACCTCAACCTCTTTCTTTTGTTGGGTTGTAGCAGCTCCATTTGCTTTTCAGGCACTGCAAACACTTTCCTTGAATTCTGTTTCCAGTATACTGACCCTGCCATTTAAAAATTTGACCTGATTTTCTTAACTTTCAACCAAACATCTCCTGTATTGGTGAAAATGTACAGGTATCTTAAAACTTAAAAACAGGACACTACAATACAGATTTGAAGCAACCAAGAACAGTATGGATGCACAATGTACTTTAATGTGAGAATTTCACTTGTGTGTGCATTTACCTGTTCAAGTGTGAACTATGTGCAGATGAGCTCCTAGTGTGATGGCAGAAAATAGCATTTACACAGCAATGATTTTAAACATACCTCTTGTTCCTTCTGTATCCATTATTTCATTTCCCAGACTATCTGTCAAAACGATTGCCTCCTGCAGTCCAAGGGCTTCTGCTACTTTTGTGTTGATGGTCTGCACACAAGCCTCAAACTCTGAGAAGCGGACCGTCACTAGTTTGTTGGTCTCCAGCTTTCCATTAATAACTTCAGCCATGAGGATATTCCTGAATATTCATGAAAAAACATTTTTAAATACATACACAGTCAAGTAATATGTCAACTGATGCAAGCACTATGTCACATGTTAGTTTTAATACTAGGAAAGACTATGTATTACAAGCAAGTTATCTGTAATATGAAACATGTTAACCCTCCTGTTGTCCTCGGGTCAAAATGACCGGCCACTGTGTTAAAAAACCCCAAAAAATCACCTTAACGATAATTTTTGAACTTGAAATTTTATGACTTTTCCTAGATTGACCCAAACTTTAGAAAAAATGAATTGTTGCCTTTATTCACATTATCATGCATGCTGTACAAAAAAAGGTACAAAGGTTGTCTTCGGGTCAAAATGACCGAACAGTGAAATTCAATTAAAATCACGGTCACAGAGTTATTTACAAACCACAGAATGTGAGAATGTTTTAGATCTGTCTCAGATCAATCAGTAGCAGATGTAAACAATCAGTAGCAGATGTAAATAAGACAAGACAACACAGGTGGCCTTCTCGTGGACAGTGCCTTTGATCTGTGGATTTCCAGAAGTTATAAAGGTGCTGCAGATGACATTACCCCGAATTCTCTCTGTGCTGAAGCCATGAGTGTGCGTTATAACGATGGGATCAAGTCATGGGTGGCTTGTGATGCCAAATCAAGCTACGCTTGGAAGATCCAAGTCTACACCGGGAAGCCGACCACTGGAGGCCCAGAGAAGAACCAGGGGATGTGAGTTGTGCTTGATGTGACAGAGGGACTGAGGGGTCACAATGTGACATGTGACAATTTCTTCACCTCTTATGAACTCGGACAGCAGCTCCTGAAGAGGAACATCACCATGGTTGGCACAGTTCGAAAGAACAAGCCTGAGCTCCCACCTGCACTGCTTGCAACAAAGGAGAGAGAGGTCTTCTCATCAAAGTTTGCCTTCACGCCCACCACCACCCTAGTTTCCTACATCCCAAAGAAAAATAAGAATGTAGTACTTATGAGCACACTGCACACAGACGCTGGCATTAGCGATCGTGAGGACAGGAAGTCATCCATCATCCTAGACTACAACTGTAACAAAGGAGGCGTGGACAACCTAGATAAGGTGATAAGGTGAACATACAGCTGCAGAAGGATGACTGCCCGCTGGCCCCTGGTTATCTTCCACAACATCATTGATATTTCCTTCTACAATGCTTTTGTGATTTGGAGAGAGATCAACCCAACCTGGATGCCTCGTAAGCAGAATAAGAGGAGGGTGTTCCTGGAGCAGCTAGGAAAGGCACTTGTAACTCCACTCATTGAAAGAAGGAAGCATGTCCCCCGCACAGAAGCCTCTGCAGCAGTTGTCAAAGCTATACAGAGTGCAGGAACTCCTGATCAACCTGAGGATCCAGCTGCCACTGCCGCTGCCCCAGCTGGGGCAAGTAAGAGGAAGAGATGTCTGTTCTGCCTGCCAAAGAAGGACCGTAAAACACATACTGTGTGCTGTAGGTGTAAGAAATATATCTGCAAGAGCTGTACATTTGCATACTGCCCTACATGTGCTAATTAGATCAAAGTTCAAAGTCAGCTTTATTGTCAATTCTGCCATATGTGTTCAACATACAGTGAATTGAAATTTCGTTTCTCTCTGGCCAGGTAGTGCAAAAAAAGTGCAAAAATGTAGTTGAATGAGTTATATTGTTTTATGGATTGTATATTTTTCTTACATTGTTCAGTAAAAAAAAAAATCTGAAGAATCTGACTCATTGGGATGAATAAAAATGCATTCAAAATTCCTTTTTGCACTTTTCTTTTGTTTCTAAAGCTATAGAAATGCAGGTGAAAAGGGAAAACTCAAGTATTCACACATTGTGTGGTGAATGTTTCTTCAAGCAAAATACAATTTGGTGTTTAAAATTCAATTAAACTGCTTATATTTGGGATTTAGTGAAGACGGGTCATTTTGACCGGGAGGACACGGGGTGTATACAGAATATGAGGACAACAGGAGGGTTAAGCTCTTATTTACACTTATTTACATTTATGCTGATGTTATTTTAATATTAGTCTGGCAGAGGGTGCACGATCCTGCTCAGTGCTCACTGACATCATCCCACATGATTTGAGAATATTAACTGAATGATGCTATTTCAAATTAATGGTCATTTTTGCATTTTTTTCCCCCACTGAATTAAATATGAATCTGATTAGAATGATGTTATTGTTGGCCTCATGTTTCTTATTTAGGATGGGACGTTTCCTAAGCCCTACAATGCTTCACTTAAAATGTGATGCTGTGACACATTTGACCTTTATCCAAAAACTGTAGCTCCTATTATTTGGACATCACACTTAAACATATTACAATTATGATATTTGCATGAACTCTTCAACCATAATATACAGGGGTTTATCAGCAAACAGAATTGGACACACCTCTGCAAATAATGTTGCCTAAAAATAAGTAACAGAGACAAAGGATATTTTAGCAAGGAGTAAAAGTTTCCTTTCATCACCTAACAAAACTCTTGGTGGTGGTGCTCCTTGAGCAGGAGGAGCTTGTGGCTGAGCTGCTTGAGCGGTGAAAAGAAAAGCGGACAGGTTGACCAGTGGGAATTGCTGCTGTTGCTGCTGTTGCTCGCTCAGCAGTGGTACTGTCACCATGCACCTCATAGTGACTTCTGGTGAGGAGGTCAAAGGTGCTGAAGTCACCATCCGGTCTGGGAAATATGGCAACATTGTTGTCATCTGTCAAATAGACAGTTTCTTTTTGGACCTATGATAGAAACACAGGTTAGGCTGCACTGAAATAATGATTAGAAAATCAACCTAGAACAAATTTGCACTGATCAGTGTGTTACTAAAACTAAACTTTGTGCCGAGATGGATTGGTACCAAGTACCATAGACCGTACAGTCTATGGTACTTACGGCACTCAAGTAAAGTGTGGTCAACCTTTGTGAAGTTGGCCCCCATCAAACGCAAACCTACACAAAAACTATGTCAATCGTATGTGCTTCGTTTGTGCAGCTTTAGTTTAAAATTATTCATTATTATTTCTGCGGTAATTATAGGACATCATTTCCGCTCAGCAAATCCACAAAGGTAGTGGCGATGAACGATCTCGGGCTGTATTATTCTATAAAATATGAATCAAAAGCAAATTACTAATATTACTAATACTAAACTAAAATACTGTCTTGTCAGGGGGTCAAGAGCATATACGGTCTATGGTCAAGAGCAGAGCTCGGGTCAGAGTGACTGGCGCCAATTCAGAGGCCCAGTGATGGCGTTTATTACGAATTGGCTTTAGCTTAGCTAGCTGTGCCATTGACATGTGTGGAGGACGGGACTTGGTCACTCTCTCCAGTTCTTTATAAAGCCTCCATGATTTTTGTAACATGCTCAAGCAGAAGAAGCAAACGGAGCAGTAACATTGAGTGTGCTCTTTTACCGTTACCATTAACTAGAGATACGTGACCGCAGATCGGGCAAATGGCGAAAAATATTTACATCCAGTCTATTATCACTTTGTTTTAAATAAAAAAGAACATACCTGGAAAATGACTGATATCTTTTCTGTTGTCATATCGTCGGGTCTTAGAGTTACCCTCTTGTTTCCACGAAAAAGCACGTAGTTTACGCCAAAGTCTACCATTGGTAGCTGTTCCTCCGCTGCGTGCGCATTGCTCCTAGTAAAGGTTTTGCGCACCCGCCTCGTCACGTGTGTCTGTCTCTGAGTAAAGATTCACTTCCGGTTTACCCAACTTGCGCAAAGATCAAAATTGGACAAAACGGGAAACAGCTGTTATCCGTTTTTCCATGTTTCATTTAAACACAAAATCGAAAACTGAAAAAACAAATCGTTATCCGTTTTTTCATTTTGGTTTTGGAGACAAATAAAACAAAATAATGTTTTCTTATTTTTGGTTTTATATTGAAAAATGAAAGAACGAATGATACACGGATTCTTGGGTATCACAATAACAACTGATTTAACGAAGCTATTTAAACTTAATTATGGGAAACTGATGGGTCAAATAAAGGACGATCTTTCAAGATGGGAAATCATACCGCTCTCTCTTATGGGACGTGTAGAGACAATAAGAATGAATGTTCTACCTAGATTACTTTTTCTTTTCCAATCATTACCAATACATATACCAATCCCCACCTTCAATACAATAGATAAATGGTTATCAAAGTTTATATGGCAAAGTAAACGGCCTAGACTCAAATTCAAAAGACTACTATGCTCAAAAGCGGATGGAGGCCTTAACCTTCCTAACCTAAGAAAGTACTACTGGGCAGCTCAACTCAGATCTGTGGCTGCTTGGATATCCCATGACACACATACAATTTGGGTAGACATGGAACAAGGTGAATGTCCCGACATTCCACTAGATTCAACTCCATTCCTGAATCAGGATCAGTGGGGGAAAAAAAGGATAGACAACATCTGGATAAAAAATACTCTTAGAGTATGGTCAGTGGTGAGGAAAAAACTATACCTTCCTATGACAATATCTAGAGCAATGAGGATGACAAGCAACATAGACTTTATGCCAGCTGGTCTTGATGGGGGCTTTAAAAGATGGGAAGAGGCAGGCCTGGTGGCTCTGGACCAGCTGTTTGAGGGACACACCATTAAATCATTTGAAGAACTCCGAAGCAAATTTCATTTATCACAGCATGATTTCTTTAGATATTTACAAATACGACATTATTTACACAAACATCAAGAATGGGAAAGGCTTTGTAACCCAGCATCTAACATAGAATTTTTTTTTATTTCAATTATCAAGGGCACAATTAAAACAAAGCTCATATCTCATATTTATAATATATTACAAGAGGACTTGAAAGACAATAACATGGACATCAAAGAAAAATGGGAGCTAGAAATGAATGTCATCATCTCAGATAAACAATGGGTAGATACATGCCGATGTGGACATAAATTAACCAGTAGCCCTAAATGGAAAGAGTTTGGATGGAAGATAAGAATGAGGTACTTCAGGACTCCACAGATTACATCAAAATGGAGTAATACCTCAGCACGATGCTGGAGAGGATGTGGTATGGTGGGGGATCACACGCATATTTTTTGGGACTGCCCAGTACTTTCAGAATATTGGCAAAATGTACAAAAAGAAATTAAGAAATGTTTATCAATAGACATACCACTAGAACCAACATACTTTATACTAGGTGTACTTCCAGATTATCTTGAAGAAAACACGTATACAGACATACTGCGAATACTTCTTTTGATTGCTAATAAAGTTATTACGGCATCAGGGTTACAACCACAACCCCCAACGATAGCACACTGGCAAGAAAGAATCCAAGAGGTTTACAATATGGAGTACCTGACTGCATTATTACAACTAAAGACGGATGTTTTCACAAGTAAATGGACTAGAGTGGCTCTACACTTTCATTTAATGTGACTGGTATGATTTGTGATTGTCTCTCCATTTTATTCTTATACTATATATTGTTACATTATTTTTATTTATCATTATAGTTTGTGTAGGTATGTAGGTGTATGTATGGGTGTGTATGTGTATATACAGGTATGTGTAGGTAGATATGGATGTATATGTGTATGTATGTGTATATGTGTGCATATGTATGTGGGTATGTATATGTATATATATACATACCCACATACATGGGCGGCAGTAGCTCAGTTGGTAGAGCGTTTGTCCACTGATCCAAAGGTTCAAATCCCGCTCTTGACATAAGAAACATCAGTGGTTGAGCGGTCAGATCCACTGACCCACAGGTTGGTTGGTACGATTCCAGCTCCCACAGATGAATGCTGCCGTTGTGTCCTTGGGCAAGACACTTAACCCTCCTCGCCCCCAGTGTCTGCGTACACTGGTGTGTGAATGCGTGTGTGAATGGGTGATTGGTTCCTTGTTGTAAAGCGCTTTGGGTGCCTTGAAGGTGGAAAAGCGCTGTATAAAGATGTGACCATTTACCATATATGTATGTATATATATATTATTATTTTATTTATCAATTTTTATAATAATAATAATTATTATTATTATTATTTTTTCCCCTATATCACAAGACTTGGAGATACGGGTGTGAAAGGGTGAAGTATTATTTGAAGAATTGTGGAATGATCCAATATGTAGTAGGAGGGGTAAGGGGGGAACCAAACAAACAAAACAATCTGTGAAATATGGTAAACGTTCTTATTCTGCTTCCACCTAAGTCCGCGACATGGGACTAAAAACCAAGAGACTGAGAACTTTCCAGAGACTTTATACCTGTGGATATACCTATATGTTCTATTTTATGCTGTAAATGTGATGCAATTTATGACTGTACAGGATAATTGAAAATAAATAAAAAGAAGTTCAAAAAAAATAAATAAAATAAAGTCAGACAGACAGACAAAAAGTTAAACCACGAATTTGTACTACTTGATTACGCTATTTTCCAGCTCTGATGTGAAGGATACAGATGCGGCTGATGACAGTTACACTCTAGCAGTATCGACTACTAGAAGGAAAATGTACATTTTACTGGTGATAATCTTCTTTCTGCGAAACGCCGTGATACAAGCTGCTGCTGCTGCTGTGCAGGTGATTGGTGGGAACATCGTGTCTGTTATCCAAGGACACACAGCAGTTTTCCCCTGCTTCCTCACGAAAACTACAGAGAGTCTGACTCAGATCACCTGGCAAATGAGAACCAGACTGATTAAAGACAACATCGATTTCTGCACCATTTCGGGACAAGACGAGGAGGATCCGTTTTACATCAATGGGCAGGATGGGCGATTCCGTTTTGTAGGAAATGCTGTTGAAAGAAATGGATCATTACAATTGTCCAACGTGACACTGTCTGATGAAGGGACCTACACGTGCATATACACTCTGCATCCTAGCGGTAACGTCAAGACAGAGATACAGCTGAAAGTACTAGTGCCTCCAGAAACCACAATGAAAGGCAATTTCCTCACTGTGGGGAATGAGGAGGAGGAGGTAGTTCTTGCAACTTGCAAAGCTTCATCTTCCTGGCCTCAAGCGGATCTGGACTGGGATTTAGGACGACTGTCTCACACGTTCAGAGTAACCAACAGCTCCACGCAAAACGCAGATGGCACAATCACTACAGTCAGCACATTGTTTGCCATTCCCACAAGAAACCTCCACAATCATTCCGTACAATGTGTTATCAGGAGTCCAGCATTAACAAATGGGACCACCACCCTTCCTTTCAATATTCAGATCCACTTCCCACCAAGTCAAGTCAGGGTACGAGAAATATCCCAAAAATCATTTGAATGTGTGTCTGAAGCCAACCCAAAAGCCAACTTCACATGGAGAAGAAGAAGTGGATTGCCGTTGCCGTCAGACTCAACAGTGAAGGCCAGTGGTGCGGTGCTGCAGATTCTTAATCCCTCCCCGCCACAACTCAACGGTCTGTTTGAGTGCAAAGCAACCAACACCTACGGGACGAAACTAGGACACCTCTACCTGCATCTGTCTTCTAAAGGAAGCGGCGCTACTACTACTACTACTACTTGCTGGTCCTTATTTGGTCTTTTACTCTTCATCATTGCTGCTGCTGCTGCCACTGCAATTGCTGTTGCTGCATTTTGGATGTATAGGTCAGATAAAAAGTGCAGCATTCCCTGTTGGAACGCAAGCAGAGATGACCCCAGAGAACCTTTAAGAGCGGACGAGCCCCCTCCCCTGCTCCTCACCACAGTGTAGCAGTGGCGGCGGGTTATCTTCTAGCTTATCTATATATTTGTGTGTTTAACTGAAGCTTTAATTTGGTTTTATTTGGGAGTAATGACCAACTCAATTCTCTCTTCTTTTTTTTTTTTTAAATTAAATTAAATTTTATTTTATTTTGGTATGAGCACAAGTTATCAGCGGCAGTGGTAGATAACATTTCTTTTTTCATACTTACATTATCACCACTGAAGCGTGCTCCCTCTGTATGAGAAAAGCCCTACTTTTGGGGAAGGTATACTTTGACCATGGACCTATACAGGCACACATTAGACACTTGCTCTGTCTAGCTTCTTGCGCTCCTCAACATCGCATCATCATCAGCAAAGGACATGCAAGCCATAAGAGCCTCTACGGATGCAGTATTAGCAGCAACTGCAGAGATGGTCAGTGAAAGTGAACGATCACAAGCTGTCGAGATTCCTCATGCCATGTCAGAGACGTTGCCAGTGTCTCCTACTCAGCAGCAGCAGCAGCAGCAGCAGCAGCAGCAGGAGCAGTTCACTTTTTTCAACATTTTCCGCCTGTCACGTTATCATCCTGCCATCCACACCACAGGCGTTGGAGGCAGTGAGTGTGTGGACAGAGTCCTGCAAAATGTTCGACTGTGCCCTGAACAATACACTACCTACTGGCATGCTTTGTACAAGATCACCCTGGCCTGCTCTGAATATTTTGGTGCAGTTATGAGAGCAGCAAATCAAAAGATACAAGCAGGATCACTACCGGAACACTGCGATATACAAATTATCTATGAGATGAATCAAGATCTAAAGGAGGTCAAGAAAATTATCCCAGGCAAGGACTGCCCCCTGGCTATGCAAAATGTCTCTGGGGAATGTGGATTTTGACCTTGAAGAAAAAGTTTGGGGACCTTTACAATTACTCTCAGCATACGTCCTTTGGCTTGGTTTTGAGCCTCAGCATTAATTTAGTCTGAATGTACGAGGAGAAATTAATCTTAATGAAAATGATAAATACAATATTATAACACACACACACACACAACAAAGTAGCTCTTCTCCTTCCTGACTGCACCATTTACAAAACTCAACCACCTTCTTTGTATAAAACATTTTTTTTTTTTTTTGGTTACAATTTACAAGATGGATCCACAGCCCAGGGCCCAGGGAACATCTGGTGCAGGAGGACAAGGAGCACAAGGAGCACAAAGAGCACAAGCCACCGCGGCCGCTCTGGATCCCATAATTGCAGCTGCAGTGCCAGCCGGTGAGAGTGAACAAGGTTTGCAGACAATGCGCGATGCCATGTTAGAGATGGTACAAGTGTGTGACTTTCAGCCCCCATTCACATTACTGTATGAATTCAGACTCTCACGCTACCATGAAGGCATGCACTCTACTAACTCTGGAGGCAATGAATGTCTGAACACTGCGCAATGTTCGACTGCACCCAGAAGAATACCCTACCTACTGGCTTCTTTTGAGAAAAATGGGCAGGGCCTGCTCACGTTATTTCCATGCAGTTGTGAGAGCAGCACAACAACATGAAGATACTACTACTACTACTACTACTACTACTACTACTACTACTACTACTACAAGTTCAGAACCACCACCACTACCACCATCAGTTAACTCAGAGGACCACTGTGACATACTTGTTACCTTTGAGATGGATCGAGATCGTAAGGAGGTCAGAAACATTTTGACCACAGACTACTGCCCCCCAAGAATGAGAAATGCAGTGTCTCTGGGAAATGTGGACTCTGACCTTGAAGAAGAAATCTGGAAACTTTTTAAAATACACCCAGGCTACACATTCTGTCTAGCTTTCGCTCCTGGGCATAGATTTAGATTGAGAGTAACACCATGAAATAAAACCACCAGTCTGAAAGTTTGCCTACAATTAAATAAATAAATAGATAAATAAATAGTAGTAGTAGTAGTAGTAAAAAATAGTATAGTAATACATTGTTATATAGGTTTGTCTTTTTGTGTTTGTTTGTATTACAGTTGTTATTATTATGGATGTAATAAACAAAATGAAGCAAAGATACAAAGGCTTGAGTACATTTATTTATCTTAATAATCATAATGATAATCATCATAGTACATGGATCCTAGGATATGCCCTGGATCAAAAAGGGAAAAACACAAAAAAATATGGTCATACCCCCAAGGAAAGTGGAGATAGTAAATTTTGGCCCCAGGGATCCACAGCGTGGGGGTCCAGGGGGAAGATCTAGAGCAAAAGGAGCACAAGACGCCACCACGGCCATAATTGCAACTGCAATGCAAGCTGGTGACAGTGAGCAATTTAGACTGATGAGAGAGTGAGTGACACCATGACACTAAAAAAAAAAAAAAAACACCAATCTGATATTTTGGATCATGTAGACCCAGGGAGGGTAGTAGTGTGATGGGATAAGAAGAGAGGACATACATAAATAAATTGGTAAATATGGGTCTGCATGACCCAATATTATATCCCCCGCTTTCAATATGGGTCTGCATGACCCAATATTATATCCCCCGCTTTCAATATGGGTCTGCATGACCCAATATTATATCCCCCGCTTTCAATATGGGTCTGCATGACCCAATATTATATCCCCCGCTTTCAATATGGGTCTGCATGACCCAATATTATATCCCCCGCTTTCAATATGGGTCTGCATGACCCAATATTATATCCCTCCGCTTTCAATATGGGTCTGCATGACCCAATATTATATCCCTCCACTTTCATTGTGAGTCTATGTCACCCAGCAGTTATCTGAAATATTGGGTCATGTGGACCCATGGAGGGTAGTGCGAGGGTTAAAGATTGCTCAAACATGCACGAATCACTCCAAATACAACTTCAAGAAGGTAAATGAGAAGGAGACAACTATAACATGGTTAAAAGCTCTGAAAAGTCAATGTTGCATTATAGACAGAATATTCTTTGTCTAACATCGCATCTGTCTTCACACAGAAGCAGTTGTGGGCATAGGTCTTTGGTCTCCAGATTTACCACTGCAGCTGCAGATTCTCTGTCAGAACCTTCCTGAACTTTTCCTCCGCCACGATCCACATTCTCCAGGAGACTCCATTTTTTCCATCAAACACCTGGTGGTTCCATCTGGACTGCCCTACCATGTACTCCATCTTATTGTATGATTGTCTTAGTGATGTGATGTTTGTGAATGAGCAGTTATGAGTTATGAGCAGCCTGAGTGGTCGGAACCTGATCTCATTTTAAAAAATAACCACTGTCCGAAAGCCTATGCACTCGATACTGACTTTACACGTGCGTTGCTAGGCAACGCTCTGCTCTTAATTGATTTAGCTAGATCAGAGATCAAAGATCAATGATCAAAGATCAAAGTACACCACACATATATACCACGCACGCACGCACGCATTCATGCTACCAACACGACATCTGAATGGTTACCTGTAAGATGCTCAATTGAAACCAGAATAAAGCTGATTAAAGATTCTCTTACCGGAGTCTGTCTGTAGTGTTCCCACCCAGCAAAGATCCAACCCATACTTTACATTGGTCCTTCAAGCCGGATCTAGGTTTCACCTTGACACTATGGAGTCAGCTTCAAACTACCAACCACAGGCCTCTGACCGACCCGAGAGAGACACCAGTCCACCCAGCCACCTGGCTGACCACAATGCTACTCTCCTTCCCCCTCAGCAGTCTGATCCCCAAGCCTCCTCACATCCAGTGGGACAACACGGTGAATCCAGACTCTCCAGAAGTGGGAGTGTATCGGGCTACCTGTCCATTGCGAGTTCACGGAGGTCTGGACGGAGTTCCTGAAGGAGCAAACTATTCGAGACTATGCCAGATGCCAAGACAGCCGTACTGGAGGAATACATTAAACGCATGGAACTGGCTGACCTACAAGAGGAGATTGAGGAAGAGAGGGAAGCAGATTTGGAAGCTGCCAGGTTGGATGCACAGCTCAGAGAAGGGCAGAGACAACAGGAAGAGGCACAACAAGCTCTAGAGAGGATGGCTAGAGAAGAGCAGCAAGCCAAAGAGAGGATGGCTAGAGAAGAGCAGCAAGCCAAAGAGAGGATGGCTAGAGAAGGGAGGAGACTACAGGAGGAAGCACAACAAGCGAAAGAGAGGATGGCTAGAGAAGGGCAGAGAATACAGGAGGAAGCACAACAAGCGAAAGAGTATGGCTAGAGAAATGGGAAGACGTAGATGCCTCAAGAAATTGGAGAGAGAGATGGAAATTGCCAGAGTTGTTAGGACCTTGACCTTCTCAGAGTCCAAGGATGATACGCTGCTAAACCAGCTATCTTTTGACACTCCACCGCCCATTTCGACAACCACTCGGAGGCCCTTTCCTCCGCAACTAGTCCCAACTCAACCGCCAGCACTGTCAGCCGCAACTACTGCACCCCGACCTGCACCTGCCACACCTGTCAGTCAAGACGTACCAGTCCTTCCCACACTTACCTCAATGCCTGCTCCAGTCATGCCACAAGGGATGTCGGCTCTGTCAGCCGCAACTGCCGTTCCTGTCCCTGCACTCAGAAGGAGGTGCTCAACGCCTGCTCCAGCCATGCCACAAGGGATGTCGGCACTGTCAGCCGTAACTGCCGTTCCTGTCCCTGCACCCAGGAGAAGGTGCTCAACGCCTGCTCCAGTCATGCCACAAAGGACAAGCGCTATTCTACCACGCCCCCCCCAGACATGCAACACGCAGCACCCATGTCGCCAGCTATTCAAGCCACGGTGGTACCATCCTGGTCCTCCCCTGGTATGGAGACCCTGATTGCTACGTCCTATGGTATTCCCAAGCCAGCATTTCCCATCTTTGACAGTGGTCGTGAAAGTGATTTCGCTCTACTCAAGATGGCGCTGGATAACCTGATGAATAATCACCCCCACCTTAGCGAGCACTATAAATATCAAGTTCTCCTAAGTCAGTTCAAACTCCCGAGTGCTTTGAAACTTGCCAAGTCATACATGTATGACCCTCGACCTTACACCGCCGCACTAGGTGCTCTTCAGGACAAGTATGGCCAACCTAGACAACTAGTACAAAGTGAACTAGGGGCCATTCTTAATTCACCAGCCATTAAGTCAGGGGATGCTGAAGCCTTTGACACCCTTGCCCTCGACCTTCAGTCCCTGGTCGGTATGCTGCGGACGCTGGAAGGACCCCTTGGATATGAGCTCAAATGTGGTTCCCATGTCGACCGTCTCTTAGGTAAGATGCCTCCTGCTCACAGAGACGGATTTGTGGAATATTGTTTTGGTTGTGGTATCCTACAGCCAGGTACTGAGCGGACCTACACCTTGGCTGACCTTGCTGTCTGGCTACAGATGAAAGCTCAATCGAAGCGCGCTGCCAGTCAAGCCGCCTCCCTCTACAACTCTGAGCCATCTCCTGTCAAGAGAGATTGTGCCTCACGTCCCAGGGATAAGCCTGCTTCAGTCTTCCTGCGCTCCGGGGAGACAGCCACTAAAAACAAGCCTGCCACTTCCCTGAAATCACCGTCCTCCAAGGCTATTCCAACTCAGCAAATGCGGGCAGGCCCATCCGGTGGTCCCGTAGTCATCTGCACAAGATTAGGCTGGTCCCTACAGGGTCCCTCGGACGTCATGCCAGTCTCTTCTTATCAGTCTTGCCTGCACATTGCCACAGAGTCTCCTTATATCGAACTCCTGAAGAATGTAGAACACTTGTGGCATATTGACATACTCCCATATATCAGTGAGAAGACTGCAACTCGCGCCAAGCAGGACCAACAAGCCCTCACCCTTCTACAGACTACTTCAGAACGAGTCTCTGTAGACGGCATCCAATGCTACGCTACTCCGCTCCTGCGTCGCCAACCATTCACTGCCCTGTGCTCACCCCCGACGCAGTGATGCCCAATCTACGTAGTACAGAGCGTAGGTTAGCCAAAGATCCTACACGTGCAGCCTCTTATTGCAAGGAAATTGATAAACTTGTCGAAGCCGGCTACGTTGCAGAGATCCCATCGGAAGAAGCAGCCAAGATTGCAGAATCATGGTATGTGCCACATCATATGGTGCACCACAATGGAAAGGACAGAGTCATTTTCAACTGTTCCTTTTCCTTTAATGGACAATCCCTGAATGACCAACTCCTTCCCGGGCCTACATTGGGTCCTACCTTGATCGGAGTCCTGCTTAGATTTCGACGCCATGCAGTTGCTTATCAGTGGAGACATCAAGGGGATGTTTCATCAGATCCGCCTGCTGCTTGGTGACAGACCACTTCTCAGATTCCTTTGGCGGAACACAGAGAGAACATCGGAACCTCGCATCTTCGAGTGGCAAGTGTTACCCTTTGGTACAACTAGGAGCCCTTGTTGTGTAGTGTATGCCCTACAACAACATGTTAGAGACCACAAATCACCAGATTCTCTCCTCATGCAAGTGGTCGAGCACTCGTTCTATGTCGACAACTGCCTTCATAGTTTGAACAAAGCCAAAGATGCCAAGGCTCTGATTGATAACCTGCCTGCACTCCTGAGCAAAGGAGGATTTGAGATCCGACAGTGGGCAAGCAACGTGCCCGAAGTTGTTGCACACTTACCTCCCGAAGCCCAGTCTGCTAGCAGTGAGCTGTGGCTATCCAAAGCCAGCGACAACCTCAGCGAACTCACTCTTGGACTCACCTGGGATTGCCTTAACGATACCCTCAGTTACAAGCATCGTCCTACTGAATCCTCAAATGCCACTCTTCGACATGTCTACAGGGTTCTCGCCAAGCTCTATGATCCGTTAGGCTACATTGTACCATTCACCACCAGATGTAAGGTGCTTATCCAAGACATGTGGAAGTCCAATATCAGTTGGGATGACCAGATCCGTCCCGCAGATCTCCTGGACAACTGGCTGGGATGGGTACAGGAAATACCCACTCTTCAATATCTCAAGCTGCCACGACCTTATGCGCCAGCCTCTGCAGGTACAGCTACTGCCACCCAACACATTCACATCTTCTGCGACGCATCGGAGTGCTCCTATGGGTCAGTCACCTTCATGCAGACAGTGGACGACAGTCAGCACATCCACGTGTCCTTTGTGTTTGCCAAATCCAGAGTTGCACCCAGAAAGCAGCTGTCCATCCCACGTCTCGAGCTTAGTACCGCTCTCACAGGCGCACAGCTTGCTAGAGTTATTGAGACAGAGCTTGCTATTTCACCTGAACACATCACCCTCTGGTCAGACTCCACGACCGTGCTCTACTGGATTAAGTCAGAGTTCTGCCGGTACAAGGCCTTCATGGGCACTCGTGTCACAGAGATCCAGAACCTGACAGAACCCTCACAGTGGCGCTACGTTGAATCCCAGCACAACCCTGCAGATGATATTACCCGCGGACCAGGCCTGGACTGGCCATCGGGCATACCGGGCATTTTCCCGGTGGGCCGACAGTCCTCGGGGGCCGGGGCCGATGCTGTTTTTTTTTTTTGTTTTTTTTTTTTTTAAGCTAGAGCCCGGTCACCGGCCCACAATTTAAAGGAGGCGGCCCATTGGTCCATTGTCAATATAGACAGTGGACTAAACCAATCAGGATATAGAAGCTTACGAGAGCGGTCCCACCCCTTTCCCTGCGCTGATCCGCGCCAGTTTCATAATCGGAAAAGCGCAAGAAAGGAGGTGCAGAGAATTAGCGGGCGAAAACATTAAAAAGCCTCACTCTGGAGGGGCTGGAGCCTCCATGTCCTCTGCAGCCCAGGCTGAAGAGGGACAGGGAGAGGAGCCGCAGCAGTCACTGTTAAGTTTACTTGCGTTATTGAAAAAAAAAGTACTGCAGCTTACAGCACAACATTCGCCAGATTCTTTTAAACCCGCCTGCTCCATCTCCGCACTCCCCCCAAACCGTCCGGACCATGGCCACAGACGAGCTCTCCTCCAAACTGAACCGGCGCCTGTTCATCGGGGACGGGGCCGCGGAGCCGGTGGCCGTGGACCTGGCGTCCCACAAACCCAGCACTGAGAGCGCGGGCTCGGAGCTGGAGGCGAAGCTGCAGCGGCGCGGGGAGCTGAACGAGGGCCGCGGAGAGGTGCACATGAACAAAGTGTTCAACCCCTACACCGAATTCAAGGAGTTCTCCCGAAAACCGGTCAAAGACATGGAGAAGATGTTCAAAACGTGAGTGTGCCGTGCCGGGTCTGTGCGTAACGACGTGTGTGGGCAAACTGTGCGTAAGGCCGTGGAGATAACAGACTGACACCCACCCAGACCTCAGTTAGTTATTACCTGGTTTAGATTCGATTTAGATCTGGTTTATAAATGGTTTACGCATAATGGAGAGAGAACTTTTGGATGATAATAATTATGACTCATTGACTGCAGTATTTTCTGATAATTCGCATATCGTGTGTTTCGGAGCTAAATCGCACTCTGTACATGAGCTCCGGAGAAAGGGACGTGTCCGGCACAGCCGGCGCCACGAGGGGGCGTTTGGTGGCGACGCCCCCTCACGTCTTCAGTCCCGCCCCCTCAGATGTGAGAGTTGCGCTGTGTTGCGCATTGCCCAATTGCGCTGTGTTTGCGCTTGTGGTGGAGGGCTATGTGGCGTTAATGTACTGTCTCTTAGCGTTGCTCAGGTCATTTGTTGGCTTGGTTTTGTGGTGTGCAGGAGATCACTTGACCGAGGGTTTACGTTCAAATAATAATAATAATAAACAAAACTCTCATCACTTTTTACTCTTACTCAGTTAGTCTCATACAAAGGTGTAGTCTAAATACACAAGCTCTCGAGGAGCGCGCCTGACCCATTACACACGCAAGGAGTGGGATATGTGTGTGTGTGTGGGACGCGACCCCGCCCCCTGTGATAAACTCATCGCCCCCTTAATATTTTATCTGGCGCCGGGCCTGGTGTCCGGAACCTGTCCCGAAGGTCTCACGAACGTGTCATGTGTCCAAGTAGAAGTTAAAAGTCCATTTTCATATCCTTTAGTGTCCTGCAGTGCCATTGCCATGTGTATGTGATATTTTACTGATCCGTTCCCAGTGTGGACGTGGTATTTTTTTTACCCAGTAAGAAAAATATCCTGCGTTGCGTTGCCGTGTGGATGTAGCCTTAAGCGACCTTAAGTGAGAGCATCGTTACTTCCGCTCAGCCATCTTGCCTTGTCACATGCTGCCTTAGTATGAGATTTATCTGATCATTATCAAAAATAAAAATGTTACCTAAAGATACTAAATGTTTTGATGGTTTAGATAGTTCCACAGTTTTTCCAGGTACTTCCCAATATTTTTATTTTTAATTTAGGTTTTCTATTTATCACTTAATAAACTGTAATAATCTGTCCCTCTTCCTGTCTAGTCGAGCCAAGCTGTTGAGTCCAGAGCCTGTTAGAATGCAAGAATTTTTAAATCACCTCCCAAAGCAAGATGCTACAAACCCTGTAGTGAAGAAGGTGTTTCCCCTCAGCCAAGACATGACAATAGTAAAATACATTACTTTCGGGAACACAATCATAAATTAGGCTGTTGTGCTCCGCTAATTATGAGGGGCCGTTCTGAGCCAAAAATGCCAGGGCCGTTTTTTTGTCCCAGTCCAGCCCTGCCGCGGACTCACCCTGCAAGAGATGACACAGGAACACCGCTGGAAAAAAGGCCCACATTTCCTGTACCTTCCACAAGCTGAGTGGCCTACTATGCCCTCGTCTGCTCCAGAACTGGACACCACCGAGCTGAGAAAATCCGCCTTCATTGCGACGGTGTCCAGCACAACACCTTTGCATCTTCCTGACCCCAGCCAGTGCTCCACCTGGAAGCAGCTTCTTCAGGAGATTGCTAGCTCCCTTCACGGGGCAGCTGATGGCAGTATTCCATCCACCTGCAAGCAGAGAAGATTGCGTTGCAGAGAGCTCAAGATGACTGTTTTCCTGAGGAGATCAGAGCCCTCAAAGCCAGTTGTCTCTCTCTCACCCGAATATGAAGAAGTCACTGGACTTCTCAGAGTTGGTGGAAGATTGAGACATGCGAAAGGCCTCGATCTGGATCTGATCCATCCGGGTATCTTGGATCCAAGACACCCGGTCACGAAGCTCATCGTCAAGACCACCGACTCATCCTGCTACCACGTCTGGAAGATTCGGATGAAGACATCTCCGTATAGACTTTCTTCTGGCTTTCAACTGCCACGCGGACAGTTGGGGGCGGCTGTGTCCGAAAGCCTATGCACTCGATACTGACTTTTCACGCGCGTTGCTAGGCAACGCTCTGCTCTTAATTGATTCAGCTAGATCAAAGATCAATGATCAAAGATCAAAGTACACCACACATATATACCATGCACGCACGCATTCACGCTACCAACACGACATCTGAATGGTTACCTGTAAGATGCTCAATTGAAACCAGAATAAAGCTGATTAAAGATTCTCTTACCGGAGTCTGTCTGTAGTGTTCCCACCCAGCAAAGATCCAACCCATACTTTACAACCACTTTTTTCTTTTTCCAAAAAAAATGTATGCTATTGTTGAACCAACACAAGAATCACCACAGAAGCAGAACAGGAAACATGAGTGAGAGCTTTGTGCCCCCCCCCCAAAAAAAAAAAAACATCATGATCACAGTTAGTTTTTCAGTTAATATTATTGTAGTGCAATGTTTTATTTAGATCATACATAATTACAAAGTGTAAACACACACGAGCTCTCAGTTTGAACCATTTTAAACAGATATGAGCGTTGGGTCATTCATTTTTTTGTATAAATAGATATAAAAAGAGCCAGTCTTTTGAACAACTTTTTGAAATGAATGAATCCAAAAGATTCAGATCCCAAGACAGAGCCGAAAGTCCCATCATTACACCATATCCATTATCAACAGCAAGTTGTCACAGACTTTGTAGATGTCTGTTTGCATTGTCTGTTTGGCACTGCTCATATCAAATCTTCCACATCTCTTTTTGTGTGTATTGCAGGCCTACTTTCACTTCTTGCAAGTCCTTTGTTATCGTACCATATCTAAAATAAAATAAACATGGTACTTTCTGATCTATGTTATGTATGTTAAAGTTATTTCCCCATCACAAATGCAGTCTTTTGTTACATCAGTTGTTCACCTAGCTGAGTGGCAAGCAGTCTTCCTCTATTAGTGATGGGACTTTCGGCTCTTTCTTGGGATCCAAGGTCCGTGATGCGAGAAAAAGGCTCTGGAGTACTACTACTCCACTAACTGTAGTCAGAGGATTTACACCAGGGGTGCCCAACCAGTCGATAGCGGTCTACCAGTCGATCGCGAGAAATGTGTGTCTATGGCTACATTCAGACTGCAGGGCTTAATGCTCAATTCCTATTTTTTTGTGAAATCCGATTTTTTTGCGAGGTCGTTCACATTTCCAATTAACTCATTCACTGCCGGTGACGTCTATTGACGTCCCCTCGAATCCAAA
Source organism: Paratrypauchen microcephalus (assembly GCA_036785185.1). Taxonomy (NCBI): domain Eukaryota; kingdom Metazoa; phylum Chordata; class Actinopteri; order Gobiiformes; family Gobiidae; genus Paratrypauchen; species Paratrypauchen microcephalus. The sequence continues at coordinate 428,889 of JAVJIX010000320.1, read as the reverse complement.
CGTTGACTGCCGTGACGTCTATAGACGTCAATTGCTTTTTTCAGCAGGGGTTGCTAGGTTACGGCCTGGAGCAACTTTTGAGGTGTAATTCACACCTCTCAACCTGTAGGTGGCGATCTTGTATCATTATTAGCCGATCAGAGCCGGGGAAGAAAGGAGGAGTGCAGCGTGTGTATGGTGTATTGGACAGAGTAGTAAGATGGCGAGGCCAGAGAACCCGGAAAAGCAGATAACTGTTGATCAGCGCCTATGGAGCGATCAGATCGCTCTTGGGACCCAGGATCCTGGATCAGAGGATCGCAGAGACAAGCCGGATGAAGCGGCGAGGTCTGAGCAGAGATCTTCTGTGCCCGAGGAGCGGGCGTGTCATGTGTGCGCTGCGCGGACCAGGGAGTCTCTTCAGAACTACGACAGCGCCAAAGAAGAAGTTTACTGACTTGGAGCAGTGATGCTGCTGTGTGGTAATTGTAATGAATGAAGTTATATGTGTGTGTGTGTGTGTGTGTGTGTGTGTGTGTGTGTGCGCGCGCGCGTGTGTGCGTGTGCGTGCGCGTGTGTGCGTGTGCGCGCGCGTGTGCGTGTGTAGCTGTGTGTGTGTAAAGGTTTATGCATGGGCTTGTGTGTATGTACATATATATGTGTGTGTGTGTGTGTGTGTGTGTGTGTGTATGTATTAGTTTTTATTATGGGTCTGTACTCTGGGCCTCAGACAAAGCCTCAACAAAGTTCTATTTTATAGGAAAAGATATTATTATATCCTGTAAACATCTCTTGGCACTATTGATTTGAACAAATTTTCAATTCAGAGCCTTATATTCTTATATTTGTAAATAAAAAATGTACTTTGTCATCAAAAATCTCTTTCTCTGTTATTTTAGATGTTTGAGGTGTCACTAAATCGATAAATATTGATGTCAAAGTCACTGATCTGCTCGAAATCCTTCTTTGAACTAAATGCTCGTTTTCTCAATTTCTTGCTCAAAAACCTTTTTGCTGAAACTTCCCTATGTTCTACTATCAGTTATTTGAGAACCGAAAAGGTTAGAAACATAATTTTTTCCAGGTGAAAGAAGAGAGTCGACGCTTTATTTTGATGTGTGCCATGTTTATATAGTCAAAGAACTCAGTATTCTGTGAGTCTTGTAAAATCAGTGAAAATCTACTGAAACCTCCGGCAGTCTGAGGGATACAATTCTGAAAACAGGCCGGCAGTGAATGAGTTAAATGCAACTTGTATGTGATCTCCAGTGTGAACTTTAAACGCCCCAAAAGTGTTCCGCATGTGCCTTGGAGGACACGACAAGGTCACGTACAGTGAGCGTACTCAATGTTTACGGAAGTAGCCTCAAGTTGCTGTTGTACCTAAGCCAAAACATGTACAGCTGATTTGTTTTAAGGAGGAGACAGAGAAAGAAAAGGACAAGGTTTTTGGCCACAGCGTTTTGTGGGGCAGCGGCAGGAATGTCCGTAGAAATTAACGTGTTGGTGCGGAGTCGCAGCCAAGAGTGGTGGGATTGCTACGTGCTTCACCGCTTCACTGACACGGAGTTCATATACTATTTTCGCATGACGAGAAGAACGTCTGTGTACATTTGGGAGCGCCTACTTGTACCACTCTCACTGGAGGAAACACGCCCAGGTTGGATGAATGCGACCTGGCCGTTCAGACTGAAGTCGCATGCCAAAAGATAGGATATGTATCGGTTTTAGGACCACATATCTTGGGCTGCGTTCACACTGCAGCCTGAAGTGACCCAAATCCAATTTTTCGACTTTAAAAATAATCTCACTCCAAAAGCCCATATTTGCCATGTCTAACAGGTCATTCTAAAATGGACTAGAATGCAGGAAATCCCATATTGGATTTCATATAGGAGGCATATGGGAAAGGGAAACATCACATAACACTGATGCACAGTGGCTGGTGGCTCTGAGAGAAGACCACAGCAACCTCCTTGAAGAGAATCCAGTCACTATCACAGTGGCAGACATCCACGAAAGAGTCTTAGGCATGAAAAATTGGACAGCACCAGGCCCTGACATAATCAACTACTACTGGCTAAAGAAACTGACTACATTCCATGAGCACCTGGCAGCACAAATAAATTAGCTGCTAAGAGGTGGTACTCACATGATGAATACAAGATCAAGGCCAGTTACGTCGCCCGGATCGGTGTCACCGGGGCCCCACCCTGGAGCCAGGCCTGGGGTGGGTGCTCGCGAACGAGCGCCTGGTGGCCGGGCCTTTCCCCATGGGGAGTCCCTGCTTAGACTGTTGCCCCCGCGACCCGGCCCCGGATAAGCGGAAGAAAATGGATGGATGGATGAAGGTGGTACTCACCCTGAATGGCTACCGGAAGGGCATACGATCCTGATCTTGAAGGATCCTGAGGGATCCTTGAGCTGAGCAACATCAACAGGACTCTTGCAATTTCGATACGGAAGCCAATGCTTCAATCCACCCTTGAAGCCAATGGCAAGCCACTTGCACAAATGTCCATCAGATGTGACATATGCCAAGGAGAGCACTGTCCCCACTGCTGTTCTTCATAGGTCTGAACCCCATCAGCCAAATCATCAACAGCACTAGCTATGGATACCCACTCAGGAATGGGGCCACCATCAGTCACCTCCTCTATATGGATGACATCAAGCTGTACGCTAAGAGAGACAATGGATGGAGGGTTCCATCATAAGCCCTGTGACCGTACACAAGCCAGAAGGAAAGAGGCCGAGGATTTATGAGTGTGAGAGCCACTGTCCAGGATGAAACATTCAAGATCCATAAGTACATCAAGGACAAGACCCCGACAGATCACATGCTCAGAGAATGTCTCAGACAGTGGAGTTCAGAGGAAGAGGTGCTGGAGGAACCATCATGGGAGGACAAGACCCTGCATGGGAGGGGGGGCAGAGTTCTGTGGGTGTGCTCGGGGGGATGGGATGCAGTGGGGTGATGGCCTATACAGCTCTGGGGAAAAAACTGTCTCTGAGCCGTGAAGTGGTTGTTTTAATAGTCCTGTACCGCTTCCCTGATGGGAGAGGTACAAACAGTCCATTGCCGGGGTGGGTGGGGTCAGTTGCTATGCGTCTGGCCTTCTGCTGAACCCGGGAGCTGTAGACCGAGTCCAGGCCTGGTAGACGACAGCCCACGATCCCCTGTGCAGTCCTCACCACCCGGGATAAGTCCTTTTTGTTCTGTGCAGTGCAGCTGCCATACCACACCGTCATACTGAGAGACAGGACGCTCTCAATAGTGGCTCTGTAAAAGTTCAGCAGAAGTTGGTAGGAGAGTCCAGAGCGCTTCAGCTTCCTGAGGAAGAAGAGACGCTGTTGGGCCTTCTTTACCAGGTGTTAACAGTCCACGAGAGGTCAGAGGAGATGTGGACGCCCAGGAACTTTATGCTGTCGACACGCTGTTCAGTCCTCCTGGACCTTCTGTAGTCCACCATCACCTCCCGTGTCTTGCTGGTGTTCAAGATGAGGTTGTTCCTTGAACACCACTGTGTAAGGCTCTGGACCTCTTCTCTGTAGTGGGTCTCGTTGTCGTTGGATATGAGACCTACCACAGTGGTCTTGTCCGCGAACTTCACAACCATGTGAGCACACAGCCCTGCAGTGTTCCTGTGTTGAGGATCAGTGGTGCAGATGTGAGCTCCCCCATCCTCACCACCTGGGGCCTGTTGGTGAGGAATTCACTGATCCATGAGCAGAGTGATGCTGACAGACCTAGGTTGTGGAGCTTCAGGGCCAACATGTCTGGGAGAACGGTGTTAAATGCTGAGCTAAAGTCCACAAACAGCATCCTGACGTAGGTGTTAGGATGCTGCAGGTGAGTCAGGGCCGTGTGAAGTGTTAGCGAGACCGCATCCTCCGTGGAGCGGTTCTCCCTGTAGGCGAACTGTAGGCTGTCCAGGCCCGCAGGGATGACGTCCTTGATATGTCTCAGGAGAATCCGCTCGAAACACTTCATGATCACCGGGGTCAGTGCGACCGGGTGGTAATCATTGAGGCAGGTGATTGTTGTTTTTTTAGCCACAGGCACGATGATGGAGGACTTCAAGCAGGCTGGGACCATGGAGAGCTGTAGGGACAGGTTGAAGATGTCCAGGAAAACACCTGCCAGCTGGTCCGCACACAATTTCAGAGTCCGCCCTGACACCCTATCGGGAGCTGCAGCCTTGTTAGGGACCGAGCCCGAAGGGGGACGAAGGTCCCTATTGTTGTTGCTTTGTTTCCGTATTATTAGGGACCGAGCCCCGAAGGGGGACGAAGGTCCCTATTGTTGTTGCTTTGTTTCCCTATTATTATTATTATTATTATTATTATTCTTGTTCTTGTTCACACTCGCTGGGGCAATTTTGAGCATGTTCCCATGCTTCAAAACGAACGAAACTTTGCACGGGCATCACAAAGTGCTGCCAGTCCGACCACACAAAGTCCTGTCCCCCAGTGACCCCCAGGAGCTCGATAGCGCCCCCTAGCGCGTTGTCTTTCGGGGCTGGCATACCGTTTAAGATAGGCGCACGAAATTCGGTAGGGACGTGTATCTCAATAAGACGAACAAACGTCTCACTGCAATGTCATGGCCACGCCCAACAGGAAGTGAGATAATTGGGCTTTTGTGTGATTTTTGGGTATTGGACATAGAATGGAATTTGAAACACTTCTCCTACACCGTACCTCAGATGGGCTTAAATTTTGGTGAACATAATCTTAAGACGTTGGAGATGTTAAATTGCGAAGGATTTTCAAATAGGCGGTAATATGACGATACGGCGGATCGATAAAGTTAGGTATGGAATTTGAAACACTTCTCCTACACCGTACCTCAGATAGGCTTAAATTTTGGTGAACATAATCTTAAGACGTTGGAGATGTTAAATTGCGAAGGATTTTCAAATAGGCGGTAATATGACGATACGGCGGATCGATAAAATTAGGTATTTATTGAATGGGAGTGATGAGTTATGAATGGGAGGTATTTGTTGCTAGGCAACGCCCTGATCAAAGGTCTTTGATCTTTGTACCTTTGATCTGATATAGCTGCAAGCAGCAATGTGGGGACAAGCATCGAAGGTTCATGTAGGCCTCAGCATGTAGGCCACATGCAGGGTCTGACAGGGTCTGACAGAGTCTGACAGGGTCTAACAGAGTCTGACAAGGTCTGACAGGGTCTGACAGGGTCTGACAGGGTCTGTTCTGACAGGGTATCTACAATGTCATGGCCACGCCCAACAGGAAGTGAGATAATTGTGCCTGGCACACGAAATTTGGTATGGCTGTGCGTCTCAGTAAGACGAACAAACGCAGGTGCGAGGTCCCGACCAACGCCGCTTGCGGCTTTAATTATTATTATTATTCTTGTTCATACACGCTGGGGCAATTTTGAGCATGTTCCCATGCTTCAAAACAAACGAAACTTTGCACGGGCATCACAAAGTGCTGCCAGTACGACCACACAAAGTCTCGTCCCTGGGGGACCTGGGGGTCCCTGGGAGACCCCCCACTGGGGGACCCCCAGTGGGGGGTCTCCTAGACCGTACCTCAGATGGGCATAAATTTTGGTAAGCATAATCTTAAGACGTTGGAGATGTTAAATTGCGAAGGATTTTCAAATAGGCGGTAATGACGATACGGCGGATCGATAAAGTTAGGTATGGAATTTGAAACACTTCTCCTACACCGTACCTCAGATAGGCTTAAATTTTGGTGAACATAATCTTAAGACGTTGGAGATGTTAAATTGCGAAGGATTTTCAAATAGGCGGTAATATGACGACACGGCGGATCGATAAAGTTAGGTATTTATTGAATGGGAGTGATGAGTTATGAATGGGAGGTATTTGTTGCTAGGCAACGCCCTGATCAAAGGTCTTTGATCTTTGTACCTTTGATCTGATATAGCTGCAAGCAGCAATGTGGGGACAAGCATCGAAGGTTCATGTAGGCCTCAGCATGGAGGCCACATGCAGGGTCTGACAGGGTCTAACAGAGTCTGACAGGGTCTGACAGGGTCTGACAGGGTCTGACAGGGTCTAACAGAGTCTGACAGGGTCTGACAGGGTCTGTTCTGACAGGGTATCTACAATGTCATGGCCACGCCAATTGTCCCAGGCACACGAAATCTGGTATGGCTGTGCGTCTCAGTAAGACGAACAAACGCAGGTGCGAGGTCCCGACCAACGCCGCTTGCGGCTTTAATTTATGTTGATCCTCCTCAGAGTGGAGGTCACCTGGTGCAGCTGCAGGCTGAGGGGCTGCTGCTGCTCCGGCTGAGGGAGATGTACGGTCCCTCTGATGTTTGGAGAGTCAAAGCGTGCAAAGAAGCTGTTTAGGGTGTCAGGCAGAGTGGGATCTTGGCTGACCTACTGATCACCACGTCTGTAGACTACAGTGATGTCCTCCCTCCCTCTCTCCACCAGGAGGGATGGGGCAAATTGTGCCTCATCTCTCCCCTGGGCCCTGTGGCAGTTCCTGGTGGCAGCCAACAGCTCTTTGCTCCTGGTGTAGATGGCTCCTCTGATGGTGTTTTCTCAACAGGTTCGCCTGTATTCAGCCTCACATTTTACTATGTGTAGTTTTATGTATTTTAGCATGTTAGTATGTGCATGAGTGTGTGTGCATGGGTGTGCGTGTGTGTTACTGTTTGGGTTGTTTGGTTGTGTGGGGTCAAGCAGCAGTGGGGGGCTGGTTGGGTGGAAGGAAATGTGAGATTCTCTTTAATCACTTTAAAGCACTTTGTGTTTCATTTTTTTGTATGAAAAGCGCTTTATAAATAAAGTTTGATTGATTGATTGATCTTTTCTCAAAGGAGAGATGTCTTTCTTTATAAACTGACTTACAGTAAATGCATTTCCTGTATAAATGTAAACCCATATCAGTATAAAAATCCTTAATGAATAATGAATATCTCATCACTGTTTTTGAAACTTTAAGTTAATTTAGGATATTTTGGATGTATCCCAGAAATACAGCCATTTTGTTTTGCAAAACCTAACAATTTTTCATTTTTAGCCATCAGATTTGGATGAGATTATTAGAATAACTCGGTCTAATAACTTGGTCAAAATCCAACAGTTCAGCAGTCTTTTTATAAACCTTTTTCACAACAACTGGAAGTCCTGCCCTGTAGGGTTGCAGAACTTCTAGTTAATGGTTTTCTATGGCAAAATGTCTGTGGACTGGGACAGATCTGGCCAACGGAGCCGCTCCTGTTGCCCAGCAACCGAGACATGCTGCTAACGCTAATGCTAACAACATGCACCAGGCAATTTACTGCACATGGATCAATAGACCTTTTTCACAATTATGGAAGTGCCGCACTGTAGGGTTGTGGAACGTCCGGTTAATGTTTTTCTATGGCAAAATGTCTGTGGAAATGTCTTGCGTATTCTCCACCAGCATAATAAATCTGTCTTCAAATCTTCAACCAACAAGGTCCACAAAGGACACAAATACTTCTATGAAGAATTTATCCACAACTACCAAGGTAATAAAGACGAAAGCTTAAAGGTGACTAGTGTTAGCAAACTACTTCTGAGCAAAACTAAGATTATGGTAATGATTAATGTAAGCAATAAGTAATTAATTAAAAAGTAAGTTGTTATCTCTTGACTGATTCTAGAATTTAAATTAGAAATTGATTTCATGATGTAGATATTTAGCATTTATACTGCACAAATCTATCGATTTATGCTAATATTTACATCATGAAATCATTTTTTAAATTTTAATTCTGAGTTAACAAGTTACTTATGTTTTATTCATTACCATAACCATATGCTTAGAAGTAATTCGCTAATGCTAGTTGTTGTTCGCCTTTGAGCTTTCATCTTTCTTACCTTAGTAGTTGTGGATAAATTCTTCATGGAAGAATTTATGGCCTTTGTGGACCTTGTTGCTTGAAGATTTGGTGATGCAGCAGGCAGATTTATTATGCTGGTGGAGAATACGCAAGACATTTCCACAGACATTTTGCCATAGAAAAACATTAACCGGAAAAACATTACGGTGCAGCACTTCCAGCTGTTGATCCATGTGCAGTAAATTGCGTGGTGCATGTTGTTAGCATTAGCGTTAGCAGCATGTCTCGGTTGCTGGGCGACAGGAGCGGCTTCGTGGGCTAGATCTGTCCCAGTTCGACAGAGCCCTTGCGGTCCGTGGAGGCTACATTGAGGGGTGCATCCTTCGTCAGCTGGGTCCTTTGTCAGCTGCGAAGGCTGCAGCCCTCAAATTGGGACACGGCTTTTGTGAGGACCTTTCCCCATTCAAGATATCATACTTTTGATTTGAATTGCTTAACTGCTATGACCACAGAGGACTGTTGGCATAGCTTGAAACCCATGAATTGTACAGTACGTCACTGTGGGTTCTTTAAAATGGAAAATAAGTATTTAAAAGAAAGAATGAAATAACTCAATGTAATGCAGTGAGCATGTTTTGTGGACATGTCATGAGTGTGTTACTCTGTGTGGGTGAGGAGACCACGTGAGTGTTTCAGGAACTGTACACCCCATCAGCTATTTATATATGATCAATATGTCAAAAATGGTCCCTTCTGAAAGTACCGGCCATAGTAAAGGGAAGAAGATTTCGGATTTCTGGGGTGTGTAAAGGGAGGGGCTGCAGTGGTGTGTACAATGTAGACAATTTGAAGTATGTTTGCACTTTACACAGTACAGGCACTTTACACAGTAAGGCCTTTGTGCAGCATTACTATTAAAGTCTGAGGTTGTATGTATTATTTGTTACCACTATATGTGAAACAATTTTTAATCCACAATAATGGCAAAACATGTATCAGTTTAAAAAAATTAAACAAAAAAGGAGATCACTGACTTTGGTATTCGATTTTTTTGCTGAATAATATATATTATATGTATAATTGTGTGGCACTAAGCCTGTGCAGTGTGCCTAGGCAAGGCAAGACAAGTTTATTTGTATAGCACAATTAGTACACAAAGTAATTCAAGGTGCTTTACAGAATAAGAAATACATTAAAATCACAATACAAACAAATAAAAAAATAAATAATCCTCATAAAATTAAAAAGAAAGGGAGAGAGACATTAAATGAGAGAGCATGAGAGAAGAGTGCAGAATAAAACCTTTCACAGAGCTAAACAGAACTATTTTGAGCCTAGATTTAAACAGCATCAAGTAGAGGCCCATCTTCAGGAAGATTGTCCCAGGTTTTAGCTGCATAAAACTGAAACACTGACTCCCCGTGTTTAGTCCTTATGTGTTAGTTCCTGGTTTGAGTCAGGACCTGAGCTGCAGCGTTCTAGATGTACTGCAGCTGTCTCACAGCTCGTTTGGAAAGGCCAGTGAGCAGGCCAATACAGTAATCTAAAACCTACAGGAGAAAAAGCATAGATACAGTGCCGTGAAAAAGTATTTGCCCCCTTCCTGATTTCTGTGTTTTTTGCATATTTATCACTCAAAACATTGTCAGATCATCAAACCAATTTTAATATCACACAGAAACAACCCAAGGAAAGACAAAATTCAGTTTTTGAATGATGATTCCATTTATTAGTGCACAAAAAAAATCTAAACCTATCTGGCCCTATGTGAAAAAGTAATTGCCCCCCCTTGTTAAATCACAAACTAACTGTGACTAACCACAGTTTTGAGAAAACTTAGTTCAGTTCTACATGCCACACCCACACCTGATTGTCACCACCTGTGTTGAATCAAGAAATCACTTAAATAGTTCCTGTCAAACAAAGTGAAGTTGGCTACAACATCTCAAGAACAAACACATCATGCCACGATCCAAAGAAATTCAAGAACAAATGAGAAAAAAAGTGATAGAAGTCTATAATTCAGGAAAAGGTTACAAAGCCATTCCCAAAGCTCTGGGGCTCCAGCGAACCACTGTCAGAGCCATTATTCAAAAATGGAGGAAACTGGGAACAGTTGCAACCCTTCCCAGGAGTGGTCGACCAACTAAGATTACTCCAAGAGTGCGACGACGGCTCATTCAGGAAGTCACAAAAGAACCTAGACGCACATCGAAAGAACTACAGGCCTCGTTGGCCTCAGTTAAGGTCAGTGTTCATGACTCCACCATTAGAAAAACACTGGCCAAAAATGGCATCCATGGAAGAGTTCCCAGGAGAAAACCACTGCTTTCACAAAAGAACACAAAGGCTCGTCTCACCTTTGCCAAAAAGCACCTTGATGACCCTCAAGACTTTTGGAGAAACATTTTGTGGACCGATGAGTCTAAAATTGAACTTTTTGGAAGGTCTGCAGCCCGTTTCATCTGGCGTAAAAATGGCACAGCATTTGATAAAAAGAACATGGTGCCCACAGTAAAGCATGGTGGTGGCAGTGTGATGGTCTGGGCCTGCTTTGCTGCCTCAGGACCAGGACAACTTGCTGTGATTGACGGAAAAATGAATTCTGCTGTTTACCAGAAGATCCTGAAGGAGAATGTCCGGCCATCAGTTCGTGCCCTCAAACTCAAGCGCTCTTGGATCATGCAACAGGACAATGATCCAAAACACACCAGCAAGTCCACCTCTGAATGGCTCAAAGAAAACAAAATTAAGGTTTTGGAGTGGCCAAGTCAAAGTCCGGATTTAAATCCGATTGAGATGCTGTGGTGTGACCTTAAACGGGCAGTTCATACAAGAAAACCCTCCAATATGGCAGAATTGAAACAATTCTGCATAGAAGAGTGGGCCAAAATCCCTCCCCAGCGGTGTGAAAGACTCATCACCAATTATCGCAAACGTTTGGTTACAGTTATTGCTGTCAAAGGAGGCTCAACTGGCTATTAGATTAAGGGGGCAATTACTTTTTCACATAGGGCCAGATAGGTTTAGATTTTTTTTGTGCACTAATAAATGGAATCATCATTCAAAAACTGAATTTTGTCTTTCCTTGGGTTGTTTCTGTGTGATATTAAAATTGGTTTGATGATCTGACAATGTTTTGAGTGATAAATATGCAAAAAACACAGAAATCAGGAAGGGGGCAAATACTTTTTCACGGCACTGTAAGTCTCTCCAACTCTGCTTTAGACAGTATACCTTTGATTTTTCCTATGTTTTTTAGATGGTAAAAGGCTGCAGATGTTACTGATTTGATATTGATAGATTTCTATCCTGATTTGAAGGAGGACTGGAGGTGACTGCTGACATTGTCTCTTTGTCTCTGAGGGCCAAAGACTATGACTTCTGCCTTGTCTGAGTTTGGCTGTTTTGCGTCCACACACTGATTTGTTGGAGGCAGTGGAAGAGTCCACTGGTCCATAGTCCCCTGCTGCCAGAGAGACACAGATCTGAGTATTGTCTGCATAGTTGTGATAGGACACATTATTGCTGCGTATTATCTGGCCTAATGGCAGCATGTAGAGATTGAACAAAAGGACGCCCTGGATCACTCCCTGGGGCACCCCACAGGTCAGGGTCATGTGATCTGAGACAAACTTTCCAATCTCGACAAAGTACTTCCTGTCTTGCTCTTGCAAGACAGGAAGTAGATAGGACTTGAATCAGTTTAGTGCAGTACCAGAGATGTCCATCCAGTCCTCTAGTGTCTGTAAGAGGATCCCATGATCAACAGTGTCAAAAGCAGCACTCAGATCTAACAGGATAAAGACTGAGACTTTGCCTGCATCAGTGTTCAGGTGGATGTCATTTGTCACCTTGGCAAGAGCAGTCTCAGTGCTGTGGTGGGCTCTAAAACCTGACTGGAAAAAATTAAAGGAGTTGTGCATTTGGAGAAAGTTAGTAAGCTGTTAAACAGCTTTTTCAAGGACTTTGCCAAAAAACAGCAGATTTGAGATGGGTTAGAAATTGTTGAGTACTGTGGCATCAAGACTGCTCTTCTTTAGGAGAGGCTTAATGACCGCAGTTTTCAAAGCTCTTGAGAATGTTCCATATTGAAGTGACATGTTAACTATGTGAGCGAGTGGTGAAAGCAAAATATTGAGGACAGATTTTAGGAATCTGGTGGCTAATACACTGAGGCAGCATGTGGATGAACTCAGACTGGTGACGATCTCTAAGACAGTTTTGTCAGTTACAGGTGCAAAGTGACTCAGCTCTATGTCTCTGTGGCTGCATGCTTGTTATTTGCGTTGTGGAATTGATGACATTACTGCAAACTCATTGCACTTTGATGTGGGAATGAGTTCTAACGGCAGTGGAGCTGGTTTGTTATTCTGTTCACTGTTGCAAACAGGACATGAGGGTTGTTACTGCAATTTCCACCAATGTCTGAAAAGTACCCCTCTCTTGTTCTACCCAAACTGTGGTTGTACATGTGCATCTTTTCTCTGTAAATCTCATAATGAACCTTTTCTGTGTCCTGACCGAGTCATCATTCCTCCACGGAGCTTTTTGCTTATCTTTAACCATTTGTACAACTGTAGGACCATCTAGTGATTTGGGAATAACAGACAGGACAAAGAAGAAACAGAAATGATCAGACAGAGCAATATCAACCACATTGACATTTAAAATATTTACACCCTTTGTCACACATTATCCACATGTACATTAAAATCATGTGTAATGACTAAACCATCAAAGTCTGTGCAAAGACTGAAAGCATCTCAGAAAAATCATCAATAAAACTTTGACAGTGCTGAGGAGGTTTGTCTATGACTATGTAAAATATAGAGGGTGATTGTTTAAGCTCCATTTAAAAAGAAACATACTCAAATGATGAAACACCCCAAATGACAACCTATGTGTAATGATCTATAAAATATACACACACCTCCACCCTTTTTGATTGCTCATCCTTCAGATTCAAATTTGAAGTTGGGAGGAGTTGATTCCACTAGCACCGCATAACCTGTGTTTTTGTCAAGTCAAGATTTAGTTAAAAACATAAAGAAAGAAGAAATAAAACCATAAATTAAAATTGATTTGTTACATAAAGATCTGACATTGAGCACAGTTTCAGATTAGTTTCAGTAGGACTGGATGTTATCTTCTTACAGGCCCCCAGCCTGATATTACCTTTATCATGGCTGTATGTCCTGGGACAGCAGACACCCTGTGTGTCCTAGCTCTTGGTGATAACAGCTCTGGGGGAAGGTGGGGGAGGGCGAGCAGGGAAGAGTTTGGGTGAGGAACCAGGTAAGGGCCGAGGAGGCGAAGCAAGGGGGAGTTTGGGAGGAAGTTTTGCTGGGAGGGCCTTTGGTGGTGAAACAGGCACGGTTTTATATTGAGAAAAGTTCAACATTGATGCCAGAACCCTTGACTGTGCTATATTAGATGTGAGAGGAGCCATCTTGATTCCTGATCTGATGAGGCTTTCTAAATGGTTGGGAAGGGCCATGGGTGAAGGTGGGGAGGAGAAGGAGAGTGAAGAGTCCGTTGATGGATCAGAGGTAGCAAAGGGGACCCGGGCTGGTTTGTGGGCACGGGAGGTGATGGGTGTGCCGCTGGGTCTGAGACCTCTCCTGGCCATGAATTCTTTGCTCGGGTAGGTGGAGGTGGTGGTGGTGCTGCTGGCTCATTCTCTGGGGCAGGGAGAGGTGGTGGTGCTGACTTGTTCTCTGGAGGAGGGTAAATTTGTTCCTCTTCCTTAGGTCTATGTTAGGAAGAGGTCCACTGATGAATGTCTTAGCCTCCACTTTATTAAGCTCCTCGAATAATTTAGTGAAATCCCTTTTCAGAACTTCACTCCGTTTCATTCTGATGTGCACTGCACACATGTGCACAATAAGCTGTTTAACCCCTTGGTGTATTGACAAAACTTTTGGTAGGAGTGTTGTAATCTCAGAAACAGTGTAAATGGGGTAGCGGCATGTTTGGATTCCTCTGTGGCTCACACCTCAGATAGCCCCATCTCCAGGCAGCAGTGTTGCTCTGACCTTGACCTTATTTGGCACAGATTGCCCGTCTGCCTGCGCTCTTTTGCCAACTTCATTGTTCTTGTTCTGCGATGGCAATTCATTTTCTGTTTGTATGTTAACATCATTCTGTGACAGAAGTAAAAATCTGTTTGTTAGCTTTATTGTGGGTGATAAAACAATATTGTTTTTTTCTGCATTTGAAGTAAAAAAAAAAAAAGCATTGATGATTGATCTCTACTCAGAATGCAGAGCTAATGCTGCATAAAATACAAGTATCCCCAGTATACTGATTAGACTAACCGAGGCAGGGTGGAGCGATTAGTGATCCTGCCTTACTGTATATGAGCAGGTCAGACTATAAATACAGAGTGCATACTCACCTTTAACTCACAGAAAACAAGAAGTTACCTCTGAGCCACTGACAACAGAGCAAACCGGTAAGAATTCACAACTCCTCTCCTCCACAGCCTGTGCTTCTGCTTCCTCTGAAGGGCATACTGGTGTTCTCTGTTCTGCTACACTCATCCACACAAGTTTATTGTCATGTAATATTTTAAAAATAAGGTATATTAGGTAGGTAAAAAAAAAAAAAAATGCCAAAATTGTCCATACTGTGTTTGGGACATTCAAAACAGAAACATGAAAAGAGCCAGGATTCAATTTCTTGCTTCCTTTTTATACTAAAAAATATTCAGTGTATTTTGAATCTTATTTAGTAATCGAGTAAACTAAAAAATTTATACTAATTTGATTTGAAGAAGATTGCTACTTTCTGATCTATGTTATAATGTTTCCTCATCAAAAACATACCTGGAGTTTGGTTTTATTTCATTCATACATATTTAACACACACATCCTGTGTATTTCTCAAACAGAAACAACTCTATTCCAGCTTGGGATACACCTTCACTAGAATCATTTGGATCATTTCAGCCCTAGAATTGCAAATTGCTACTAAATAAAAGGTAAAAGGTAGCTGTTTAACCTGAAAACTACCACTACATGACACTCAAACAAATGAAAACACAGCTACAGGTATGTTTTTGATCAAGTAACAACATTCTAATGTGGCTTAAAGCTCACAAGATTTAATTTCGTCCAATATAGGACTTTCAAAGGTGGGTCCTTCAAATGCTTTTTCCCATGGATATGTTATTTCTTTGTCTGGAATGTTTCACAGTATGGCAATAAAACTTCCTATATTCATGGAGACCTAACCAGATCAAGTTACAGGTCAAATTTGTGGAGAGGCGACCCTGCTCACAGTCAAAATGCCTGTTTTCCTAGGTATTTTTGAGCTATAAAACCATCTGTATTGAAATGAATGCAAGGTAATCTGTTTAATGTCATATTGTGGAACATTTGAAGAAGAGCAATGACATTTCCTTGTTTTTAAGGAAATGTCATTGCTCTTCTTCAAATAAACCTAGAGGTTACTGACGACTGAGGGATTTTCACGCATCCTAGAGGTTACACATACTTTTACTCCCTTAATCCTCAAAGCACCAAACAAAACAGAGCTCAAGAATATTTACTGATAGGGTTTTCCTTTTTTTGTGCATAGTTCTTCAAACAATGGACTGCTCTGGAATCGAGGTCCTGGACAGCAGCAGCAGCAGAATTGAGACCGTTATTGACAAAAAAATCAAAGAGCGAATGTCTGTGGTCTGTATTACTAAATACATGTTTTGGGCAGTCTTAGTTTTAACCTTAATAAGGTTCTCAAACAGATATCAGTTTTTGTTCTATCTCACAAAGAACAGGTGCAGAGGCATGAAGATTGTTCTACAGTACCTTTAATGATGTTGAGACTACTCTTTTGGTCAGACTCCTACAGATTCTTACAGACCATCTGTAAGAATCTGTAGGAGTCTGACCAAAATAGTAGTCTCAACATCATTAAAGGTACTGTAGAACAATCTTCATGCCTCTGCACCTGTTCTTTGTGAGATAGAACAAGTCACAGTCTGACCAAAAGAGTAGTATTGTCCATTTTCAGTAGAAGTGATATCTTTAGCTGATAGTTTTACCCTGGGAATTGCCAGTTTCTGCAGCTTGTATGATAAATTAGCATAACAAGCATCATTCAAGGTTACTGGGCAGAACATTTTGTAGTTTAACGGTAGCAAGCATTAAGTATGAAATTAATACAATGAATACAATGAGATGATTGTTCACACGTACAACATGTTTATTCCAGGGCAGTGAAGTTCCTTTCTATGTGGCTAATTTGGACGATGTCTATAAGCAGTCTCTAAAATGGCAGACACATCTACCCAGAGTGAAGCCTTTTTATGCAGTGAAGTGCAACAATACAACAGCAGTTATCAGGACACTCAGTGCATTGGGAACAGGGTTTGACTGTGCGAGCAAAGTAAGTACTTTATAGCTATTCAAATGAACCTCACTGTTCCTGTTTTAAAGCATGTGCTGTGTATCAGGGGGAGATTGAGATGGTCTTGTCTTTGGGGGTGACCCCTGACAGAATCATATATGCAAATACAATCAAAGCCCCGTCCCACATTAGATACGCCTGTGCATCTGGCGTGGACATGGTGACTTTTGACTGTGAGGACGAGCTCCTCAAGATCTCCACCTGCCACCCAAAAGCAAAGTAAAGACATTATTTTGATCATCTTAATTCATTTAACACACCCAGTCTAAACAATCATTATCATTCCAGACTGGTGCTCCGTATTTCTGTGGATGACTCCAAAGCTGTTGTGAAACTAGGCACACAGTTTGGAGCCAAACGCCATGCTCTTGTTGACCTGCTAAAACGAGCTCAAGAGCTGCACTTAAACATCATTGGAGTCAGTTTCCATGTTGGGAGTTTTTGCAGAGACAATGAGTCATACAAGATGGCCATTGCAGAAGCTCGACTGGTCTTTGATCACGCTGTAGGATTTAACATTTAACAAAAATCATAAATAAATGCCTCGGTGCTTTGGTACATTGTTTATATCTGTGTTTAAATTATTCTCAGAATCGCCTTGGTTTTCACATGAGACTTCTAGACATTGGTGGTGGATTCATTGGTGAAAAAGAATTTCCAGAGGCAAGGCAAACTTACATTATATATTACATTACTTACATTACATTATATATATATATATATATATATATATATATATATATATATATATATATATATATATATATATATATATATATATATATATATATATATATATATATATATATATATATATATAATGTAATATATATATATATATATATATATATATATATATATATATATATATATATATATATGCTCCTCACCTTCCACGGTGGTTGGTCTCTCACTCTCATCCAGCTCGGGTCCTCTATCAGAGGCCTGGGAGCTTGAGAGTTCTGTGCAGTATCTTTGCTGTTCCTGTACTGCACTTTTCTGGACTGAGATGTATGATGTTTCTCCTGGATCTGCTGTAACCTCCTCCAGTTTGGGGGTTACAGCCCCGAGTGCTCCGATCACCACGGGCACCACTGATGCCTTCACCTTCTCCAGCTCTTCCTTGAACCTCTGGTATTTCTCTAGTTTCTCGTGTTCCTTTTTCCTGATGTTACCATCGCTTGGTATTGCAATGTCCACCACCACGGCTCTGTTCTGTTGCTTATCCACCACCACTATGTCTGGTTGGTTCACCATCACCATTCTGTCAGTCTGTATCTGGAAGTCCCACAGGATCTTGGCTCGGTCATTCTCCGCAACCTTCAGAGGTGTTTCCCACCTTGACTTTGGGGTCTCCAGCCCGTACTCTGCACAGATGTTTCTGTACACTATGCCCACCACTGTGCCCGCCACTATATATATATATATATATATATATATATATATATATATATATATATTGTATTCACTTTTTTTTTTTTTTTGCAGAGGGCACTAATAATCAATGAGACCCTGGATGAACTGTTCCCCGTGGAAAGTGGGGTGCAGATTATTTCTGAACCGGGACGCTTCTTTGTGCAGAGTGCTTTTACACTGGCTGTGAGTGTGATCTCCAAAAAGTGTGAAGCACCAGGCAGCGCAGGTACTGTCATGTGTCTGGCATGACTCCAGATGTGCAATTGATACAGTTGATGTCATCAACATTACCTGGGGGTGTGATGCTAAATGGAAGCACTGCTCTATTTGTGGCTTGTTAGACTTTATTCTGCGCTTTATGTTATAATGTTATAATATAATTCTTAAATATGAATATAATGTAATGTTGTGAAAAGGGAGATGTATGCTGCTCAGTCCATTTTGGAACTGTACAGCTATTGTGAGTTTTATTTTTTATTTATTTATTTTTTTAATTAAGTTTATTTATTTATTTATTTATTACAAAATGACAAAATGACACTAAACTATCAAGCATAATCTAGCTAATATGTTTGGGGCTCATAGCAATTAAAATACAGACAATACAAATTACCTACATACTGTTGTTACCTACGTATTTAATTCATTATTAAAACACCTTTCATATTACTATAAGAGACAAAATGTTTACATTTGACTCTCTTTAATGATGGTTTTAGAATTTTACATGTAATCAACACATAAGACAATAAATAATTGTGTAGAAGCCATCAGCTGAACAGAACGGAAGTGATTTCCACTGGTGTTGTGGTTATGAGAGTGTAGAGATAGGGATGAGCTGACAAAGCTGCTCATTCAGTCTAAAAACTACTAAAACTAATTGTACATTATACAGGCTTTGTGGAATAAATTGCATTCAGTAAGTTTCAGAAGCTTATATATTTGCAGAAAAGAGGGTCAGAGGGACTGTTAAACTTGGACCAAGATAGCATGGCTCGTACAGTTCTTGAGCTGTGGTTTTACAGGATACCATGAATAGGTGTTACACCAAATGATATTACAATAATTTGATCAAATAGGGCCCGGTACAAAGTGAGAAGAGCTTCAAGGGCAAAGAAATGTCTTAACTTAAAAAATAGAATGTACAGCTGTTGTGATTGTACAGTTGTGACTGTACAGTACAGTACTGAATTTTGCATTTTAAATTGCTTTTTGGACGTCACACAACCACGTTATGGATATTAGTTAGGACGTAGCTGGTTAGCCTTCGCAATGCCTTAGAACTCTTAATATTTCCATTTATTGAAAGGTGTGTGGAGAAAATTAATGTAAAATTGACTTTCAGAACAAAAGTTCACTGTTGAGCTCTATAGTTTCTTTAGTGGTATTAATTGGGACAAAATTATTGAAGATAAAGACAATAATAAAACAGTAATAAAAACATGCCTTAAAAGACGTTTTCCTGCAGCATGAGAGGCGGAGGATAACAAGGACTATTGGAGACTCTGTATTTGATCAATTTTGCTGTGTTTAATTGACCCAGACTGCTGGGTAGATCACAGGAAAGGTTGGAAAATGTTTATGATTATGTGCCATTTGAAATGACTCAACTTTGACCCAACCTGTTGACCCAGCATTTGGGTTATGGAGAACAATCCAACTCTGATAACACTGCATTTTCTAGGATGAAGAATGTACCTGGGAGCTCATGCCATCAAAGAAAGAAAGAAAGAAAGAAAGAAAGAAAGAAAGAAAGCTATGCCTTTATTAGTCCCACAGTGGGGAAATTCCAGTTCTGCATTTAACCCATCCTGTTATTAGGAGCAGTGAGCAGCACATTACTGCGCCCGGGGACCATCTCCATGATCTTCTTGCTTCGGCTTGGTCAGGACCTAAGCTGGAGGATTTTACCTATGGTGCATGTTTTGGGTTGGTGGGGGAAATCGGAGTGCCCGGAGGAAACCCACCCAGACACGGGGAGAACATGCAAACTCCACACAGAAAGGCCCAGGCGACCCGGGGATCGAACCCAGACCATGCATGCAAACTCCACACAAGTTACAAGTAACATCAAGTTACTAATCAGGCGACCTCACACATGAGAGCATGCCAAGTGTTCCTGAGCAAAAAATAAATAAATAATAGCATCAAACAGAATAAATAAGTTACCTAGGGCACCTTCAAAATTATTTTTAATTGTTCACCTTTATAACTTCTTGTATACTTCATGTGAATGTTCACTTTCTTGACAGAACTATTTCTTACTATATTGTTCTACTATTGTTCCTCTGCTCTCCAGATAAAAAAAGAGTAATGATGTACTGTGTGAATGATGGAATCCATGGCTCCTTTGAAATTGTGCAACTGTATCCTGAAATGAAAGAAAATGTTTCTTTTGTCCTTCACCGGGTAGGAATCCACCCATGTAACAGGACTTTTGTTCCAAAGTGATATTAATGCACATTGTTATTTCAGCCTGTGGAGCCCACTGAGCCAAAGTACAAGTCTGTGATCAGGGGTCCCACCTGTGATGGTTTGGACATAATCACCAACAATGTGTGGATGCCAGAGCTGCATGTCGGAGACTGGCTTCTCTGTCATTGCTTTGGTGCTTATTCTCTAGCACTGGCCAGTGACTTCAATTCAATTGAAAGAGCTCGGATTTACCCTGTGGTCACAGCACGCATATGGAAAATGTTATGCAAGCAATTACTTATTTAACCCCTTTCTTGTTTGCGTTGAGTGTATTACAGTTTTTTTGTTTTTTGTTTTTTTTTCAATTGCTTTGACACTTAAGTCTACATTTTGGCTCAAATCTCCCTCAGTGCATGTTAGCACAACCTTTTATCCATGTTCAAGCCTTAACTTTGAGTTCAAAACAAACAAAAAAACACTTCAGCTATTTCAACACAGACTGTAATAGTCTGTGTACAGTACCTAAATACTGCACACTGTTTCCTTGTTTTTCTTGTTTTCTTGTTTTCTGTTTTCTTCACTGTTTTTTGAAAGTTAATTTAATTTGATGATTTGAACATGTATCTGAACACAGACAAGTCTGTGGAGATGTAAGCTTGCTCATGGTAAGGATGTGTGTGTAAGGATGAATTTTTCAATGACAAAATCAATGCTAAAATAAAAACCAAGGTGAATTGTCTATTGCTTTGGCTACAAAAGTTACACACTGTTGCTTTAGTTTTTCTGTCAGTTTGAATAGTATTCCACATAGTGATCCTAGGTATAAAGCCTAGGATCACACTAGACTCAGAGCCATTATCACAGTTTTTGGAGCTAATTCAGGGTGAGGATCATAGCTGTACAGCTGGACTTCCCAAGTACAGTGTCTCCTGCTCAAGCGTCAGTGAACTCAACTGGGACATTTTGTAATAAACACTGTACAAAAATACTTTATTTTTACTAACTTGGAATTGAGTTTTGAGCAGGATTACAGTAAACCATATAGACATGAATGTCATTTTATATTCTCCTATAACAAAAATAAAGTTATAATTTGGCACTCCATTAGAAATGTGCTAAAACGTGAGTGTTCAAAGATTACAAGTATTCAGGTGTTAATAATCAGAAACACCAGGCTTTCACAAGATTACTAATAAGTAATAATTAATAAGTGATAATGATTTATGGGCCTAAATACTCTGCAAGGCTTTTACCTAAGATGTCATAATCCTGGGGGGCGGGGGGGGATACTTTATTAATCTCTTGAAAAATTCAAGTTTTGCTGCAGCAAACTGCTGCAGTTGCTGTAACATTTACACTGCACATCTCGCCTTTGTGTTTCACTCAAAGTGTCCATCTTCTGTGTCCTGCAGCATCACAGCAGTGTCCAAGAAGAACCAGGTAAACACAACAGGAGGCCTCACTCTTACCCTTTCTGGTGTTTTGGTTGGTGATGAAATGATCCACCACCAGGAACTACAGGTGGAAAGGAGCTCTAGTGCTACAACCTGGCACAATGCATCTCTCCTGTTAAGGTTAATGTAGTTTGCACATTTTCCCTGTCTCATAAATAAACAAAATAAATAAATTCCCTCAAAGCATTTCTTCTGGAAGATCCTCTGCCACATTTGCTACCACATATGATGTGAAAAGCCTATAGACCAATTTCAAAGCTACGTCATCACTGAATGTGCACTCCCGACTCAAAACAAAGCCACTGCTGCCATAAAACCCCCAGCAAAGAGAAGAACTCGAACTGTTGAAGACGTGTTGAAGAAAAGAAGAACCATGCCATCTTGTGTGTATGGTTGTACCAACAGGGACACAAAAAAGTTTTTCTCAATTTCGAGAGGGAACAGACCATTCCAGAAGAGTAGGAGAGCATTGTGGTTGCAAGCAATCAAACGTACAGACTGGACGGAGGACATTATCAAAAATGCCCGTGTTTGTGGCGCCCACTTTATATCTGGTAAGTTATTATGACCATCCAGTTTCTTATCTTATAAACGCCTGTCTGGTTTGTCTAAACATCTGCAGTAAATATCTGTGAATTTTAGAGTAATAATCGTAGAATAACTCGTAACTCGCCACGCTGTGAGCGCCTGTGTAGGCTACAAATGTGGGCTAGTGGTTGTGTTGCCACCTGTCCTGGTTTTTTTCTGATTGTCCCGGAAAATATTTTTCTGGACACTGAATGGAGGATACTACCGCATACATGCAAAAAGGTCGATTGAGTTTGAAATGTCCAGGTTTTTGTCAGACAGGTGCCAACGTTAGCACTAGCTTCATGTTTTGAGGTGCGTCGGGCGGGCAGACTGATTTCCTAGCAAAATTTCGCAACACCGGCATCTGAAGGTGTTTTTCTGGTTAAGCTTAGGTACACTGTCTTGAAATGTGAAGTAAATGCCCGGGGAATGTAGAATAATGGGTAGTAGCTAAGTGTTTGATTCTGTGTACAGCTAGACTGCTCCATATAAACTAGAACGTGTTTTTTGGCTAACGTGTGTCTGTCTTTCTTTATTCCTTTTTACAGGGGAGATGTCACAGATGTCACGATTTTGTGCCCTCCATTTTTCCATACTCCAACACATACTGAGGCAAAGATGAACAGGTGAAATGACAAAACCTAGCTATATTTGTGTCTGTAGTTTATGTTAAACAATATTTTACTCAATTTGGAATTGCAGAAATCATAACCTATTAAGATGGGATCTTTTAATTGAGGAATGTGTTGTAGTAATATGGCTTGATATCAGTATTTCTGTTAATGTGTAGTGTTGTTTATGTGAAGGTACCAAAGACAAAAGAAACGGAGTGAAGGATTTGTGGTTGCTTTACCCAGTCAACCTTCTGCTCCTGGAACTGAAGATAGCGGACAACCAGAAGACATCACCAGCACGAGTGACAGTCGTGGTAAGTGTATATTGAGTCTTGTCCATATCACCTCTCTAAGTGCTTGTAAATTCACTGTTTTTTGTCTCGACATCTTTGTAAATGGGAATGCCTCCTAAATGTTCTATAATGCTAAAATAAAATGCAACAACTTTTGTATTTTCTGATAAAGCTGAAGAGGACATCACAGTCACAAAGACAGTACAACAGCCTGAATCTGAAGTACACTCAGCTGAAGAAGGACCATCTCAACCTGCTGGAAGAGTCTCAGCATCTACGGGATGAAAATAAGAGACTGAAAGAGGAATTTAAGAAATCCAGATTTACATACTCAAATGTGAAGTCAAGCATGGTACAACTGTTGTTTTTCACTGGAGTTACATCAATGGTCTTTGACTGGTTGTGCACTAAAATGAGAGAGTGTGAACTTGTGTAGCAAGAAGCTCTCCCTACAGGATCATCTTTTGATTGTTTTGATTAAATGAAGGCTGGGCCTATCCAACACTGATTTAGCCTACAGGTTTAATGTATCAACAGCTACTTTATCTAATATTTGTCGGAGCTGGATTCCTGCAATGGCCAAAGTGCTCAGGCCTCTTATTAAATGGCCAAGTAAGGAAGCCATACTAAAGCATATGGCTAAAATCTTCAAGCGAAAATTCAGGAAGTGTCGCTGTGTAATTGATTGTACGGAGATTTTCATTAATAGACCCAGCCATATGACTTCTAGGTCTCAGTCGTGGTCAAACTATAAATACAACAACACCATGAAATACAGGGGGTCCTCGGGTTACGACGTTGATCCGTTCTTAAGACGCGTCGTAACCCGAATTTCGTCGTAAGCCGGATTTTGCCTTTGATCTTCCAACCAAAGCACCAATAACCTTTCCATCTCAATAATTAGACCACTACGCTGCTTGGTTATCACTGCCACTTTCATAGGAGCAGATCAGAGCCCACATCAGGTACTTCCGCCCACATTGGGCACGCACACGAGGCCGTCTTCTCCGCCCTACAACCACAACAGAGCGTATTCTTCCGCCGTGCGCCGCGCGCCGTTCGCCTTTGTTTACATCTCTTACCACGCTAAACTGCGTAAGACAGAATGACGCGTAATATATATATATTTTTTTTAATGGGGGCGCGTTCGTAACCACGAAACGTTGTAACCCGAGACCGTCGTAACCCGAGGACCCCCTGTGTTTGATTGGCATTACTCCAGCTGGAGCCATTTCATTTTTCTCTGAGGGTTGTGGTGGGCGGGTTTCTGACAAGAGGATTACAAAGGAATCTGGGTTTTATGATCTTTTGGAATTTAACGATGAGATTCTAGCAGATAGGGGGTTTCTGATCTCAGAGGAACTTGCAGCTCATGGAGCCAGCTTTCACTAAAGGGAAAAGGCAACTTTCTGCACAGCAGGTTGACACATCAAGACAACTGTCTCGTGTAAGGATACATGTCGAACGTGTTATACGGAGATGGAAGACCTTCAAAATTGTGCAAACAAGAATTCCACTGTCACAGGCCTTCTTGATGATATTGTTATTGTATGTGGTGCCTTTACAAAAATTTGCAGAAGTGTTGTTCCAAATAAAATAAATTCTGAATAGCCTTCCTCCCAAACGGGAGGAGATCAGTGTGTAGTAATTAAAAGCAAATCAGTTCTGACACTATTAACTACATCTTACCTTTAATTCTTATCTCAGTCCTTACACTTTAATTTTCCCCATCAAGTGACTTAGAATGAATTGAGTGTTAAGCATTAAGTATGTCCTTGACTATTGAACTTCCCTGATATCAATAAATGTTTAATCAAGTTTTGCTAATATTGTGCAGCCTTCTTTTTTGTTGTTCCCCTCTGTGACAGCTAACTAAATGTGTTTGAGCACAAGAGATTATAAAATTATGATAATAGAGGAACATTTAGTCAGTAAACAACACACATTTCAACTGAGAAAGTAAGTGCAAAAGAGGTTTAATATTGCTAGGTATCTTGTGTATTTTACAGATTGCATTATGATCAGGAAAAAAATGAACCACACTGTCTTTAACTGCCATCAGCTATAGGGAATCTAAATTAAGTGCACAAGGAAGTTATGTATGTAACCTTTCCTGTGCATTTCTGGCATAACCATTTTACTGGCCTCTGTCTGAGCTGTACACAGCTATAATGAAATTGACTGTTGCATTAGGCACAGTCGAAGGTTTTGCCAAAATCAGGCTTCCCAAGCATTGTACATGGTCGTCTTGTGGCCTTGTCGTTGACTGGGGAGAACATCAGATGCCAACACGCAAAACTCCCCATTGATATCGTGGTATTTTACCTCCTGTACATGGCCACACACGGCAAACTGGTAGGCATCCATGGATTTGTATGCGCGCACTTTCTCTCTTGTATACACGCTGGACTTCTCCACTAAATAACAGTGGATATCTGGCCACTGTAAATCTGGACACTTTCTGCGGTCGTACTGCCACTCCGTTGCTCAATGGAACCCCGTTGCTCAACATGAGCTCCTGAATGTAGCTTTCCCTATAGTTCAGATACTCCGCTATGGTCCGCCATGGTTGCTTCTGAGTCGGGCATGCGCGCATGCCAGTGACGTCATGTTTGTTTACTAACTGTAAAGGGGTCTATAGCATGTCAAATGTCCATAGCTAACATAGAACTATAATCAAATCTGGAAGGTGAACCCAAGATGGCGTTGTATTGTTTTCAGTGGCCTGTGCTCATTGGCGCATGAGCCCAGAAATAATTTTCTCTTCTGCATTTATTTCCTCAATATGGGTAAGCTCCTCCCACCCATGTGACATCTGACCAATCAGAGCAAGAACTGCTAGAGCGGAGCAAGCGCGGTCTCAGAGCAGGGCTGGGCTAAGTCTTACAAAGTCTTACTTTTAGGCGCTTTGAGGATTTATAATTTTTCAAAAGTTTATATTGTGAAAATAGAAAAGAATTCCTACAAAATCCGACCTTTGTGAAAGTTATCAATGCTCTGTCAGCCGAACACGGGCAGTTTGAATTCCCGAAATGCATTGCGCTCTATGGGGAAATTATTTCTGAGCCCAAGCTCCCAGCAGGTACCTGGAGTGGCCACTAGTCGGTCTCGAGCCAGGACAGAGGTTGAATGCCTTATCCAGTTTTTATTATAGTTTCTCAGCTTGGTACTCAGCCTGCCTCTTGCACATTGCTACGGGAAAAACAAACAGCTCATTTCCCAAAATCCAACAGTCCCTTACGTCTGTCCTTTGAGCTGCACATGCTGCACTTCTTGGTTGGCTAAAATCCCATGATATGATGTTACAAACTGATCTAAAAAAAATAAATAATAAAATAAATAAATAAATAAATTGCTCAGTGTGTGAGCCAGGCAGCCACTAAAGCAGTGAACCACTCTGTTGTTGATATTTGACAGTCCTATATTACACAAAATAAATTATTTTGAGATTTAAGCCATATTTTAAAGTGGTCATCAAAAACAAACCCCAAGTTGTGTTTTGTTTCATTCACACATTAGTATCTGTCTACATCTCCAAAGCTCAGTGTTATGTTCCACCTTGTGATGTCATGAAGCGGTAGTTTTCAAGTTTCAAGTTTCAAGTCAACAGCTCCTTTTGTTCAGTAGAGACGGGCAATTCCATGTCTCATATAATCTAAGTTATTCTACTGAAGGTGTATGGAGTTTAAAAACACAGTGGAGCACTGTGAACACCCAAAATATGCAGGATTTGTGTATTAAACATGTGTGAATGAGAACAAAAAATAAAATAAAAAAATGTTACAGATTGAACAGCTGTAAGGTCTCTTTACTGTGTGAATTTCCATGTGTATGTTTAATTTGTATTTATCCTATTTCAGTTTATTTTTCCAAACAGGACACTAGTGCATATTCCCTTCAGCTCCTTTGGCACTTCCTGACATGTCTCCATTGTCCACAGTGGCTCTGGTCTCTGGTGCAGACTTGTATTTGGGGACAGACATGAGTTTTGTGCAGTGCTGCTTTTAGTTACAGTCAAGACTTGGTTTTCGGTGGTCTCCATAATCTAAACACCTGAATGGAGCTCTCCAGGCTTCATCATTGTCAGAGCCCCATTCTGGGGGTAAATCTGGATCTGTGCTGCACTTCCTCTCCTCAAACTGCCCTGACACAGATATGCTGACCCGACGTGACCAGTCACCTTTGTCTGTAACACAGAGGAACACCTATAGACATGGCCAAAAAAAAGCTATGCCTCTGCACCTTCCAACACCAGGTGCCAATTTCCTAAATAACTGGGGTATCCACTCCAAACATCGGAACCACAGTGCCCCATAGGGGCTGGAGATGCACAAATTAGGTGCATCAAAGGTAATCAAAATGGCTCCTACACTATTCTTAATAGAATAAATGCTCATATGCAGTCATTAAACCACTTCTAGATGCCTCTCCTGAGCCTGTTGACCTGGATCCTCTCCTTCCCTCACCTGTCTAAAAGAATTTTCACCTGTCTGGATGACCTCTCGCCTGTCCGGATGATGCCTCAGAACATGTCTGTTAGTTTATCCTGTACTTTTAACCAAAATAAGGCGCTGTGCACCTCATTCAAATTTGTACAAAAAGGACAAGGCTCCTCCATAGAAGTGTAATATTTAGCACAAGCAGGGCTGCTGGAAGTAATTTTTAAAGCTAGCAAGCGGGAAACCTGGTGTTGACAACGTAACTTCTGTAAACCTGGATGTTTAAGCCTAACAATAATTTAATTAAAATTTAAATGCATGTAATAGCCTACATGTGTTAAAATCACTTCCCAAAATATTCATAAAGAATTTATAAATATTTTTTTTAATCTCCCTCTTGCCACTTCCCACGACCCTGACCACAGGTACTATCCCACCAAACCAAACCAACCAATAATTAGAAAAACATGAACATTTTGAATCCATACCATTCTATATTATCTTATATGATGAAAGGTGCTGAGATAAACTCTTGAAAACTGCAGGTCAACAGCACTTTTTCAGGCTATTTTTTTTGGCTAAACCTGTGGTCCATGGAGTCCCAGCTGCCCCTCAGTGGTGCCAGCACAATCAGGGGCCATGTTACTAAGTTAAAACATCAACTAATCAGGTTAGTCCAAAACACATGGTACAGAGAGTAAAGATTCATAATGCAATCTACAATAACACAGGCACAACAGCTGCTTCTCAGATATGGGTCAGTTACATTTTGAGTAACTTTTTAATAAAATTGTACTTTTTTGTTTTTCAGACACTTTTAATCCTACTTGAGTAACAGTACTGTACTTATTGTAGTATTTCTACAAAGGATAGACACAAAAAATGAAAATTGAAGCAGGATACTTTTATTCCTACTTCAGTAATATTTTTTATTGAAGTAACAGTCCTCTTACTTGAGTAAAAAATGTGGTTCCTCTTCCCACTGTGAGTAAGTTTAAGTGACAAATACTTTTCACTCCTACTTCTGAATACTGTACTATACTTCTGAAATAATTTCTTGGACCACTACTTTGTACTTCTACTTAAGAAATATTTTTTGAAGTACTGTTACTCTTCCTTGAGTGCAATTTTAGGCTAGTGCCCACCTTTGCCCATATAAAAGAGCAAATAAATGAAATGAGATAGAGAGGGGACGGTGACACCCAGTCCACGTGTCTGTGCTGTTTATCCTGTTTGAGGTGTTCTTTAAAAGTAAAAAGGTGAGAGTAATTCCTCACAATTAGCGATAGTGATTCTACTTCCTGTGAACTTTATCGACATCTGTCTGTTCATTAAGGAACTGCTAAATGCCTAAGCTAGAGTTAACTCTGCTCACTGTTAAAATTTGGAAAAATAAAACAAAGTGGGTGGTACTTTGCGGGTTGGGGAGCGCAGGTGGGGTGATGGTGTGGGGCGGGGCATGACCTATGAGTGACAGCCGGGTGACAGCACCGGCCAGTGAGATCAAGCATTAACATATTGCCAATGGAGCGTGACAGCGACGCGAGTTTGGCCATGGAGCACAGCAAGGTAAAGGCGGGGCTAAGAGGGACTCCTCACCTCAACCCACAGACCGTGAGCTGACAGTGAGCGGCTGTGCTCGTCACGTAATAACCTGCATCTGACTCATTGGCGGCCGCTTGTCCAGCTCAGTTCAAAGGTAGTGGCCATAGATCATCCTAAAGAGGCTGGTACAGACATGGCTTTTAACCCAAAAGTCAGATTTTTAGCAAAATGTTTTGGTCTAAAGTGAACTGTACCAACTCATTTACTAGTAATTAATTCATTAATTCGAATTAACCACATTAACCATTGGATTTATATAGCACCTATCGAGACAGCCAAAGTGCTTTATGCTGCATGATTCATTCACTGCATACTCAGGGGTGGTAAACTACTAGTGTAGCCACAGCTGCCATGGGTTAGACTGAGGCTGCCAATCTGTGTCATCTGCCCCTCCGAACACCACCATTACTCATACACCACTTTCATACCAGGTAATGTGGGTGAAGTGTCTTGCCTAAGGACACAACAGCAGTTTCTTTCCTCCCCTCACTTGTGAACAAGACCCCGAGATACTTGAGCTCCTCCACTTGAGGCAAGGACTCTCCACCCACCTTTTTCCAGTCAAAAACCATGGCTTCGGATTTGGTGGAGCTGATCCTCATGCCAGCCGCTTCACAGTCAGCTGCAAACTGCCCTAGTGCATGTTGGAGGTCCCGGTTCAATGAAGCCATCAGGACAACATCATTTGCAGAGATGAGATCCTGTGGTCCCCAAACTGGATCCCCTCCGGCCCTGACTGTGCCTAGAAATTCTGTCCATAAATATAATGAACAGAACCGGTGACAAAGGGCAGCCCTGGAGTCCAACATGCACCGGAAACAGGTCCGACTTATTACCGGCAATGCGAACACAGCTCCTGCTCCGGTCATACAGGGACCAGACAGCCCTTAGGAAAGAGGCCTGGACCCCCGTACTCCCAGAGCACTCCGCACAGGACCCCAAGAGGGACATGGTCGAATGCCTTCTCCAGATCTACAAAGCACATGTGGATTGGTTGGGCAAACTCCCATGCACCCTCAAGCACCTGATGGAGAGTATAGAGCTGGTCCAGTGTTCTGCGGCCGGGACAAAAACCACACTGCTCCTCCTGGATCTGAGGTTTGACAATCAGTTGGATTCTCCTCTCCAGTACCCTGGAATAGATCTTACCAGGGAGGCTGAGTGTGATTCCCCTGTAGTTGGGACCACACCCTCTGGTCCCCCTTCTTAAACAGATGTTTGCATGATGTTGCAGAGACGTGTCAGCCAAGACAGCCCCACAACATCCAGAGATTTTAGATACTCAGTACGGATCTCATCCACCCCAGAGCCTTGCCACCGAGGAGCTTCCCAACCACCTCAATGACTTCAGCCAGGGTGATGGACGAGTCTGCCTCCAAGTCCCCAGCCTCTGCTTCCTCCTTAGAAGATAAATGGTGGGCTTGAGGAGATCCTCAAAGTATTCCTTCCACCGTCACTCATCATTCCCAGTCGAGGTCAACAGCTCTCCACACCATAAACAGTGTTGGTGAAGCACTGCTTTCCCCTCCTGAGGCGCCGGACAGTTTGCCAGAATTTCTTTGAGGCCGTCCGAAAGTCCTCTTCCATGGCCTCTCTGAACTCCTCCCAACCCCCAGCTTTTGCCTCTGTGACTGCCCAGGCTGCAGCACGCTTGGCCCACCAGAACCTGTCAGCTGCCTCAGGAGTCCCATGAGCCAACAAAGCCCGATAAGACTCCTTCTTCAGCCTGACGACATCCCTTATTTCCGGTGTCCACCACCGGGTTCAGGGATTGCCGGCGGCACCACAGACCTTCACTATACGCTTGGGCCTACCAGGTACAGCTTCCTCCCCCGCCAGTGGACCCAACTCACAACCAGGTGGTGATCAGTTGACAGCTCTGCCCCTCTCTTCACCCGAGTGTCCAAGACACACGGCCAGAGGACAGATGACATGACAACAAAGTCGATCAGCGACCTCCGGCCGAGGGTGTCCTGGTGCCACGTGCACTGGTGGACACCCTTGTGCTCGAACATGGAGTTCGTTATGGACGAACCATGGCTAGCACAAAAGTCCAATAACAGGACACCGCTCGGGTTCAGGACAGGGAGGCCATTCCTCTCAATCACCCCTCTCCAGGTGTCACTGTCGTTGCCCATGTGGGCGTTGAAATCCCCCAATAGAACAATGGAGTACCTGGTTAGTGCACTGTCCAGTACCCCTCCCAGAGACTCCAAGAAGGCCGGGTACTCTGCACTGCTATTCGGCCCGTAGGGTGACACAACAGTGAGAGACCTCTCCCCAACCCGAAGGCGCAGGGACACGACCCTCTTGTTCAACAGGGTGAACTCCAACACACGGCGGCTGAGCTGTGGGGTAATGAGCAGAAATGGGTCCAGCCCCCCTTTAGTTGGGTTCTAGAGTCCAAGCTGTGCGTGGAGTTGAGGCCGACTATATCTAGTCGGTAACGCTCAACCTCCCGCACGAGGTCGGGCTCCTTCATCCCCAGCGACACTGGGGTGATATTCCATGTCCCCAGAGCTAGTTTCCATGTCCGGAGATCCGGTCGTCAAAGCCCCAGCCTTCGACTGCCAAATCTCCCTGCACCAGCCCCCTATGGATCCTCCTGCGGGTCGTGGGTCCACGGGAGGACGGCCCATGTCGCTCCTTAAATCCTGGTTTAGTCTTGTTTGTGTTTTTTACTTTTGAGCCAATGTGGTGGGGTTAGTCTGCACTCTTTAATGCTCTTTTAGGTTTTTTTGTTATAATAATAATAATAATAATAATAATAATAATAATAATAATAATAATAATAAAAATAATAATAATAATAATAATAATAATAATAATAATAATAATAATAATAATAATTATTATTATTATTATTATTATTATTATTATTATTATTAATAATAATAATAATAATAATAATAATAATAATAATAATAATAATTTATTTTTGCTTTGTCTGAAATGTTTCACATTATGGTATTAAACCTTTCTATTATCATGCAGATCAAACCAGACCAAGTTACAGGACCGATCAGTGGAGAGGTGATCCCGCTCACAGTCAGAATGCATGTTTTTCTAGATATTTATGAGCTGTAATTGAATAAATGTAAGGTAGAGCTGTTTAATGTCATACTGTGGAACATTCCAGACAGAGCAATGAAATCTCCACAGAAACAAACAAGTGACGGACCCTCAACGAAAAAGTTACATTGTACATCTTTGAATAAATAAATAAAAATTGCTGTTATGTGGCAGTTTTAATGAAAAATATTTAAAATAAAAATCCACCAATGTGTAACCTGGACATTTTTTTTAAACTTGGTCAGGTGGTCAAATCATCAAATCATCTGGAACATTTCTCATCAGTTTACACAGTTCTAAGGCTCTTCAAAACATGTTTTTTCAATTCCACCTAAAAATACAGGCCAAACTGTCACTTTCAATAAAGAAACTGTTGTAACAACTGGTGGATCAAATAATACAGACAAATGAAACTTAAAAATTAACAGGCTTTATTTGTTGAATAAAAAAGCAGGGTGCTGGGAGGTGGGTCAGAGGCTGGGGTGGTATCCCGATACGGGTAATGCCCAAAACATGGTCTGAATAAAACATGAAAAAACAAACTATTACTCTGTCTTATCCCTTCCCCTTCCCTTACCCCTTTATCTACGTCATTGTCTTGCCCCTCGATAACGAGATTAGAGGGCTACCTGGAAAGTCCTGCCTGTGTCTGCCCCTGTCTTCTCCTCTTTTGAGTACACTGCTTCACTTCTCCCTGGACCCGCCCCCACCGTTATCGCTACTGTTTATCGCCCACCCAAATACAATAAGGATTTTCTGAACGACTTCTCTGCTCTCCTCACACATCTTTCTTCATTATCCCACAATATTATTATTCTTGGCGATTTTAATTTTCACATGGACAATTGTAATAATTCTCTTTCGAATGACTTCTCATCTCTCTGTTTGGACAGCCTTGGTTTACAACAATATATTCATTTTCCCACTCACTGCAAAGGACACACCCTGGACTTAGTGTGTTGTTCTGGTATAATTCCCTCTGACTGCAACCCCCACACACTCCCATTCACCAACCACATGCTCATCACATTCAGTCTCAAACTCACACTTGCCAAACTCCTCCTCCCTCGCACTATATCATTTCGCAAAATAAAGGACATTAACACCAATACATTTTCTTTTGATATCAATAACTTCCTCAGTACAGATCCTACTACTCCACCTGATGACCTAGTCTCTCTCTACAACAACAGCCTACACACACACTCCTGGGGGGTATTCCACGAACGTGGCTAAACTTAGCCGCGACTAAGTGCTAAGTTCTCGCCTGGCTGAGACACAACTTAGACAAAAGCTTGAACCCGTTCCACTAACGCGTTTCAGCTGCGCCTAGTCAGAGCTAAGCTCAGTCAGGCCTAATCAGGCCGGGCCTAGACGCGTGCACGGGGAAGGTAAGAAGCCCTGAACAAGCGACTGTCGAAAACACGATCATGTGGAAGATTCGGGCCGATTATTTCGGCGCATCAGAACAGAAGTTGCTTTTGGAACTCTACAACACATTTGCAATAACCAAGGCCAGAGACATGGCGTGACAGAAGATCGCCGAACGCTTAAATACGCAAGTTAAGTCCCATAACAGTGCTGGAGGTTGAGTTTTTTAAGTCTGTTTTTCACCACTGATGTCAACGCTGATTTGTGGCGCAGGAGGAAAGTTTCCGTCTGGAGAGCGGGAGATTGTGAGTTCGATACTCATGGTAGGCAGTTGATGGCATTATTATTATACATTTGTATAGCAGTCTTGTCAGTTGTAATTTATTTTTACTGTGTAAAAGTATTTGCTCCAACTAATACGTTAAATTGTGTTATCTTGTCTTTGAGCAGGAATAATGTGAGGAGGACTGTTTTGCAGGTAAAGACAAAGCATAATAACATTTTGCAGAGTGGTAAGTAAGCTAATATTAATATTATTATTCAGTGAAATTAGTAATACTGTTGAAATGGTACCTTAATTTAATTTAAAATGAACAGTAGGTACCAAGCCACAGGAGGTGGGAGCCCCCCTCAAAACCTTTCACCTGCAGAGGAGCTGGCACTGGCCCTAAACCGGGGTCGCCCACTGGTGGAGGTAACTGAAGGAGGGACCCCATCAAAGATCCTTCCTGCGAGTTCTCCTGAAGAGTATATTCAAGTTACTGAAGATGATGTACACTTGGACCCTCCTCAGCAGTCCTCCAGCAGTGTCTTGCCTGACCCTCAGCAGTCCTCCAGCAGTGGCCTCACACCAGAATGTCATACCTAATGTCTTTTATTGTTTTATGCCTATTGATGGAAATTGATAAATAGGATTTCATTAAAGAGGCTTGCACAGCATCTCTGAAGCAAATTTGTTGAATCATTGAAATGTTGCATCATGGAGCGTGCCTGTTATTTGGCTACATTTTGTTTTAAAAGTCAAGGTTTACCTGTAACTGTATTCTTTGATAGAGATGTCACATAAAATATAAAGTGTCAATGTCGTCAAGTGAGAGTGATGTTAGGCCCAGCTGATATAATTTGATGTGATGATAAGAGTAATTGTAGGTTAAATTCATTTCCATTTCTGTAATATGTTGCAAATATAAATGCGTGAAAATTTAACTGAAATTTGACGTGGGCATCAATAGGTCAGTAGCGGGAATCGAACCCGGCCCGCCCACACGAGAGTCAAAGCACATATCCACTCGACCACAGATATTCTTTGAAATACTGCTGGAATTCTTCTATATGTTAATGTCGTAAAGACAGCGGTTGAAAAGCACATGTTTAGATTACCGGAGAATTGTCAAGAACCGAGAACGTAAGGTAATTTGTTTTTTTGCTGATGTTGTTTTCAGACAACACAGATACTCATGCGGGAGGTGTGCGGAACTGTTTGTTTGACACTCTGTTTACGTCAGGTACGTATTCTCTGCGACACGGCCTAACTAAGACAGAACTTTAGCCTCCCCGCGAGCAGACTATCTGCTAAGACCATGTTGCCCCAGTAACTCAGCGGGAACTAAGTTTAGCGAGCGTCGTGGAACCGAACTCTCACTTAACCTAGCGCCAACTGACGAACAAAGCCGGGCTTTGCGCTTAGTAGCTTTCGTGGAATACCCCCCTGGACACTCATGCTCCTCTCAAAACAAGATCAGTTTCCTTCTCCCGCTCTGCACCCTGGTTCACTCCTGCACTACGACAACTCAAAGCCAAAGGCCGACAACTGGAACGACTCAAAAATAAAACTGGTCTCACAGTTCACAAGGACATGTACAATAACCACATTATTCACTACAAAGACTCAATATCCACTGCTAAATCCACCTACTACTCCGGCCTGATTCACTCCAACAAACACAACTCCAAGACCCTTTTCTCACTGCTCTCTAACATAACAAAACCCCCTGACTCTCTGCCCAACCACCTGTATTCCGCTGATTTTTGCAATTCTCTCATGTCTTTCTTTGTCTCCAAGATCACAACCATCCACCAACACCTGACAAATGGAGCTGCAGTCTCTGGAGTGGACACCTTCTTCCCCCACTCACCTCTGTCACCATTTTCAAGTTTTTCCCTTCCTTCTGTCCAAGTCGTCTCTGAGCTCATTCTTAACTCCAAACCCTCTACCTCCCAACTTGACCCTATCCCTACAACCCTTGTTAAATCCTGTCTCTCCTCTCTTGCCCCCATCATCACTAACATCATTCACTCTTCCCTGGTCTCTGGTACGGTTCCTTCATCTCTCAAAACTGCCTCTGTTACTCTGCAAAAACCCGGTCTAGATCCCAACAACTTCAATAACCTCCGTCCTATTTCCAACCTGCCCTTCATTGCCAAAATTCTTGAAAAAACTGTTGCCTCTCAACTCCACACTCATCTCACCACTAACAATATCTACGAACAATTTCAATCCGGTTTCCGCCCACTCCATAGCACAGAAACTGCACTTCTCAAAATCACCAACGACCTCCTGTTAGCTTCTGATTCCGGTTTACTTTCTATCCTCATCCTCCTCGATCTGACAGCAGCTTTTGACACAATCTCCCACAACATCCTCATTCACAGACTTCAGTCCATTGGCATTTCCCACATTCCTCTCTCCTGGTTCATTTCATATCTCTCTGATCGCAGTCAATTCATCCAATTTAAATCTTGCAAATCCAACACTTTCCCTGTCACTGCTGGTGTTCCCCAAGGCTCTGTCTTAGGTCCCCTTCTTTTTATCATTTACATCCTTCCACTTGGCTTTCTGTTCCGTAAACACAACATTCTTTTTCACTGTTACGCGGATGACACCAGCTCTACATTTCTACCAAACCTTCCTCATCTCTCCCTCAACCTCTCTTACCCTCTGTCTACAAGAAATCCACTCCTGGTTCTCCTCCAACTTTCTCAAACTTAACAGCTCTAAAACTGAAGTCCTCCTGTAGGCACCCCCTCCACTATCTCCAAATCCAGCCGTTTCTCTATATCTATCCATGATTCCACTGTCCTTCCTTCCCCTCAGGTCAAGAGTCTGGGTGTCATCCTTGACAGCACACTTTCTTTCCACTCCCATATTAATAACATCACCCGCTCCGCCTACTTTCACCTCCACAATATCTCTCGTCTCCGCCCCTCTCTCACTCCTCACACCACTGCCATACTCGTTCACAGCCTTGTTACTTCCCGGATTGACTATTGCAACTCCCTCCTCTTTGGTCTCCCCAATAAATCCCTCTAGAAACTGCAGCTTCTCCAAAATTCCGCTGCTGCATCATCACCAGGACCCCCTCCTCCCACCACATCACCCCCATCCTCCAACAACTACACTGGCTTCCCATAAAACAAAGAATTCACTTTAAAATTCTCCTAACCACATTCAAAGCAATCCATAACCTGGCCCCACCTTACATCACTGACCTCCTCCACATCTCCATTCCTTCTCGCTCCCTCCGCTCCTCCTCCTCTCTCCAGCTCTCTGTTCCCTCTGCTCGTCTCATCACCATGGGGGGCAGAGCCTTCAGCCGCTCTGCTCCCCTGCTCTGGAACTCTCTCCCTCCTGACCTCCGCAATATTCACTCTCTTCCTATTTTCAAATCCAGACTCAAAACACACCTGTTCAGACAATCCTACACCACATAACAGTCACTTTCACCATCTTCCAGTTTTTGTATTTGTATTTTATTATCTTTGTATTTTAAGTATTTTTATGTTTTAACTTTGTTTTGTACAGTGTCCTTGGGTGTCTTGAAAGGCGCTTTTAAATAAAATGTATTATTATTATTATTATTATAAATGTTCCCCTAAGAAATGGGACACCACTCGATTACCATTTGCATCATCATCCCTTGCCTCTACGTCTACAGAGGCGACAACAATTGATGCAAAGGGGGAGACAGCACAAGGAAAAAAACAGGTATCCTGACAGAAACTCAAACATGACAGAAAAAAGCAAATACACACAGGAGTCAGAGTATACAGTAGCTATACAGACCATATCCTGTGTACTCTTGATGTAAATGTCATGTTTGATGTTCAGGAATGAAGAAGTATCAAATTAAACAAAAACGAAAAACTGTAATACATCTCAGTTTTCATCATAAGCATGTTTTGTGTCTTCAATCGATCAATCAATCAATCAATCTTTATTTATATAGCCCTTTACAACACCAATGGTGACCAAAGTGCTTTCCAATTAAAAACAGAAAATACAACAATACAAAAGACAGAAAATTATATAGAATAAAACAATGTAAAACAATAAACAGTAAAACACACAGTGCAGAAAAAATTACGTGCCACAAACTACTAAGTATTAAAAGCCATTTTGAATAAATGTGATTTGAGCCTAGATTTAAAAGGTTAAAATCAGTGATGTTACGAAGCTCAAAGGGCAGATTGTTCCACAGTCTGGGACCAACCACAGAGAAAGCTCCATCACCCCAGTGTTTGAGGCTCGGGGGACTTTCAAAAGAAGTTGGTTATTTGACCTTAAAGTGCGATTTGATTTTCGGACAAATAAAAGCTCGGTCAAATAACAAGGTGCTAAACCATTAAGAGCTTTAAAAACAAAAAGTAAAATTTTAAAATCAATTCTAAAAGAAACTGGAGGCCAATAAAGTGTAAAAAGGACTGGGGTGATGTGCTGACGTCGAGGTGTGTTGGTTAAAAAACGAGCTGCAGCATTCTGCACAAGCTGAAGGCGACTGAGAGCAGTTTGGGAGACACCGACATAAAGTGCGTTGCAATAATCTATTCTAGAACTGATAAAAGCATGAATGGTCCTTTCAAGGTCGGTGCGATTTAAAAAGGCTTGACTTTAGATAAAAGGCGTAACTGATAAAAACTGGCTCTCACAACACTGTCAATCTGCTGTTCAAATTTGAAATTGTTGTCAAAAGTGACCCCAAGGTTCCTGACAGTCAATTTTAACTTTGATGACAACCAATCAAAATCGAAAGATGCAGAATCACCAAATAAAATGTATTCTGTTTTGTTTTCATTCAAATGAAGAAAATTTTGTCCTAACCACAACTTTAAGTCTTTGATGCAGTCAGTTAATGACTGAAGAGCACCATTTTTATCTGGAAACACAGGTAAGTAGATCTGCAAATCGTCCGCATAGCAGTGAAAGGCGAGGTTCTGTTTAGTGATAATTGACCCCAGTGGCAACATATACAAAGAGAATAAAACAGGGCCCAAAATACAGCCCTGGGGCACTCCACAAAACAGCGAGGCCACAGAGGAGGAGAACTCACCAATCCTAACAGAAAAGCTTCTATTAGTCAAATACGACTCAAACCATTTAAGTGCAGTTCCTGTGATGCCAACATCAATTTTCAGGCGGGACAGCAAAATTGAATGGTCGACTGTGTCAAATGCCGCGGTTAGGTCAAACAAAACCAAGACGGTGGGGCGTTTAGCATCAACCGACAAGGCAATATCATTGTGCACTTTAAGTAGTGCAGATTCTGTGCTGTGCCGGGATCTGAACCCAGACTGGAATTTCTCTAAAACCGCACTGCTATCTAAAAACAACTGCAACTGCATTAAAACAACCTTTTCAAGAATCTTAGAAATAAAAGGCAGATTAGAAACCGGTCTAAAATTTGATAAAACACTGACATCAAGCTGCGTTTTTTTGAGAAAAGGTCTCACTATGGCGTGCTTTATAAGTTTTGACTGTAAAATTTGCTTTTGGGAGATTAATTTTGAATATGAAACTGTATTTTGCAGAGATAAAATTTTGTTGAGGAAAACTGTAACCCT
Source organism: Paratrypauchen microcephalus (assembly GCA_036785185.1). Classification (NCBI taxonomy): domain Eukaryota; kingdom Metazoa; phylum Chordata; class Actinopteri; order Gobiiformes; family Gobiidae; genus Paratrypauchen; species Paratrypauchen microcephalus. The sequence goes on along the minus strand of JAVJIX010000320.1, from coordinate 389,580 downwards.
GTTTTTACATTCTGTCTGAGCTGTTTTGCCAATATCAGTTTCCAATAGTGTGGTAAAGTAATTGAAGAAAACTGTAATGCCAAGGCCCGTATCACTATATTTTCTCTAAACACACAAACTCTATCATAAGAACTGGAGATTTTGAGTGAAAAGTGGTTTTGTCATGTTTAGTTTAGGTTTATAATCCTGGTTTATTGCTGGTTTTGTGTTGGTTTAGTCTTGGTTTATAGTCCTGGTTTAGTCCTGATTTAGTCTTGATTTAGAGTCCTGGTTTAGTCCTGGTTTAGAGTCCTAGTTTAGTCCTGGTTTACTCTATGTTTAGAGTCCTGGTTTACTCTATGTTTAGAGTCCTGGTTTAGTCCTGGTTTAGTCCTGGTTTAGTCATGATTCATAGTACTGATCTAGGTTTATTATTGTGGTTTAGTCCTGGTTTACTCTATGTTTAGAGTCCTGGTTTACTCTATGTTTAGAGTCCTGGTTTAGTCCTGGTTTAGTCCTGGTTTAGTCATGATTCATAGTACTGATCTAGGTTTATTATTGTGGTTTAGTCCTGGTTTACTCTATGTTTAGAGTCCTGGTTTAGTCCTGGTTTAGTCCTGGTTTAGTCATGATTCATAGTGCTGATCTAGGTTTATTATTGTGGTTTAGTCCTGGTTTACTCTATGTTTAGAGTCCTGGTTTAGTCCTGGTTTAGTCCTGGTTTAGTCATGATTCATAGTACTGATCTAGGTTTATTATTGTGGTTTAGTCCTGGTTTACTCTATGTTTAGAGTCCTGGTTTACTCTATGTTTAGAGTCCTGGTTTAGTCCTGGTTTAGTCCTGGTTTAGTCATGATTCATAGTACTGATCTAGGTTTATTATTGTGGTTTAGTCCTGGTTTACTCTATGTTTAGAGTCCTGGTTTAGTCCTGGTTTAGTCCTGGTTTAGTCATGATTCATAGTGCTGATCTATGTTTATTATTGTGCTTTAGTCCTGGTTTACTCTATGTTTAGAGTCCTGGTTTACTCTATGTTTAGAGTCCTGGTTTAGGCTAGTTTTAGAGTCCTGGTTTAGTCATGATTCATAGTGCTGATCTATGTTTATTATTGTGCTTTAGTCCTGGTTTACTCTATGTTTAGAGTCCTGGTTTACTCTATGTTTAGAGTCCTGGTTTAGGCTAGTTTTAGAGTCCTGGTTTAGTCATGATTCATAGTGCTGATCTATGTTTATTATTGTGCTTTAGTCCTGGTTTACTCTATGTTTAGAGTCCTGGTTTAGTCCTGGTTTAGTCCTGGTTTACTCTATGTTTAGAGTCCTGGTTTACTCTATGTTTAGAGTCCTGGTTTAGTCCTGGTTTAGTCCTGGTTTAGTCATGATTCATAGTACTGATCTAGGTTTATTATTGTGGTTTAGTCCTGGTTTACTCTATGTTTAGAGTCCTGGTTTAGGCTAGTTTTAGAGTCCTGGTTTAGTCATGATTCATAGTGCTGATCTATGTTTATTATTGTGCTTTAGTCCTGGTTTACTCTATGTTTAGAGTCCTGGTTTAGGCTAGTTTTAGAGTCCTGGTTTAGTCATGATTCATAGTGCTGATCTATGTTTATTATTGTGCTTTAGTCCTGGTTTACTCTATGTTTAGAGTCCTGGTTTAGTCCTGGTTTAGTCATGATTCATAGTACTGATCTAGGTTTATTATTGTGGTTTAGTCCTGGTTTACTCTATGTTTAGAGTCCTGGTTTAGTCCTGGTTTAGTCCTGGTTTAGTCATGATTCATAGTGCTGATCTAGGTTTATTATTGTGGTTTAGTCCTGGTTTACTCTATGTTTAGAGTCCTGGTTTAGTCCTGGTTTAGTCATGATTCATAGTACTGATCTAGGTTTATTATTGTGGTTTAGTCCTGGTTTACTCTATGTTTAGAGTCCTGGTTTAGTCCTGGTTTAGTCCTGGTTTAGTCATGATTCATAGTACTGATCTAGGTTTATTATTGTGGTTTAGTCCTGGTTTACTCTATGTTTAGAGTCCTGGTTTAGTCCTGGTTTAGTCCTGGTTTAGTCATGATTCATAGTGCTGATCTAGGTTTATTATTGTGGTTTAGTCCTGGTTTACTCTATGTTTAGAGTCCTGGTTTAGTCCTGGTTTAGTCCTGGTTTAGTCATGATTCATAGTGCTGATCTAGGTTTATTATTGTGGTTTAGTCCTGGTTTACTCTATGTTTAGAGTCCTGGTTTAGTCCTGGTTTAGTCCTGGTTTAGTCATGATTCATAGTACTGATCTAGGTTTATTATTGTGGTTTAGTCCTGGTTTACTCTATGTTTAGAGTCCTGGTTTAGTCCTGGTTTAGTCCTGGTTTAGTCATGATTCATAGTGCTGATCTAGGTTTATTATTGTGGTTTAGTCCTGGTTTACTCTATGTTTAGAGTCCTGGTTTAGTTCTGGTTTAGTCCTGGTTTAGTCATGATTCATAGTACTGATCTAGGTTTATTATTGTGGTTTAGTCCTGGTTTACTCTATGTTTAGAGTCCTGGTTTACTCTATGTTTAGAGTCCTGGTTTACTCTATGTTTAGAGTCCTGGTTTAGTCCTGGTTTAGTCCTGGTTTAGTCATGATTCATAGTGCTGATCTAGGTTTATTATTGTGGTTTAGTCCTGGTTTACTCTATGTTTAGAGTCCTGGTTTAGTCCTGGTTTAGTCATGATTCATAGTGCTGATCTATGTTTATTATTGTGGTTTAGTCCTGGTTTACTCTATGTTTAGAGTCCTGGTTTAGTCCTGGTTTAGTCCTGGTTTAGTCATGATTCATAGTACTGATCTAGGTTTATTATTGTGGTTTAGTCCTGGTTTACTCTATGTTTAGAGTCCTGGTTTAGTCCTGGTTTAGTCCTGGTTTAGTCATGATTCATAGTGCTGATCTAGGTTTATTATTGTGGTTTAGTCCTGGTTTACTCTATGTTTAGAGTCCTGGTTTAGTCCTGGTTTAGTCCTGGTTTAGTCATGATTCATAGTGCTGATCTAGGTTTATTATTGTGGTTTAGTCCTGGTTTACTCTATGTTTAGAGTCCTGGTTTAGTCCTGGTTTAGTCCTGGTTTAGTCATGATTCATAGTGCTGATCTAGGTTTATTATTGTGGTTTAGTCCTGGTTTACTCTATGTTTAGAGTCCTGGTTTAGTCCTGGTTTAGTCCTGGTTTAGTCATGATTCATAGTGCTGATCTAGGTTTATTATTGTGGTTTAGTCCTGGTTTACTCTATGTTTAGAGTCCTGGTTTAGTCCTGGTTTAGTCCTGGTTTAGTCATGATTCATAGTACTGATCTAGGTTTATTATTGTGGTTTAGTCCTGGTTTACTCTATGTTTAGAGTCCTGGTTTAGTCCTGGTTTAGTCCTGGTTTAGTCATGATTCATAGTGCTGATCTAGGTTTATTATTGTGGTTTAGTCCTGGTTTACTCTATGTTTAGAGTCCTGGTTTTAGTCCTGGTTTAGTCCTGGTTTAGTCATGATTCATAGTGCTGATCTAGGTTTATTATTGTGGTTTAGTCCTGGTTTACTCTATGTTTAGAGTCCTGGTTTAGTCCTGGTTTAGTCCTGGTTTAGTCATGATTCATAGTACTGATCTAGGTTTATTATTGTGGTTTAGTCCTGGTTTACTCTATGTTTAGAGTCCTGGTTTAGTCCTGGTTTAGTCCTGGTTTAGTCATGATTCATAGTGCTGATCTAGGTTTATTATTGTGGTTTAGTCCTGGTTTACTCTATGTTTAGAGTCCTGGTTTAGTCCTGGTTTAGTCCTGGTTTAGTCATGATTCATAGTACTGATCTAGGTTTATTATTGTGGTTTAGTCCTGGTTTACTCTATGTTTAGAGTCCTGGTTTACTCTATGTTTAGAGTCCTGGTTTACTCTATGTTTAGAGTCCTGGTTTAGTCCTGGTTTAGTCCTGGTTTAGTCATGATTCATAGTGCTGATCTAGGTTTATTATTGTGGTTTAGTCCTGGTTTACTCTATGTTTAGAGTCCTGGTTTAGTCCTGGTTTAGTCATGATTCATAGTGCTGATCTATGTTTATTATTGTGGTTTAGTCCTGGTTTACTCTATGTTTAGAGTCCTGGTTTAGTCCTGGTTTAGTCCTGGTTTAGTCATGATTCATAGTACTGATCTAGGTTTATTATTGTGGTTTAGTCCTGGTTTACTCTATGTTTAGAGTCCTGGTTTAGTCCTGGTTTAGTCCTGGTTTAGTCATGATTCATAGTGCTGATCTAGGTTTATTATTGTGGTTTAGTCCTGGTTTACTCTATGTTTAGAGTCCTGGTTTAGTCCTGGTTTAGTCCTGGTTTAGTCATGATTCATAGTGCTGATCTAGGTTTATTATTGTGGTTTAGTCCTGGTTTACTTTATGTTTAGAGTCCTGGTTTACTCTATGTTTAGAGTCCTGGTTTAGTCCTGGTTTAGTCCTGGTTTAGTCATGATTCATAGTACTGATCTAGGTTTATTATTGTGGTTTAGTCCTGGTTTACTCTATGTTTAGAGTCCTGGTTTAGTCCTGGTTTAGTCCTGGTTTAGTCATGATTCATAGTGCTGATCTAGGTTTATTATTGTGGTTTAGTCCTGGTTTACTCTATGTTTAGAGTCCTGGTTTAGTCCTGGTTTAGTCCTGGTTTAGTCATGATTCATAGTGCTGATCTAGTTTTATTATTGTGGTTTAGTCCTGGTTTACTCTATGTTTAGAGTCCTGGTTTAGTCCTGGTTTAGTCCTGGTTTAGTCATGATTCATAGTACTGATCTAGGTTTATTATTGTGGTTTAGTCCTGGTTTACTCTATGTTTAGAGTCCTGGTTTACTCTATGTTTAGAGTCCTGGTTTAGTCCTGGTTTAGTCCTGGTTTAGTCATGATTCATAGTGCTGATCTAGGTTTATTATTGTGGTTTAGTCCTGGTTTACTCTATGTTTAGAGTCCTGGTTTAGTCCTGGTTTAGTCATGATTCATAGTGCTGATCTATGTTTATTATTGTGGTTTAGTCCTGGTTTACTCTATGTTTAGAGTCCTGGTTTAGTCCTGGTTTAGTCCTGGTTTAGTCATGATTCATAGTACTGATCTAGGTTTATTATTGTGGTTTAGTCCTGGTTTACTCTATGTTTAGAGTCCTGGTTTAGTCCTGGTTTAGTCCTGGTTTAGTCATGATTCATAGTGCTGATCTAGGTTTATTATTGTGGTTTAGTCCTGGTTTACTCTATGTTTAGAGTCCTGGTTTAGTCCTGGTTTAGTCCTGGTTTAGTCATGATTCATAGTGCTGATCTAGGTTTATTATTGTGGTTTAGTCCTGGTTTACTCTATGTTTAGAGTCCTGGTTTACTCTATGTTTAGAGTCCTGGTTTACTCTATGTTTAGAGTCCTGGTTTACTCTATGTTTAGAGTCCTGGTTTAGTCCTGGTTTAGTCCTGGTTTAGTCATGATTCATAGTACTGATCTAGGTTTATTATTGTAGTTTAGTCCTGGTTTACTCTATGTTTAGAGTCCTGGTTTAGTCCTGGTTTAGTCCTGGTTTAGTCATGATTCATAGTGCTGATCTATGTTTATTATTGTGGTTTAGTCCTGGTTTACTCTATGTTTAGAGTCCTGGTTTACTCTATGTTTAGAGTCCTGGTTTAGTCCTGGTTTAGTCCTGGTTTAGTCATGATTCATAGTACTGATCTAGGTTTATTATTGTGGTTTAGTCCTGGTTTACTCTATGTTTAGAGTCCTGGTTTAGTCCTGGTTTAGTCCTGGTTTAGTCATGATTCATAGTACTGATCTAGGTTTATTATTGTGGTTTAGTCCTGGTTTACTCTATGTTTAGAGTCCTGGTTTAGTCCTGGTTTAGTCCTGGTTTAGTCATGATTCATAGTGCTGATCTAGGTTTATTATTGTAGTTTAGTCCTGGTTTACTCTATGTTTAGAGTCCTGGTTTAGTCCTGGTTTAGTCCTGGTTTAGTCATGATTCATAGTACTGATCTAGGTTTATTATTGTGGTTTAGTCCTGGTTTACTCTATGTTTAGAGTCCTGGTTTACTCTAGGTCTAGAGTCCTGGTTTAGTCATGATTCATAGTGCTGATCTAGGTTTATTATTGTGGTTTAGTCCTGGTTTACTCTATGTTTAGAGTCCTGGTTTACTCTAGGTTTAGAGTCCTGGTTTACTCTAGGTCTAGAGTCCTGGTTTAGGCTAGTTTTAGAGTCCTGGTTTAGTCTAGACAACAACAATTGACGCAAACAAATGTCAAGGATTATCAGGTACCTCAGCTTGACAAAAAAAAAAAGCTTGTTTGTGCATGAAATTTCGATGAAAACGATAACGTCGGCTAAACAGACATCAATACAATTAAAACTGCAACAACAGTTCACAAAAAGTAACGTAGAACATAAGTGTCATAATTGTAAACCTGCTAAACTGTTAATCAAAAATTACAACTGCTGAAAATACATTTATGAGAGTCCTTGGCTGGTCCATGTGACGCTGCCATCCTGATCCCAAAACCTGCCTGAGCTTGTAGGCGTACCCCTTCGTTTCAAGTCTGGTCGAGAGTTTACTTCATTTTAAGGGGTATGTATGCCCTCGGTCGTGGCCCTAGCCCTTGATCAAAATTAGAATCAGGACACGCAACGCGCAATACCAAGGGGTAGGGGTAAGACGAAGGGGTAAGACAGAGAAATGAGAGGCAGCCTAAGTTACTTAAAAAAGGTACTGTATATACCGCTAAGGATACTGACGATCTGGCAATGTGTGGATCCATGAGCCAGTTCTTAGTACTTGGTAGGTTAAAGGTTGATTAGCAATGGACTGCGGGTGAGTAATGGGTGAGGGTGGTACCAGAATCTTCGCCGAGCTCCAGGCAAACAGACACAGAAGGGAAGGGGGAGACAGCAGAAGGAAAAAAACAGGTATCCTGACAGAAACTCAAACGTGACAGAAAAAAGCAAATACTGTATCTTTGAGCACCCAAATCTATTGACAGAGGATTTCACAGGAGTCAGAGTACAGAGACATCATACAGGAGCTAAACAGACCATATCCTGTGTACTCTTGATGTAAATGTCATGTTTGATGTTCAGGAATGAAGAAGCATCAAACTAAACAAAAATGAAAAACTGTAATACATCTCAGTTTTCATCATAAGTACAGTATTTGGATAAAATACTGTAAAATCCAGTGTGTTTTGTGTTTTGTAAGTTTTGACTGTAAAATTTGCTTTTGGGAGATTAATTTTGAATATGAAACTGTATTTTGCTGAGATAAAATTTTGTTGAGGAAAACCGTAACCCTGTTTTTAGATAGATTAGTTATCAATATCAGTTTTCAATAGTGTGGTAAAGTAATTGAAGAAAACTGTAATGCCAAGGCCCGTATCACTATATTTTCTCTAAACACACAAACTCTATCATAAGAACTGGAGATTTTGAGTGAAAAGTGGTTTTGTCATGTTTAGTTTAGGTTTATAATCCTGGTTTATTGCTGGTTTTGTGTTGGTTTAGTCTTGGTTTATAGTCCTGGTTTAGTCCTGGTTTAGAGTCCTGATTTAGTCCTGGTTTAGTCTTGGTTTAGAGTCCTGGTTTAGTCCTGGTTTAGTCCTAGTTTAGTCCTGATTTAGTCCTGGTTTAGTCCTGGTTTAGTCCTAGTTTAGTCCTGATTTAGTCCTGGTTTAGTCTTGGTTTAGAGTCCTGGTTTAGTCCTGGTTTAGTCCTAGTTTAGTCCTGATTTAGTCCTGGTTTAGTCTTGGTTTTGAGTCCTGGTTTAATTTTTATTTATAGTACTGGTTTAGACCTGATTTAACTTAGGTTTATAGTCCTGGTTTAGTCTAGGTTTCGTCCTGGTTTAGTCCTGGTCTAGTCCTGGTCTAGTCTAATCTTGAATTATAGTCCTGGTTTAATCCTGGTTTGGTTCTGGTTTAGTCTTGATTTAGTCCTAGTTTAGTCTTCGTTTAGAGTCCTGGTTTAGTCTTTATTTATGGTACTGGTTTAGACCTAGTTTAATTTAGGTTTATAGTCCTCATTTAGTCTAGGTTTAGTCCTGGTTTAGTCTTGATTTATAGTACTGGTTTAATCCTGGTTTAGTCCTGGTTTAGTCATGATTCATAATACTGGTCTAGGTTTATTGTTGTGGTTTAGTCCTGGTTTACTCTATGTTTAGAGTCCTGGTTTAGTCTAGGTTTAGTCTTAGTTTAGAGTCCTGGTTTAGTCCTGATTTATAGTTCTGGTCTATGTATGTCTGAATGTTTTATTTACACCTGTTTCTTTTGATTCCCAAATGAGAGACCCAGGCAGGGTCTTATAAGGACTTGAGAGAGCTCACCTGGACCAAGACTAAGGTCACTTCTATTGTCACTGTTTCTGTAAAGTTTTAGTCATTTTTATTTTTAGTAGTTTTTATCATTTAGTGTAATACCTCCCTCTTGTGTTCATTTTTGGGTTAGTCCTAATGTATTTAAACCATAGACTGTATATATAAATTAACATAGCTAACCTGCTTGTCACCACGTTCCTAAGAGGAAGTGAGCATGGAGTGCTTCCGACTCCATCGACTCGGGCTCCAGTTGACTTTACAGAGCCTCATCATTTTGATCTTAAAATGTTCATATTAACCCACTCTACATGATCCTGGTGTTTTTATTTTGCTATTTTCGCCCCTACAACCATTGTCACATTCCCTTATTCCACTTCTTTATACACCTCTGTTCTTTTGTCTGGTTGAGCTCGGCTTTTTGTTATATTATTTGCATAATTTTCAGCCTCTGTTAACGTGATGGTAAAAAGTCACATTTTTATACAGAGCTTTTCCACCTTTAAGACACTCAAAATACTTTACATAAAAAAAACACCCATTCACACACATTCATATATCAGTGTACGCAGACACTGGGGTGAGGTGGCTTAAGTGTCTTGCCCAAGGGCACAATGACAATATTCATTTGTGGGAGTTGGAATCGCCCCGTCAACCTGTGGGTCAGTAGATCTGAGCACTCAACCAATGATGTTTATTATGTTAGGGGCAGGGATTGAACTGCCAACCTTCGGATCAGTGGACAAACACTCTACCAAGTGAGCTTTTTTTTTTTTTTTTTTTTGGCTTACTAAATTTAAAAGTGCACTGTGTAACTTTTTTGTTTGGAGTCCATCCTGGAATGTTCCACAGTATGACATTAAACAGCTCTACTTTACACCAAGATGGCGCTGGTGAGGCCAGCTGCGTGCCGGTGTAGCTCCGTCCCTACTTTTCTTCTTTTCCTCTTTTTACTTGTATATAGTCGTTTTTCTTGCTTTTTCTTTAGAGTAGGTGAAACAGGGCGCAGTCGCGCACCTGGGAAGCCTACTCTCACTACAGCTATACTGTTAGCTGTAGTGTTTTTGGACTTTTAATGAATCTGCGCCAGGAGGGATTACGTTGGGATTTACCTACAGCCATGCACAGGATTACATACACGCGCGACAGGCTCCTGAAACTACGGGGCCCTTCTCTACTCCACGCGGGGAAACCGGAGGTCCCACCGGAGGTCCCACCGGAGGTCCCACCGGAGGTCCCACCGGAGATACGGAGAAAGAGGAGAGGCTGCAGGGGCGGACGCAGGAACCGGAGGCCGTATTCACCGAACGGACTGCCCACGGTGATAACGGGGAATCTGCGTTCGCTAAACAACAAGGTGGAGGAGCTTGTCGCGCTGGCCCGACATCAGAGACAATTCCGGGACTGCAGTCTGATGTGTTTTTCTGAGACATGGCTAAATGGGAATATACCGGACAATGTAATCTCGCTGGACGGATTTACTATGAGGCGCGCGGACCGGACCGTGTCGGGGAGCGGGAAGACACGTGGAGGAGGACTTATTTTCTTCGTTAACGAACGCTGGTGCCACCCCGGGAATGTACACGTAAAACACCAGCTGTGCACCCGGGACATTGAACTGCTCGCTGTTGGTATGCGGCCGTACTATCTGCCCAGAGAAATTGCACACATTATTGTGTTCTGTGTGTATATTCCTCCATCGGCGGATGGTGCGGCAGCATGCGAACAGCTCCACAGCGTCGTTAATGACATGAAGATACGTCATCCGCGCGCCTCATTTCTGATCACTGGGGATTTTAATCATACATCTATGTCCACTACTCTCCCCACATTCACCCAATACGTCACTTTCCCCACGAGAGACAATAAGACTCTGGACTTGTTTTACGCCAATATCAAAGACGCTTACACCTCCGCCCCCCTCCCCCCGCTCGGCCGCTCGGATCACTGTCTGGTCTACCTGCTCCCGCAATACACACCCAGGGTGCGGAAAGAACCTGTGCGGAAGCGGTCTGTGAAGCTTTGGACTCAGGAGGCCTGTGAGAGTCTGAGAGACTGTTTCCAGAACACTGACTGGGACATTTTCACTGACTGTTATGGAGACGACATCAACGGCCTGACCCACTGCATCACAGACTACATCAACTTCTGCGTGGAGAACACTGTGCCAACCAGGAGGGTACGGTGTTTCCCCAACAACCACCCCTGGGTCACCCCTGAGCTTAAAGCCCTCCTGAACCAGAAGAAAAGGGCTTTCAACTCAGGGGACAGAGAGGAGCAGAAAAGGGTCCAGAGAGAGCTTCAGTGGAGGATCCGACGGGCCAAAAAGGACTATGGGAGGAAGATGGAAGAGCAGCTGGCCCAAAACAACGCACGGGGCGTGTGGAGAGGACTGAGGAGCATGTCTGGTTTTGGACAGAGTGGCAGAGGGACAGCTGATGGTGATCAGCGCTGGGCGGACGAATTAAACTGTTATTTCAACAGGTTTGACTCGCCCCCCACCCCACCTGCCCCTCTGCTGACTCCCCCCTCCTCCTCTTCACACCTCCCCGGGCCAGTAGCCACATCCCCCTTCCCCCTCACACGGACTCAACCCAGCACCAGCCCCCCTCCACCCCCCACCCCCACCCCCCACCCCCGCAGTCCACCCCAGTCCCCCCCCCTCTCCCCCCTCTCCATCACACCGGACGAGGTGAGGAGGGAGCTTAGGTGACTCAGGCAGAGGAAATCCGCAGGACCCGACGGTATCTGCCCCAGGCTGCTGAGAACCTGTGCAGACCAGCTCTGTGAGGTTCTCTGCTATATGTTCAATCTGAGCCTCAGCCTGGAGAAGGTCCCCGTCCTGTGGAAGACCTCCTGCGTGGTCCCGGTTCCCAAAACAACAAACGCCAGGGAACCGGCCCACTACAGACCAGAGCCTTGACCTCCCACCTCATGAAGACCATGGAGAGGGTGATCCTCAGCCACCTCCGCTCTGTGGTGAGCCCCACCCTGGACCCGCTGCAGTTTGCCTACAAGCCAAACGTAGGAGTAGAGGACGCCGTCATCTACTTTCTGCAGCGGGCGCTCACCCACCTTGAGACCGCCGGGAGTGCTGTGAGAGTCATGTTCTTTGACTTCTCCAGCGCCTTCAACACCATCAGGCCGGCGCTGCTGCGGGGGAAGCTGGAGGACGCGGGAGTGGATGGACATCTCGCTGCCTGGACCATCGACTACCTCACTGACCGTCCACAGTACGTGCGGCTGCGCAGCTGTGAGTGGTAGTATGCAGCACGGGGGCCCCCCAGGGTACTGTCCTCTCACCCTTCCTCTTCACCATATACACCTCGGACTTCACATACAACACGGACAGCTGCCATCTCCAGAAGTTCTCCGACGACTCGGCCATTGTGGGCTGTGTGTCTGAGGGGAACGAGCTGGAGTACCGCTCGGTCATCAGTGACTTTGTGGACTGGTGTGGGCGCAACCACCTGTGCCTTAACACCAGTAAGACCAAGGAGCTGGTGATGGACTTCAGGAGGAGACCACTACCTCACTCACCGGTGAACATCCAGGGGCAGGACATAGAGACTGTGGACAGTTTCAAGTACCTGGGTGTTCACCTCAACAATAAACTGGACTGGTCCCACAACACCGACGCCCTGTACAAGAAGGGCCAAAGTCGCCTCCACCTCCTGAGGAGACTGAGGTCCTTTGGAGTGAGCAGGCCTCTGCTCAAGACTTTTTATGACTCTGTGGTGGCCTCTGCTCTCCTCTACGCTGTCGTCTGCTGGGCCCCGAGCAGCACAGAGCGGGACAGAAAAAGACTGAATAAGCTGGTTAACTCTTTCTCTACCGGAGACGTCGTTTGACGTCAGAGCGATTCCAGACGTAGTCTACCGAGACGTCGATTGACGTCAGAGCCGTTTTTCAGCGGGGGTTGCTAGGATACGTCCGGGAGCAACTTGTAATTCATAGTTCAAGGTGTAATTCACACATCTAACCCCTAGGTGGTGATCGTGTGTGTGTTAGTTTGGCGATCGGGGGCGGAGAGCCCAGAAGCGCTCACCCGTGTGTACTGAGTAGTGGAGCAATATGGCGTTAGCTGCCTAGCGGCAGCTAACTATCGATCGTTTTTTACGGAGTGATCCGAGCGGTCGGAGTGGTCTTGGGACCCAAGGTCCCGGACCACAGGACCGCGGAGACACGCCGGATCAGGCAAGGACGGCAAGAAAGAGATCTCGTCTGTCCGAGGCAGGGGCCATGTCTATTCGGGTCTCAGACCCGGAGGACAGCGAATTTGAGTCCAGCGAGCCAGACCCCGAGCCGCCCGGTGAGCGGCTGCCGTCGGGATCCTCTGGGAGAAGCAGATCCCCCTCTCCAGAGGAAGAGATGGGTAAGAACTAAGTTTACGTGCTGTGTGGTGAATCAATGAATAAACTTACTTTATCTCCTCCCTGCCTGCATGCACTTTTTCCCTCTTGTCCAAATGTCCGGGAGCTACTGTGTGAATGAATGCAGGCGTGCGTGTGTGTGTGTGCGTGTCTGTGCGTGCGTGCGCGTGCGTGTGTGCGCGTGCGTAGCTATGTGTATAAAGGTTTATGCGTGTGTGTGTGTGTGTGTGTATGTAAAGGTTTATGCTTGGGTATGTGTGTGTGTATATGTAAAATTGTATATGTAAAATGCCACTATTGATGTGAAGGAATTTCCCATTTACAGAGCCTTCATCCAGCAGAGGACCTACTTTGCGAGCAGGGGTGGGGACCTCTGCTCGCAAAGCGGAGAAGAAAGGTAAAAAAATATATATATTCTCCCCATTACATTGCAGCAATACAAAAAAATTACATTAGGTAATGTTGTACATTTCTGTCATTTTACAGGTGGTGCATCTGCCACACAAAGTGTGGAGTGGCAACAAAATGTTGGGAACCCAACATGATTCCCTTCACGGCCACCCCTGGACTCCGGAGCGCTGCAGCGGAGCTGAAGTCTGACGTGCCAGCAGACTTCTTTGAGCTCCTCATCACGAATGAGCTGCTGGCACACATTACTGAGCAGACAAACCTTTATGCTCGCCAGTACTTTGCCGCTCTCCCTGAAGGCCAACAACACACACACACGCGCGCACACACACACACACACACGCATACATGCACGTGCACACATTGTTCACGCACGTGCACACATTGTTCATGCACATGCACACATTGTTCACGCGCGTGCACACATTGTTCTGTTGTTATTGTAACTGTTGTTATTCTCTCAAGATTGTTCTCTTTGTCAATTTGTATATAGTTATTTCTTATATTTGTAAATTAAAAAAAAAAAATTTGCAATCAAAAATCTTTCTGTTATTTTAGATGTTTGAGGTGTCACTAAATCAATAAGTATTGATGTCAAAGTCACTTATCTGCTTGTAATGCCTCCTTTCACAAAAAGGTCATTTTCTCAAATTTGTTGTCAAAAAACAGTGTTTTTGCTGAAACTTTGCTATGTTCTACTATCAATTACTTGAGAACCTAAAAGGTTAGAAACATAATTTTTTTTCCAGGTGAAAGATGAGAGTCAACACTTTATTTTGATGTGTGCTACGTTTATATAGTGAAAGAACTCAGTATTCTGTGAGTCTTGAAAAATCAGTGAAAATGCTCTGAATCTCTGGTAGACAAGGGCTTAGATTTTGAAAACAGGCTGGTAGAGAAATTAAGAGGGCCAGCTCTCTGTCCTGGGCTGTTCTGTCCTGGGCTGTCCTCTGGACCGTGTAGAGGAGGTGGCTGAGAGGAGGGTACTGGCCAAATTCATGTCCATTAAGGACGACACCTCTCACCCTCTGCACCGGACTGTAGAGGAGCTGAGCAGCTCCTTCAGCAGCCGACTAAGACACCCCCAGTGCAAGAAGGAGCGCTACTGCAGATCCTTCATCCCCACTGCAATCAGACTGTATAATTCTAACATATAGGCCAGACGTGCAATATCCTCCTTTTCATGTTGATGCTTGTTGTTACTATTATCATTATTACTATTTTCCATTATTATTATTATTACTATTACTATCTGTATTATTTATTACTTACTTTATCCCCTCCCTGCCTGCATGCACTTTTTCCCTCCTGTCCAATTGTCCTGGAGCTACTGTGGCGAGTAAATTTCTCCTGTGTGAGATCAATAAAGTCTTATCTTATCTTATCTTATCTTATCTCAGTTATGTCTCCCACACAGAAGGAAGTTTGTCGGCGTTCAATACGTCGCCGATGATTGGTCAAAATTAGTAAAAATTGCGGAAAAGTTGCGGTGATTGGTCAAAATTGCAACACCGCCCTGAATTCACGGGGATTGGCTGAAGTTGCGTTGAAGTTGCAAATCGCAACATTGCGAATTCCTGGAGGGTCTGACTTTCTCATCTTATCTCTGTTTCTCATGCACTGAGTGTTGATTTTGAAGAAGGATTCATTTACAGTATTAGGAAACCATTAAGGAGCCATATAAAAGCATCAAGAAGTACCATGTCATGGGACCTTTAACAAGAGGTATTTGAGTGAAAAAGAGGCTCTGTATAAGACCTTTCCTTTCCGAGGACGAGAGTTAAGATGTTTACACTGGAGTAACTGCAGAAGCCATCAGGACCAAGTGGGCATTACAGGTAACATTAACAACAATACAATTCAAGTGTAATTTAACAATATAAATTCATATTTTAGCGTTTAAAAGCATAAATAAGTAATAATAAAAGGAGAAATTCAATAAGTAAATATAGCTGCAAGCAGCAATGTGGGGCCAAGCAGCGACCCGGCCTAATTCGATGAGATGCGTTGGATCAGTCTTCGCCCGAGGATCCCAGGGATATCAAGTTTTTCAAAATCGGACTTACGGTTCAAAAGTTACAAGCAGAAATGTCCCTCAAATTTTGACCCGTTGGTGGCGCTAGAGGGTTTGAGCTGGGGCCCTGTCATTTTTTGTGGGGAATCCTGGGACAGACTAGAATACCTCTGACAATTTGAAAATAATCCTATGAAGGGTTCCTGAGATATGAGCTCACTTCCTGTTTGGCGACTTTTAGGACGATTTTGATTGGCTCTCACGACAAAACGATAAAAGATATCAAAACGCCGGGTAAATTTCTGATGCGGCTCAGTCTAAAGACGCTATGTACCAAATTAGAGCAAAATTGGTCCAAAATTGAGGGAGGAGAAGCATTTTGAGTGTTTTTCATATAATTCAAAATGGCGGAAAATCTTATTGGTGGAAAATGACGTCACAGAATGCGTTGGATTCGTCTTGCCCCAAGGAGTCCAGCGAGGCCAAGTTTTAGAGAATCGGACGTACGGTTCAAAAGTTACAAGCCGAAATGGACCTGCAACTTTGACCTGCTGGTGGCGCTAGAGGGTTGGGGGTGGGGATGTAAAATTTGTTGAAGGGCATCATGAGACTGTCTAGAATGTGGGTGCACACCATTTGTTGTGGAAATTACAAGTTAAGTTGTAGAAACAGAAGAATTGTATTGATTTTCACAAAATCCAAGATGGCGGACATTCTATTCCGGCAGACATGACGTCATGGGATGCGTTGGATCAGTCTTCACCCAAGGATCCCAGGGATACCTAATTTTTGAAAATCGGACTTACGGTTCAAAAGTTACAAGCAGAAATGTCCCTCAAATTTTGACCTGTTGGTGGCGCTAGAGGGTTTGAGGTGGGGACCTGTAATTTTTTGTGGGGAATCCTGAGAAGGACACGAACATCTGTGAAAAGTTTGAAAATAATCCTATGAAGGGTTCCCGAGATATGAGCTCACTTCCTGTTTGGCGACTTTTTGGACGCGTTTGATTGGTTGTCACGACAAAACGATAAGAGATATCAAAAAACCGGGCAAATTTCTGATGAGGCTCAGTCCAAAGATGCTATGTACCAAATTTGAGCAAAATTGGTCAAAAATTGAGGGAGGAGAAGCATTTTGAGTGTTTTTCATAAAATTCAAAATGGCGGAAAATCCACCCTGACGGAAAATGACGTCACAGGGTGCGTTGGATTCGGCTTGGCCCAAGGAGTCCAGAGATACCAAGTTTTTGAAAATTGGACATACGGTTCAAAAGTTACACGCAGAAATGTAGCTGAAAATTCCTGCAACTTTGAGCTGCTGGTGGCGCTAGAGGGTTGGGGGTGGGGACCTATAAATTGCTGTGGGTAATGAGGAGACTGGCTGGAATGTGCATGCCAAATTTCACAACTTTTTACCAGACGGTTCTAGGGGTTGCCATAGACTTCCAGAGGCGGAAGAATATATAATAATAATAATAAGAATCAATAGAAACACTATAGGTGCCTTGCAGCTTAGCGCTGCTTGGCCCCAATAAATACATATTAATACATAAATTATGAATTTGAATTTGAATAAATAAATCTATCGTAGCTAAATGCAGTTGTCATCGGAAATAGATAAAAGCATTCACAATTCGATTGTGTTGAACTGATTTGGACTTCAGGCAGTATCAAGGAAGGATGGCAGCCTTTTTGTTATTGGTTTGGTTTATTTGTTTTTGATAAAAGAAGAACTTCAATTTGTCAACTGGACAAAGTTTGTTTGGTCGAAAACGTTTCGCCACTCATCCGAGAGGCTTCGTCAGTTCTGGTTAGAGTGCTGGTAAGACACTGCTTATATCTCGCTGCAGGGAGGAGCTAACTATACTGCAGTTTTTCCGAAACTCTCTCGCCTATTTGGTTCTGTCTTTTGTTTCTCTGGCGTCTAGTTTAGCATAACTATTCATCCCTACACGACTGTTTTTCACAACTCTGGCCCTGACCTGGCTAGCCCTATTGTTTCCTTTGTTTGTTTTGATTTAGGTTTGAGAATGGAATTATAGATGGGAGACAAATCATGTCTGACTCCACCATTTCTGTTTAAAGAAGGATTCTCTTTTTTGACAAAAATAGCCTCTTTAACTCTCCTCTCAAACCAGTTTTGTTCCCTGGCTAAGATCTGAACCTCACTGTCCTCAAAAGAATGGCCCGTGGCTTCTAGGTGAAGATGTACGGCAGATGACGGTCCACTCTGGCACGCCCGTCTGTGTTGGTACATCCTCTTGTGAAGTGGCTGTTTTGTTTCTCCAGTGTAGCGCTCACTGCAGTCTTCACTACACTGAATGGAGTAGACCACATTGCTTTGTTTGTGGCTCGGTGTTTTGTCCTTTGGGTGGACGAGTTTTTGTCTTAAAGTGTTTGTGGGTTTGAAATAAACTGGGATTTCATATTGTCCTCTGTAGTTTTTCCGAGACGCCGGCCAGGTACAGAATCGCTACCCCTTTCCTCCTGGGTTCGGATTCTCTGTTGTCTTGTTTCTTGTCCTTGTCTCTCTTGGTTTTGTTAACAGCCCATTTAGGATCTCCACAAACAGAGAGGGCTTCCTGCACATGTTGTTCTTCTTTCTCCTTACCCTCTGTGCTTGTGGGAACCACTTGGGCCCTGTGTCGTAATATCCGAATAACTCCCAGTTTGTGCTGCAGTGGGTGGTGTGAATCAAAAAGCAGGTATTGGTCTGTGTGTGTGGGCTTCCTGAAGACTTCTACTTGGAGTCCCCGGTCTCCTCCTATCGTTACTGCACAATCTAAGAACGCCAATGTGTTATCCTTGGCATCTTCAGGGGTGAATTTGATGTTCGGATCTACAGAATTGATATGTGCAGTAAAAGGTTCCAAATCTTGAATTTTGATTTTTGTAAAATTATCATCAACATAACGAAACCAGTGTGTGGGAGGAGTGCCTGGATATGAAGCTAAGGCACTCTGTTCAAATTGTTCCATGTATAAATTAGCCATGTAAGGGGAGACCGGTGAGCCCATCGCACAGCCGTGGATCTGCCTGTAAAAGTTCCCTCTGAACTGCAAATAGGTGGTATTCAGACAAATATCCAGCAGTTGGCAGATTTGGTCAGGAGAAAGTTTGGTTCTCTCTTCTAGCTTGGAATCCTGTAGTAAACTCCTTCTCGCTGCTTCAACCGCTACAGCTGTGGGGATACAAGTGAAAAGAGAGGTTACATCAAAGGAAACCATTGTCTCATCCCGATCAAACTGGAGAAACTTAACTTTGTTTACAAATTTGGCTGTGTTCTCAATGTGGTGCTCCGTGTTGCCCACCAATGGAGCCAAGATGGTTTTTAGGTGTTTGGCCAAATTATATGTGATAGAGTCAACACTACACACAATGGGTCTGAGTGGTACTCCTTGTTTGTGAATCTTAGGGAGGCCATAGATGCACGGGATAGCATCACCAGGGTACAGTCTGTAATACAGTTGTAGATCAATGACTTCTTCTTTCCTCAACTTCTGTAAGAAATCAATGATCTTCTTTTTGTACCCATTGGTGGGGTCCCGTTTCAGTACTTCGTATGTTGTCGTGTCACTGAGTAGGCTGTTCACCTTAGCCTCATAATCAGCTGCGTCCAAGATCACCATGAATCTCCCTTTGTCTGCAGGCAGGATTTGGATGCTCTAGAGCAATGGTCTCAAGCACGCGGCCCGCGGGCCAACTGCGGTTCCCGGGACGATAATTTAAGGCCCTCGTCTTAATATGAAAGATTAATATAAGTGAGGCCCGCAAGATTAATATGAATTTCATTTCTTGTGTGCGACGCAGAATGAACACAAGGTGGAACGCAGAGAAGATCATGACGCGCGTGATGGCGCACGGTTGGTTGGGCTCCGTGCTCCTCTCGTATTTGTCTTTTACATCTGGCAAACCAGCGCATTCTACCCGAAATTCGGCAAATCCCGAAAACAACAACCTACAGGAATGTGTCATGAAAGTAAAATTACACATATATGCCGAGAAGAAGCTAAAGCAGAAACAACCGCCTGGCTCAAACAAACATTGCCACGGAGAACAGCACCTGCTTACCTGCTTGGCGTGGCTTCTCCTTTTGCTGATATTTGGATCTCTCCTCCTTTGGACTCCCAGAGAACACCCAATAAACGAGCAGAGTAGCCTTCATTACACCTCACCGCACCTAAACAACTTTGAATACGGTCAATTAACAATCTACCATTCTCTTTTGAAGTTTGGAAAAGCCCGCGGAATTTTACGCACGAACGCTGACCTGGATAACAGGAAAAATGACCGTATGCGCGCTACCATCTACCTCTCTCTGATCGTCCTCTTAGCGGGTGATGTTCAGCTAAATCCAGGCCCAAATGCCGTTGCGGTCACGAACATCCTGACTGCCAAGGCGGCGGAGGGGCGCTGTGCAGCGGCGATGGAGCTGGGTCGGCTCAGCGAACTAGCGGAGTCTTCCGCGGCTCAACTGCTACAATGCACGCAACCACGCGTGGAGTCGGAAGGACCGGGACTTGTTGGCGGTTTGAAAGCAACGGGTTTGTTGCTGCCGCTGGCGTCTAGCAGATCTCAATCGCTGACACCGAAGGACACCCAGAAAACAACACAGCCCGATGCGCACGCCTGCTGCTCCGAGGAGCGGACTGTGACCCACTCGGATCACCACCGGACCCAGGAGGACGCCGGTCCCGCGGTGGACTACACTAAGAGAGAGAACGTGAAGGCTACATCAAACGAAAACCTAGATTTGTCTCAGATGCAGAGACTTAGAGTCACTTCGAACAGTAAGATGCAATTCACCAACACATCTGCAAATAAAACGTCTAAGTTGAACAAAAAACACCGGAACAAATACAATTCTGACTATATAAAGAGTATGCAGGCCCAAATCTCACAAAAACAAAAGAAACACTTATTTTTCCAGACAGTGAATCATGCCAAAGTGGTGTGGGACCCTACAATAAAACCAAAAGGCATTTTTGGGGGCCATCTAAATATCAGAAATCTTCTTCCAAAATGTGAGGAAATTAGGATTCTCCTCCTCGAATCAAATCTTGACTATCTATGTATTAGTGAAACGTGGCTACATAGTGGAATTCCAACTTCAATGATTGATGTTCCTGGATACAAATGTTATCGAAAGGATAGAGCAACTGGTAGAGGAGGAGGTGTATTGATTTATTTTAAAAACTGTTTTAATACTATAGAAACCCAATTAGATGAAATCACACCAACTGAGAGTTTGTGTATAAGTGTTAAATTATCCCCACGAATGGAGTTTAAAATTCTTGTTCTGTATAAACCCCCATCAAGTTGTCCACAATTTTTTTTATGAATGTGTTTCAAGAATTTTAAAAAGTTTCAAACCAAATAATGAAGTAATAATACTAGGTGATTTTAATGTAAACTGGATGGTTAAATCTGACAGGAAACAACTAAAAGAAGTTACATCAAAACATGACTTTACGCAACTTATAAAAGGCCCAACCCGTATCACTAAAACATCTCAGACAGCTATTGATTTGATTTTCACTAATAAACCAGAAAGAGCATTAAAAACATATAATCAGACTGTATTTTCAGTGAAAGGAGCAAACTTTTGGAACTTTTTACCTGCTCATATAAAAACTATAACCAGACTCTCCACTTTTAAGAAACAGACTAAGTAAAACACTGTGGTACCTGCATCAGATGTTAATCTATGTTTGTTGTATCTGTCCCTATCAAATAAACAATAAAGTAAAGTAAAGTAAAGTAACCAATCACGATGTGGTATATGGCTCTGGAGGGCGGGACATCGGTCGTGCTTATTTTCTCTAAATGTGGGTGGGGCTAGGGTGAGGTCCCAGTGCTTAGAGCTTTTAGTGCTTGTGTGCTTGTGTGTGCTTGTGTGTTTGGGGTTGCGGCAGGCAGACATCAGACAGGGACAGTGATTGATCCATTTCTTAGACACGAGGGAGGCAGGTGCATTTGTGTGTCCCTTCTTCAGAGTGCTCGCTCGCTCATCTCTTCCTCCCTCGCGCTTTTCCCCGCGCGGGCGCACAGCTCCGGCGGGAGGGAGGAAGGGCGCTTCTTCCGTGAACGCGTCTTCGTCCGTCTCTGACTCCATTCAGAGCCTGTCAGATCTGTGGAGAGGCGGCGGGCGGCCCTGTTCCCACACGTACAGATAGTGTCACGGCCTCACTCGCGCTACGTGTTGTTTGATGTGCGCGGGAGACCCGGGCGATACTGCCATAATCCATATATTGACTAGACCAGGACTGAACCAGGTCTAAAACCAGGACTAAACCAGGACTAAACCAGGACTGAACCAGGACTGAACCAGGTCTAAACCAGGACTAAACCAGGACTAAACCAGGACTGAACCAGGTCTAAACCAGGACTAAACCAGGTCTAAACCAGGTCTTAAACCAGGACTAAACCAGGACTAAACCAGGACTAAACCAGGACTGAACCAGGTCTAAACCAGGTCTAAAACCAGGACTAAACCAGGACTAAACCAGGACTAAACCAGGACTAAACCAGGACTGAACCAGGACTAGAACCAGGACTGAACCAGGTCTAAATCAGGTCTTAAACCAGGACTAAACCAGGACTAAACCAGGAATGAACCAGGACTAAACCAGGTCTAAACCAGGACTAGACCAGGACTAGACCAGGACTAAACCAGGACTAAACCAGGACTAAACCAGGACTAAACCAGCCTTCCATTTCCATTTCAGGCAATTAACGTTTAAAAAACTGTTAATACATACATTTAAAACTGAATAAAAAATAACCAGCCAGCCAGTCAATATGCGGTTTCTTTAGTCGTCTGTATCTACTGTATGACCATTATTATTATTACATTATTTATTACTGATTGATTTATTATTTTATCATTTTTTCATTTATTTCATTTGTATTAAAAATAAATATATTTGAGAACATTGGAATGATTTATTTGCACTTTTCTTGTGGAAATCCTGATGCGGCCCAGCCTCATTCAGATTCTACCCCATGCGGCCCCTAGGTAAATTGAGTTTGAGACCCCTGCTCTAGAGCAATGATGGCCTTCCTCTCCTCTGGTGTTACGTTTGAGGGTGAAAGTTTAGCATTGCTCAATGCAGCTGTTAATTTCAGTCTAAGGTCTCCAGCTTCTGTCTCTGTGAGCTTGTTGTTCCTAATGGCTGTTTCCACTGCCGTGATGTAGTCCACCGTGGGGATGTGGTTAGGAGTCACAGAGAAATTCAGTCCTTTGCACAGGACTTCTTTCTCTGTCTGAGTGAGTACCCGGTTGGAAAGATTTTTCACCCAGCGTTCTTTGTGCACCGATTGGCTAGGTCTGTCCTCCTTCCTACTGTCACTCCGATCCTTGGGGTTATTTCTATGTTGATTCTGGAGTTGTGCAAACTTCCTAATGTGTCGCTCTTTGGTTTTGTTGTGCTGCCTCAACTGACCCGTAGCTATGAAGTCGTTAATCCTGTGAAACATTTCTTTTGGCACTAGACCCGTTATTTTGTTTAGTAAGCTGTCTATTTCAAATTTTAAGTCATCAATTTCATAATTGAGACGGCTAATTCTAAGGCTAAGTATACCTCTCAGGTAAAGCTGGGTTAACCTGTCTGCCCTAAGTCCTGGTTCCGGTGCTTTCTTTTGTAGAACCTTGGGAATAAGTTGCTCCTGTCGACATCTAAGATTAAAGCGTAGATGATTCCTCTTCTCAGCTAGATTTCTTGTGCCCTTTTCCAGCTTTCTTACCAGTCCAATGATGTTGGGCTCGTAGTTTTTCTTAAGATGCGTGAAAAGTCCCTCAGTCGTCCAGGTAGAATCCATGATAAAAGGAGAAGTTCAATTTGTCAACTGGACAAAGTTTGTTTGGTTGAAAACGTTTCGCCGCTCATCCGAGAGGCTTCGTCAGCTCTAATAAGAATACTGGTAAGACACTTGCTTATATCTTGCTGTAGGGAGGAGCTACCTAGCTAACTACTTTCCGGAACTATCTCATTGGTTTCCGTCTTTTGTTTCTCTGGCGTCTAGATAATGATCCCTATTCATCCCTACGACTGTTTTTCCCACCTCTGGCCCTGACCTGGCTGGCCCTATTGTTTCCCTGTACGGGTACTCACTCAGACAGAGAAAGAAGTCCTGTGCAAAGGACTGAATTTCTCTGTGACTCCTAACCACATCCCCACGGTGGACTACATCACGGCAGTGGAAACAGCCATTAGGAACAACAAGCTCACAGAGACAGAAGCTGGAGACCTTAGACTGAAATTAACAGCTGCATTGAGCAATGCTAAACTTCCACCCTCAAACGTAACACCAGAGGAGAGGAAGGCCATCATTGCTCTAGAGAGGGACCAGAGCATCCACATCCTGCCTGCAGACAAAGGGAGATGCACGGTGATCTTGGACGCAGCTGATTATGAGGCTAAGGTGAACAGCCTACTCAGTGACACGACAACATACGAAATACTGAAACGGGACCCCACCAATGGGTACAAAAAGAAGATCATTGATTGCTTACAGAAGTTGAGGAAAGAAGAAGTCATTGATCTACAACTGTATTACAGACTGTACCCTGGTGATGCTATCCCGTGCATCTATGGCCTCCCGAAGATTCACAAACAAGGAGTACCACTCAGACCCATTGTGTGTAGTGTTGACTCTATCACATATAATTTGGCCAAACACCTAAAAACCATCTTGGCTCCATTGGTGGGTAACACGGAGCATCACATTGAGAACACAGCCGAATTTGTTAACAAAGTTAAGTTTCTCCAGTTTGGTCAGGATGAGACAATGGTTTCCTTTGATGTAACCTCTCTTTTCACTTGTATCCCCACAGCTGTAGCGGTCGAAGCAGCGAGAAGGAGTTTACTACAGGATTCCAAGCTAGAAGAGAGAACCAAACTTTCTCCTGACCAAATCTGCCAACTGCTGGAAATTTGTCTAAATACCACCTATTTCCAGTTCAGAGGGAACTTCTACAGGCAAATTCATGGCTGTGCGATGGGCTCACCGGTCTCCCCTATTATGGCTAATTTATACATGGAACAATTTGAACAGAGTGCCTTAGCTTCATATCCAGGCACTCCACCCACACACTGGTTTCGTTATGTTGATGATAATTCTACAAAAATCAAAATTCAAGATTTGGAACCTTTTACTGCACATATCAATTCTGTAGATCCTAATATCAAATTCACCCGTGAAGATGCCAAGGATAACACATTGGCATTCTTAGATTGTACAGTAACGATAGGAGGAGACCGGGGACTCCAAGTAGAAGTCTTCAGGAAGCCCACACACACAGACCAATACCTGCTTTTTGATTCACACCACCCACTGCACCACAAACTGGGTGTTATTCGGACATTACAACACAGGGCCCAAGTGGTTCCCACAAGCACAGAGGGTAAGGAGAAAGAAGAACAACATGTGCAGGAAGCCCTCTCTGTTTGTGGTTATCCCAAATGGGCTGTCAACAAAACCAAGAGAGACAAGGGCAAGAAACAAGATAATAGAGAATCCGAACCCAGGAGGAAAGGGGTAGCGATTCCGTACCTGGCCGGCGTCTCGGAAAAACTACAGAGGATTTTCAGACAATATGAAATCCCAGTTTATTTCAAACCCACAAACACTTTAAGACAAAAACTCGTCCACCCAAAGGAGAGAACACCGAGCCACAAACAAAGCAATGTGGTCTACTCCATTCAGTGTAGTGAAGACTGCAGTGAGCGCTATATTGGAGAAACAAAACAGCCACTTCACAAGATGATGTACCAACACAGACGGGCGTGCCAGTGGACCGTCATCTGCCGTACATCTTCACCTAGAAGCCACGGGACATTCATTTGAGGACAGTGAGGTTCAGATCTTAGCCAGGGAAAAGAATTGGTTTGAGAGGAGAGTTAAAGAGGCTATTTTTGTCAAAAAAGAGAATCCTTCTTTAAACAGAAATGGTGGAGTCAGACATAATTTGTCTCCCATCTACAATTCCATTCTTAAGCCTAGATCAAGCAAACAGGGAAACAATAGGGCTAGAGCCAGGTCAGGGCCAGAGGTGGGAAAAACAGTCGTAGGGATGAATAGGGATCGTTATCTAGACGCCAGAGAAACAAAAGACGGAAACCAATGAGATAGTTCCGGAAAGTAGTTAGCTAGTTAGCTCCTCCCTACAGCAAGATATAAGCAAGTGTCTTACCAGTATTCTTATTAGAGCTGACGAAGCCTCTCGGATGAGCGGCGAAACGTTTTCAACCAAACAAACTGTGTCCAGTTGACAAATTGAACTTCTCCTTGTATATATTGTTGTTATAATTAATAGACAGAGTATTAAAGAGACGTCAGAGACAATATACACATTTTAAAAAGTGGTATAAAGCTTTTCAGTTATTCCTCATAAATATTCTTAATTTTTTACAAATCACTTTAAGATTAAGATTTTTTTTAAATGAGAAAACCAAAGAAAAAAGAACTTAACCTCAAAGCAGCATGTTATATAATATTTAAGTCATAGTGTCTAATGTTAAAATAAAAGTTTGAGAAGATTTCTTACTGTGAATGATGAGTTGTGTTCCTCCTCCAAACGTCCACCACAGTGATACAAAGTGATGAAGAGGCCGTAGAAAAACCTCTGCTCTGTTCTCCTGCACACACTGCTCTCACTTCACTCACTCATGTTTTACTATTTGGAACATTATATCATCCATTTATGCAACCTGTCCGTCATATTCAGCTTTAAAAACATTAAGACATCAAGCAACTTTAAAACTTCATTATTTTTTATCACATTATTTTGTATTGTTATTATTATTTATTCAAATATGTGAGTGTTTCTCTCGACATTTTTCATTTTCTGTGCATCAAAACCTTGTGTGATTACAGTCAGTCTATATTGTGTTATAGAATTTAATTACAGTCAGTCCTTTTATTTTTATTCCAATGCTTTTTACATTATTTCATGACAGAAAAGAAAACTTTAAGTGTAACAATGTGTAATTGCCTAATGCTGGATACATATAGTGCTTTACACTTGGTTAGTGATTTAATGAAATGATGAAATATGATTTCATTTCCAATATTAGTTAGTTACTGTTGGGTTTGGAGTTGAGTACAGAGACAGTATTTCCATAGAGAGGAGGGTCACATGGTCAGCTGATCCTTCCTGAGTTTTATAGTGAGCTGAAGACTGCAGGACTCACATGTGTCCCTGATCGCACCATGGCTCTGGGCTGCACCATCCTCATCTGGACACTGACCTGCTGCTGCTTCACAGGTTCCACTCTCAGTGACATTGAACACAACACACTGCCTTTTCTCTCTGTGTTTCTTCTGATAAATGTAGATTGTTTTTTACAGGATGCAGTGGTCAGGTCACAGTCACTCAGCCTCCAGTCCAGATGTTTACTCCAGGATCCTCTGTCACTCTCACATGTAAAACTAACACAGATGTTTATATAGACAGTGATGGGAATTGGTACATGCAGTGGTATCAGCAGAAACCTGGTCAGACTCCAAAGCCCTTGATATATTTGGTAAATCGACGTGTGTCAGAAACTCCATCTCGGTTCAGTGGCAGTGGGAGCCACAGAGACTTCTCTTTGACCATCACTGGAGCTCAGGCTGAAGATGCAGCAGTTTATTACTGTCAGAGTTTACATAGCGGCCCTGATGTGTTCACACAGTGATTTGTGCTCGTACAAAAACCTCCCTCAGTGAGTCCTTCAGAGTGAGACCAGAGCAGGAAACAACTGCAGCTGCTCAAGAGGAACTCACATCACTGATCTGTGTGCAGTTACACCAAACATTCACCTCTACATTATTTCAATCTCTTAATCTTGTTCTTTTCAGTCTCAATTTCCTTTTGTTGGCAGAAGTATACACTGTTCTTTTGAGTCTGGATATTTAGACTTTATCTCAGATAGCATTCACCATCACTGTCCATCCAGTTAGACTTACTTAGACTTAGACTTAGACAAACTCCACAAAGGGAAATTATTTGGGTACAGTAGCTCACAAATATAATATATAACAGAGGGTAACAGAAAATAGATGGAATAGCAAAAAAAAATAGCAATAGACCGGTGTCAAATGAGATATAATTATAAAGATATAAAATAATAATAAATGTATATGTACAAATTGGAATAAAACAGAAAAATAAGTAATAAAATATACTCTTATACACTTATAGATTATTTCATTTGTTTATATTCCTCATAATTCACTTACATGTGCATTAATCCAATGCATTAAGGGAATATGAGAAGTATAGGCCCCCAACTCCTTGAGGGGGGCTGGACTCTCCATTTCTCTGGCGTTGCCCACAGGGAGTGGCGGTGGGCCGGTGCGGTGCTGCGGGAGGGGTACTGGACAGTGCACTGACCTGGCACTCCGTTGTTCTACTGGGGGGGCTTCAACACCCACGGGGGCAATGACAGTGACACCTGGAGAGGGGTGACTGGGAGGAACAGCCTCCCTGATCTGAACCCAAGCGGTGTCCTGTTATTGGACTTCTGTGTTAGCCACGGTTTGTCCATAACCAACACCATGTTCTTCACCAGTGCACATGGCACCAGGGCGCCCTAGGCCACAGGTCGATGATCGACTTTGTTGTCGTGTCATCTGACCTCCGGCAGTGTGTCTTGGACACTCGGGTGATGAGAGGGGCAGAGCTGTCAACCGATCACCACCTGGTTGTGAGTTGGGTCTGCTGGTGGAGGAGGAAGCTGGAAAGACTTGGCAGGCCCAAGCGTATAGCGAAGGTCTGCTGGGAATGTCTGGCACAGCCCTCTGTCAGGGGCACCTTCCACTCACACCTCCGGGAGAGGTTTATGTTGGTTTGGTAAAATTACATGAACAATATACACTTTCATTTGATTTGTTTTGATTATTGACATCAACGTGTCGCTACAAATTTCAGTCAGAATTCAATACTTTGTGTTATGGTATTTGGTAATTTAGTAGAAATACTTAATACATTAAACTGTTATGCTCGAGTTTACTTTGCTAGGTTTTTTAAAAATGTATTGTCTTGAAAACAAATACAAAATGTACTGTTATAAATCAAAATTCAAACACACATCTTTTACAAAAAAAAATAATATTTGAGTAAAAATATGTGTAAATGAAGTAAATGTCTTCTTTCTTTGACCATTTGGTATGTGATGAGTGCAGTTTTTGTCTTGTGTACCTGTGTGTGTGAGCTCCTGTCCGTCCACCTCCCAGCTCACACTGGCGCCCTGTGGAGAGTAGGCGCTGAGCAGGCAGAGCAGAGAGAGCCTCCCCCCAGAGAGCTGCTGCAGAGAGGGGCCCAGGAGCGAGACAGAGGGGGGGCGCACCGGACCACCTGGACACAACAGACAAATACACACCACATGTGCTAACTATCATATTTCAATTGTTGAATTAGTTTAAATTATTTTAGTTCAATAGACACATGTTTTTCAAACTGGATGTGTGTGAATTTTGATGTGCACAGTTTAGTCTTTGTTGGGTTGAGTAAGAAATAATTTAATCCTTGTTAAAAGTTGATTTTTACTTGGGATTCATTGCTCTACTTTGAATTTTCTACAGTGTAATAATAATAATAATAATAATAATAATAATAATACATCAGACGTGTATAACGCTTTTTTGGACACTCCAAGACGCTTAACAAACAAAATAGGAAGTAACACTCTAGGAAATGAGGGAATCACGGGGGGAATGCAGCTTGAACAGGCGAGTTTTTAGTAGTGATGTGGTCTCTGGTGCAGGTGTGGGTGAGGAGGCGGGCAGTGGAGTTCTGGATGTATTGCAGTTTTTGGAGGTGGGTGGAGGGGAGACCATACAGAAGGCTACTGCAATAGTCAAGTCTGGAAGAGATAAAGGCATGAATAAAGATTTCTGCCATGGGCTGAGAGAGGGAGGGGTAGAGATGGAAAAAATATGTTGTGGTGATGTGGCTGATGTGGGCTCTGAATGAGAGGGTAGGGTCCATGATAATACCAAGATTGTGTACAGAGGGAGAGGGGGTAACAGTGTGGCCATCGATGAAGAGGGAGATGTTCTGAGCAGAGAGGAGGAGAGCTTTGGGTCCAGTGATGAGCAGTTCTGTTTTATTCCTGTTTAGTCTGAGGAAGTTGTGGTCCATCCAGATTTTAATTTCAGCCAGACAGTTTGTAATGGTGGAGAGAATGACTGGGGTGATGGATTTGGTGGAAATGTAAAGGTAGAGGTAGGAGGAGAACCAGGAGAGGGCAGTGCCGGAGATGCCAATGTACTGTAGATGGTGAAGGAGGATGGTGTGGTTGATGGTGTCGAATGCTGCACTGAGATCGAGGAGGAGGAGAATGGAGAGGGAACCAGAGTCTGCTTTCACGTTAAATAGCTCTACCTTACATTTATTCAGTTACAGGTTGTTTTATTGCGCAAAAATACCTAGAAAAAAAGGCATTCTGACTGTGAGCGGGGTACAGTATCCTCTCCACAGATCTGACCTGTAACTTGGCCTGGCTTGGTCTCCATGAAGATACAAAGGTTTAATGTCATACTGTGAAACATTCCAGACAAAGGAATAACATCTCCAAGGAGAAAAACAGGTGACAGACCCTCCAGGAGACAAGTTACAAAATCCATCTTTAATTCCTTGCTCATATAAAAAATATGTGGCACGAAGAGGGGGGGGGGGAATCTAGCCTAGAAAGGCTGGCGGTGCAATTTTAGTGGATAGATTTAATCAAATAGACAACAACGCCACCTGGAAATACCAGGACACTCCACCACACACAATGTGTAAGGCACACAGGTCTGGTTATCAATAATGAAATATAGCGAGCCAGGTTCCTTTGATTACAATGATTTATTTATCTTCCATTTGTAATAATTTCAATTGATTAAAAGCAGCTACGGCTTAAAACAGGGGTAAGTAACCCAACAGTGAACAATAATTAAGCAGAAACAAAACAATAAGCAGAATAAAGGTTAAACAAAAACAGCCAAAACAACAAATAAGCAAACACCAAACAAAATAATCAGTGAAACAAAACAATAAAACAGCAAAACAGCACTGGTGGTGCGCTCCGCCGCTGCAGGCCACTCCGACACCTGGAAAAATTAAGTTTATTACAAGGTGAGCCTGCAGCAGAGGATTTAGCCCAAGACAAACCTACCGCTTTTGGAAATGAACCGCACGCAGTTACAGACGGGATCACGCGGCCATATGATACAGACCGCGGCTACAGATTCTAGTCCGCGCACGGACCGGCGCACGACACCCCCTCAAGGTGCACGCCAGTGTGGAGGGGACACCACGGCGCACAGCCAGCGCTGCGGAGCGGGGGGACGGACCCGGTCCAACCAAGGATCTAAGAGAGATTTAAAGGCAGAGTAACGTTATTTTACAATGTGAGCCTTCTTTCGGTAATAAAACAAGTAGTTTTACTCACCCATAGCATTTTTTTGTCAATTGGAG
Source organism: Paratrypauchen microcephalus (assembly GCA_036785185.1). Lineage (NCBI taxonomy): Eukaryota > Metazoa > Chordata > Actinopteri > Gobiiformes > Gobiidae > Paratrypauchen > Paratrypauchen microcephalus. Next base: position 359,056 of record JAVJIX010000320.1, on the reverse strand, counting down.
CAGTATCGCAGAACTTATGTTGAGCCGTTCTGTTCTAGTAATGATCCCGTATCCGTTAACATGGTGCTGTATCATTTGCTCGGGGCATTACTTTGCGGTCTCCAAATAACACAAACTTTAGCACTTTTCAAATCATAGAAGCCCGATGTCTTAATGAAAAATTTCGTTTGAAGCAAGAGTGGCCTGTAATCCGAGATTTAGCCATAGTTTCGAGTAGATGAGGAGGCCAGTGCGCATGCGCGGACTGTGCTCTCAGCTCCCGGGACCCAAACATGAAACGCAAAGCTGAAAACTATGGATAAACCTCGGATTACAGGCCACTTTTGCTTCAAACGAAATTTTTCATTAAGACATCGGGCTTCTATGATTTGAAAAGTGCTAAAGTTTGTGTTATTTGGAGACCGCAAAGTAATGCCCCGAATACATATGCTAACAAATGCTAACAGAAACGCCACAACATAACTTTCTTCAAACAGCTCCAAATGACATGAACGTGATATGGGTGAGTCAAACGACTTGTTTTATTACCGAAAGAAGGCTCAGATTGTAAAATAACGTTACTTTTCCTTTAATAATTTGGGGCTTGGGTGAATGGACAAAGGGGCATCGGGCGTGCATTACCTTTGCGGGGTAGAATTGATGTACACCCTGTACGACACAGACCACGGTAGTAAAGTGCGAGACGTGGAGCAGATACGGCCAAGCAGCGACACTGAACAAGATGACGCTAGAAGGATTGGTCGTAACACAGAGAGAGGTTTAACGCAAGAGAATTTACCTGAGCTGTAGGAGAGCAGACACCACGCGGAGCCCGGAAGGAACGTGTGGGCAAAAAGGGGGAGCGGTAGAGGAGGAGCGCTTAAATAGTCCACCAGCTCAGCGCCACGGAACGGCAGGTAAGAGCACCTGCAGCCCAGGCCTCCAAACCGGTCTTGCCACACATACAAAGATAAAGAACAATGTTTTTTTGTTTTTTTTAAAATATATTTTCTGTACAGATTTTTCCAAACTGCACAGCCATATTTTAGGTTGGGATGAAAAAGCATCAAAATCACTGCTCCACAAACATGACGTCATATTCAGTCCTGTTCACAGTGTTAGTGGGGCCTATTCCAACTTACTTACAGACTTGCTGTTAATATCCTGCATCAAAAGAGGGAGCTATAGTGTAAGAGCTGCCAACACAAGGATGACACTTCAGTTTGAAAATCCTCTACTTCTGCATGTTGAAACCTAATGCAAAATGAGTAAACGACCATAGGATATTGGAGGATATGAGTGGTGTAAATGTATGTAAATTATGTGCCTATTTTCAAAAGCACAAGCAGGTTAAGGGTCACATGGTCAGCTGATCCTTCCTGAGTTTTATAGTGAGCTGAAGACTGCAGGACTCACATGTGTCCCTGATCGCACCATGGCTCTGGGCTGCACCATCCTCATCTGGACACTGACCTGCTGCTGCTTCACAGGTTCCACTCTCAGTGACATTGAACACAACACACTGCCTTTTCTCTCTGTGTTTCTTCTGATAAATGTAGATTGTTTTTTTACAGCCTCCAGTCCAAATGTTTACTCCAGGATCCTCTGTCACTCTCACATGTAAAACTAACACAGATGTTTATGGCAATGATCGCATGCACTGGTATCAGCAGAAACCTGGTCAGACTCCAAAGCCATCCATCCATCCATCCAGTTTCTTCCGCTTATCCGGGGCCGGGTCGCGGGGGCAACAGTCTAAGCAGTGACGCCCAGACCTCCTTCACCCCGGACACTTCCTCAAGCTCCTCCGGGGGGACCCCAAGGCGTTCCCAGGCCAGCCGGGAGACATAGTCCCGCCAGCGCGTCCTGGGTCTTCCCCGGGGCCTCCTCCCGGTGGGACAAGCCCGGAACACCTCCCGAGGGAGGCGTCCAGGAGGCATCCGAAACAGATGCCCGAGCCACCTCAGCTGGCTCCTCTCGACGTGGAGAAGCAGCGGCTCTACTCCGAGCTCCTCCCGTGTGACTGAGCTTCTCACCCTATCTCTGCGGAGGAAACTCATTTCGGCCGCTTGTATCCGCGATCTCGTCCTTTCGGTCATCACCCAGAGCTCATGACCATAGGTGAGGGTAGGAACATAGATTGACCGGTAAATTGAGAGCTTCGCCTTTCGGCTCAGCTCCCTCTTCACCACAACGGTCCGGTACAGCGACCGCATCACTGCCGACGCTGCACCGATCCGCCTGTCAATCTCACGCTCCATCCTCCCCTCACTCGTGAACAAGACCCCGAGATACTTGAACTCCTCCACTTAAGGCAAGGACTCCCCACCCACCCGGAGAGGGCAAGCCACCTATTTCCGGTTGAGAACCATGGCCTCGGATTTGGAGGAGCTGATCCCCATCCCAGCCGCTTCACACTCGGCTGCAAACCGCCCCAGTGCACATTGGAGGTCCCGGTTCGATGAAGCCATCAGGACAACATCGTCTGCAAACAGCAGAGATGAGATCCTGTGGTTCCCAAACCGGATCCCCTGGGGGATGCCTGACTGCGCCTAGAAATTCTGTCCATAAATATAATGAACAGAACGACAAAGAGCAGCCCTGGCGGAGTCCAACATGCACCGGAAACAGGTCCGACTTACTACCGGCAATGCGAACACAGCTCCTGCTCCGGTCGTACAGGGACCGAACAGCCCTTAGCAAAGGGCCCCGAACCCCGTACTCCCAGAGCACTCTCCACAGGACCCCAGGAGGGACACGGTCGAATGCCTTCTCCAGATCCACAAAGCACATGTGTACTGGTTGGGCAAACTCCCATGCACCCTCGAGCACCCGATGGAGAGTATAGAGCTGGTCCTGTGTTCCCCGGCCGGGACGAAAACCACACTGCTCCTCCTGAATCCGAGGTTCGACTATCGGTCGAATTCTCCTCTCCAGCACCCTGGAATAGACCTTACCGGGAAGGCTGAGGAGTGTGATTCCCCGATAATTGGAACACACCCTCCGGTCCCCCTTCTTAAACAGAGGGACCACCACCCCGGTCTGCCAGTCCAGAGGTACTGTCCCCAACCGCCACGTGATGCTGCAGAGACGTGTCAGCCAAGACAGCCCTACAACATCCAGCGACCTGAGATACTCAGGACAGATCTCATCCACGCCCCGGGGCCTTGCCACCGAGGAGCTTTCCAACCACCTCAGTGACTTCGGCCAGGGTGATGAACGAGTCCGCCTCCAAGTCTCCAGCCTCTGCTTCCTCCTCGGAAGACGTGACGGCGGGATTGGGGAGATCCTCAATGTATTCCTTCCACCGTCCGATAACATCCCCAGTCGAGGTCAACAGCTCCCCACCCCCACCGTAAACAGTGTTGGTGAAGCACTGCTTCCCGCTCCTGAGGCGCCTAATGGTTTGCCAGAATTTCTTGAGGCCATCCGATAGTCCTCCTCCATGGCCTCTCCGAACTCCTCCCAAACCCGAGTTCTTGCCTCTGCGACCACCCGGGCTGCAGCACGCTTGGCCCGCCGGTACCCGTCAGCTGCCTCAGGAGTCCCATGAGCCAACAAGGCCCGATAAGACTCCTTCTTCAGCCTGACGGCATCCCTTACTTCCGGTGTCCACCACCGGGTTTGGGGATTGCCGCCGCGACAGGCACCACAGACCTTACGACCACAGCTACGGGCGGCCGCATCGGCAATAGAGGCCGAGAAAAGAGCCCACTCGGACTCTATGTCCCCAGCCTCCCCCGGAATCTGGGAGAAACTCTCCCGGAGGTGTGAGTTGAAGGTGCCCCTGACAGAGGGCTCTGACAGACGTTCCCAGCAGACCCTCACGATACGCTTCGGCCTGCCAGGTCTTTCCGGCTTCCTCCCCCGCCAGCGGACCCAACTCACAACCAGGTAGTGATCGGTTGACAGCTCTGCCCCTCTCTTCACCCGAGTGTCCAAGACACGTGGCCGGAGGTCAGATGACACGACAACAAAGTCGATCATCGACCTCCGTCCTAGGGTGTCCTGGTGCCACGTGCACTGATGGACACCCTTGTGCTCGAACATGGTGTTTGTTATGGACAAACTGTGGCTGGCACCAATAACAGAACACCGCTCAGGTTCAGATCAGGGAGGCCGTTCCTCCCAATCACCCCTCTCCAGGTGTCACTGCCTACGTGGACATTGAACTGCCCCAGTAGAACAACGGTCCCCGGTCATTGCACTGTCCAGCACCCCTCCCAGTCCCCAAACCTGTCCCCGACCTGAAGGCGCAGGGACGCAACCCTCTCGTGCACCAGGGTGAACTCCAACACACGGCGGTTGAGCTGTAAGGGCAATGAGCAGGCCGCCGCTGCCCATGGGCAACGCCAGAGAAATGGAGAGTCCAGCCCCCCTCAAGGAGTTGGCTTCCAGAGCCCAAGCTGTGCGTGGAGGTGAGGCCGACTATATCTAGTCGGTAATGCTCAACCTCCCGCACGAGCTCAAGCCCCCCCCCCCCAGCGAGGTGACATTCCTTGTCCCCAGAGCCGTCATGTCCGGAGATCCAGCCGTCAAGGAGGCCCCCGCCTTTGACTGCCGCCTAACTCTCCATGCACCTTGCCCCTATGGATCCTCCTGCGGGTGGAGGGTCCACAGGAGGATGGCCCCACGTCGCTCTTTCGGGCTTTGCCCAGCCAGGCCCCGTGGGGAAAGGCCCGGCCACCAGATGCTCCCTGGCGAGCACCCACCCCAGGTCTGGCTCCAGGGTGGGGCCCCGGTAACGCCAGTCCGGGTGACGTATCTGGCCTTGTTGTATGTCTCAACATAAGGGCTTCTGAACCGCTCTTAGTCTGACCCGTCCCCCAGGATCTGTTTGCCTTGGGTGACCCTACCAGGGGCATAAAGCTCCCAACAACATAGCTCCCAGGATCATTTGAGCACTCAAACCCCTCCACCACGTTAAGGTGGCGGCTCGAGGAGGGGATATAGAACTATAGTAATATAAATATATTTCAACTACAGTGGTCCCTCGCTATATCGTGGTTCACTTTTCACTGCCTCGCTATTTTGCAGATTTTTATTTTATTTTATTTTATTTTTTATTTTTTCAATTTTTTTTATAGTGTAACATTTTTTTTTATAGTGTAACATTGTGTTCTGCGTCCTGATTGGCTAAGGGACTGTAGACCTTTGCCGATTGATGTTATAGATGGGGGACGCAGGGGGGACCGGGGCCAGACTGGAACTAGACCAGGACCAGACCAGGTCTAAACCAGGATTAAACCACTGCATGCGGCTCTTTGCCTGGTTTCTTGCGGCTCTTGCGTTCTTTCATGTCGAGGTTTGATGTGCGTGTTTGCTTCGTGGCTCGGACTGCGTGCCTCCCCTCGGGACCGTGCATGCAGCCCCGGGTGGGACGCGCGGCCTCGCGCCGGTCATGCTGCTCTCACGGATTTGACCACAATTAGTGGGTGCACGTGTCCACGTGCTAGTAGTCCAGTTGTTTTAAGATACAACTTCAATTACAACTTCAATTATTAATTCATATGAAAATCCAAACAAAAGCATCTTCTCATTATTTCTCACAAACATGATGTCATATTCATTCCTTCTGTTCAGTGTTAGTAGGTCCTATTCCAACATGCATTTGCCATAGGTGCAGTCCATCAAAAGGGGGCGCTATACTGTAAGAGCTGCCAACACAAAGATGAAAGTCAGTTTGAAAATCTTTTACTCTTCCCACATGTTGAAACCTAATGCAAATCATTTTAGAGAAGTGCCATATTTGAAGATATCAGTTGTACTTAATTTAGCCATCTAATCACCTTCTGTTTCACTGGGACACATGTATGCAAATTATGTTTCTATTTCCAAAAGCACAAGCAGGTTAAAGGTCACATGGTCAGCTGATCCTTCCTGAGTTTTATCATGAGCTGAAGACTGCAGGACTCACATGTGTCAGTGAACGCACCATGGCTCTGGGCTGCACCATCCTCATCTGGACACCAGAGCTTAGATCCTCCAAATTACATGCTAAATATTTAATATTGGCTTTATTAAGGATTTTCAAAAACAGCAGTATAAAGTACTGCTAAAGATCATTTGGGCCAATTTAGTGGTCTAAGGGCCAAGAAAAATTGATGTGAGGGCCTCATTTGGCCCTCGGGCCATAGTTTGGGCATACCTGTTTAAAAGGAAACAATCGTGGACATGTGCATTTTAATCTCAACTTTGTATTATTGAAGAAAAAAAGCTATTATCATGTTTGATACTTCACACTGGACAAAAGACAAAATGCTTTGATCAACACAAGCTTTATTAGCACAAACACAGGAACATGAAGCTGCATAGTCACATGTTTATCCCTGAGCCCTCCATCAGCTCAGTCAAACCCAGGGAGTGTCCCATAGAGCAGGTGAAGTGTGTCCTCATGTGGACGTGTCTCACTGGGAGCAGGACACTGACTCCAGGCTCTGAGTGACTGGGCTCTGTCCACTCCGATGGGCCTCACAGCTCACTGATGTGTCTCTCCACTGCTCTGTGGACAGCCTCAGGACGCTGATGCGGCTGTAGAGGCCGTCCCCTCTCATGACCCCCGGGCTGGGGGACCCCTCTGTGGAGGCCCCGCCCACTCTCCAGCCCAGCGTCCAATCAGAGGGGAAGCCCTCGCTGGCCACACACAGCAGCGTGGCACTGCCCCTCTGCAGCTCCTCTCTGGACGGGGGCAGGACGGTCAGGGCGGGTGGTTGTACTCCCACTGCACACAGACAGGGGGCAGCAGTGTTAAAGCAACACATCAGAAAACAGTCGCTGCACAAAATGATGAAGACGAGAGACATTTACATCTGTGTCTTTCACTTCCTGTTCACTGTAAGTCTGACCAACCAACCGTGGACAACTGCTATCATACTCATAAAAACTGTTTATTTATTTATTTAAACATTATTTATTTATTTATTTATTTATTTTTACATTTCACACATTTTTTCTTTTTGCAAACTCTACAATTTGTCCATTTTTAGTTTACCACACTGTAAAGTATATTTTCTGGACTGAGATTCAATTTAATACAGGAATATCAAAAGAAAAAAACTTGTACTTAGAACAGTTTGAATACATGACTAATGCTTTAAACTCATTTAGCGCTACATTTCATCATAAATAGACCCTAGTGCTACGGGAGAGCCATTTCTTTATTAGATTACCCACACTCAAAATGAAAAAGTCATCAGAAAATCTAGTGCAACTTCAGTAATAAATAAATAAATATTCCATTGTCATTTTGTAATTGATAATAAAATAAGGATTTAAGGAATAATAAATACCCACCATTTGGTGTATTTTCATTAAATTTTCCTTACCAATATTTGTTTTAATGTCATTTTGAAGAATAATCTCGGAGAATATTTTGATATTCTTTGATGTTAGTATTTTTAGAGTATTTTTTCTGTAGCTTTGATCTACACGACTATAGCTAAAAATTATATTTGAAAAATCACCAATTCATAATAAATGACAGAAATCCTGCTAAAATACCAGTAATTAAGTAGTTGTGATAAAACATAAAATAAAAAGTACTCACAGTCCACGATGAGTTGTGTTCCTCCTCCAAACGTCCACCACAGTGATACAAAGTGATGAAGAGGCCGTAGAAAAACCTCTGCTCTGTTCTCCTGCACACACTGCTCTCACTTCACTCATTCACTCATGTTTTACTATTTGGAACATTATATCATCCATTTATGCAACCTGTCCATCATATTCAGCTTTAAAAACATTAAGACATCAAGCAACTTTAAAACTTCATTATTTTTTATCACATTATTTTTCATTATTATTATTTTATTCAAATATGTGAGTGTTTCTCTCGACATTTTTCATTTTCTGTGCATCAAAACCTTGTGTGATTACAGTCAGTCTATATTGTGTTATAGAATTTAATTACAGTCAGTCCTTTTATTTTTATTCCAATGCTTTTTACATTATTTGGTGATAGAAAAGAAAAGTTTAAGTGTAACAATGTGTAATTGCCTAATGCTGGATACATATAGTGCTTTACACTTGGTTAGTGATTTAATGAAATGATGAAATATGATTTCATTTCCAATATTAGTTAGTTACTGTTGGGTTTGGAGTTGAGTACAGAGACAGTATTTCCATAGAGAGGAGGGTCACATGGTCAGCTGATCCTTCCTGAGTTTTATAGTGAGCTGAAGACTGCAGGACTCACATGTGTCCCTGATCGCACCATGGCTCTGGGCTGCACCATCCTCATCTGGACACTGACCTGCTGCTGCTTCACAGGTTCCACTCTCAGTGACATTGAACACAACACACTGCCTTTTCTCTCTGTGTTTCTTCTGATAAATGTAGATTGTTTTTTACAGGATGCAGTGGTCAGGTCACAGTCACTCAGCCTCCAGTCCAGATGTTTACTCCAGGATCCTCTGTCACTCTCACATGTAAAACTAACACAGATGTTTATAGTGATTCTCATCCTTGGCGCATGTGCTGGTATCAGCAGAAACCTGGTCAGACTCCAAAGCCCTTGATATATTGGGCAAATCGACGTGTGTCAGAAACTCCATCTCGGTTCAGTGGCAGTGGGAGCCACAGAGACTTCTCTTTGACCATCACTGGAGCTCAGGCTGAAGATGCAGCAGTTTATTACTGTCAGAGTGCTCATAACAACCCTTGGGTGTTCACACAGTGATTTGTGCTCGTACAAAAACCTCCCTCAGTGAGTCCTTCAGAGTGAGACCAGAGCAGGAAACAACTGCAGCTGCTCAAGAGGAACTCACATCACTGATCTGTGTGCAGTTACACCAAACATTCACCTCTACATTATTTCAATCTCTTAATCTTGTTCTTTTCAGTCTCAATTTCCTTTTGTTGGCAGAAGTATACACTGTTCTTTTGAGTCTGGATATTTAGACTTTATCTCAGATAGCATTCACCATCACTGTCCATCCCCCAGTTCAACCTGTTTTGAATATTCTGTGTTTGTCTTCATGTATTGATCTTCATTTGGGATTACGTAACAGGGAATGGTGAGAGTTCGGCACTTAGTTGTATTGAAAACATGTCAAAAGTGTCGACTGGTTTTGTTAGAATGTGTATGGGAGAGTAGAATCTAATAAGACATTAAATAGTAACCAAACATATTTGGTTTGGTTACTGAAAATTATTACAAACTATGTTGGCAGGTTGGGCTGGTCTTTGAATGTCAGTATTGAATATTGATAACAATACTACTTCAGATTTGTGCATCTTAATTTAAAGGAGAATTAAAGTTTTTTACAATTTGAGCCTTATTTCGGTAATAGAACAAGTTGTTTTACTCACCCATAGCACTTTGGTGTCATATGGAGCACTTCCAGAGATGTTTTAGATTTGCGATATCCGTAACATGAGTTCTCGGGGCACATGTTTGCGGTCTCCAAATAACACAAACTTTAGCACTTTTCAAATCATAGAAGCTCAATATCTTAGTCTACACTTTCATTTGAGTCAAAAGTGGCCTGTAATCCCAGATTTAGCCATAGTTTCGAGGAGATGAGGACGCCAGTGCACATGCGCTCATTCACAGCTTATTTCGCAGATAAGAAGACGCAACTTTTCTTTGGCGAGTGACACATGGCAGAAGATTTGGACTTTGAGGCTGAAGAGGACTTATGGAGGACTGAGGACTGAGGACTGAGGAGGAGTATACGGATGAGGAGACAGAATGGATACAGAAAGAATGAAGCGGAGACACTTTGAGGAGCAGCGCAGAGAACAGCCATCGGTTTCACATTACTTCTCAGAATCGTGCGCTGAATCCACTGGCCTTTCTTTTCCTTTCCTGGTAAAAAATTGTCCTGACTGAAGTGGGTACTGCAAACACGATGGTCCAAAAGCTTTGTGTTTCATATTTGGGTCTCGAGAGCTGAGAGCGAAATAAGCTGTGACAGCACATGTGCACTGGAGTCCTCATCTCCTCGAAACTATGGCTAAATCTGGGATTACAGGCCACTTTTGACTCAAACAAAAGAGTAGACTAAGACATTGAGCTTCTATGATTTGAAAAGTGCTAAAGTTTGTGTTATTTGGAGACCGCAAACATGTGCCCCGAGAACTCACGTTATGGATATCGTAAATCTAAAACATCTCCGGAAGTGCTCCATATGACACCAAAGTGCTATGGGTGAGTAAAACAACTTGTTTTATTACCGAAATAAGGCTCAGATTGTAAAAAACGTTAATTCTCCTTTAAAAGTAGCCAAGTGTAAATACAGATATCACTTTCCATACTTCACATGATTCATTGGACAAAACACAAAATGTTTGATCAATTAGACTTAGACAAACTTTACTGATCTACAAGGGAAACTGTTTGGACAAAGTCGCTCACGCATCATAATATATTATAATGACAAAGAGTAAAATTATAAATGGTAATAATAATAAATACAAATTAAGTAGCAAACATAACAAGAGACTGGTGTCAAATAAAGCATAATTATATAAATGTATATAAAAGAAAAAATAAAATATAGAACTATAGTAATACAAATATATCCCAACTATACAAGAGGCCATAAGGAAAACCTGCAAAAATGAAATTATGATTGAATACAGTAAATATTTTGCTAGTGGTCCGGTTGTTTGTAGATACAACTTCAATTTCAGACAAATCCTGTTTGAAAATAAATCGTATTATTAATTCAAATGAAAAATCTAAACAAAAGCATCTTATTTATCTTATTTCTCACAAACATGTCATATTCATTCCTTCTGTTCAGTGTTAGTAGGTCCTATTCCAACATGCATTTGCCATATGTGCAGTCCATCAAAAGGGGGCGCTATACTGTAAGAGCTGCCAACACAAAGATGAAAGTCAGTTTGAAAATCTTTTACTCTTCCCTCATGTTGAAACCTAATGCAAATCATTTTAGAGAAGTGCCATATTTGAAGATATCAGTTGTACTTAATTTAGCCATCTAATCACCTTCTGTTTCACTGGGACACATGTATGCAAATTATGTTTCTATTTCCAAAAGCACAAGCAGGTTAAAGGTCACATGGTCAGCTGATCCTTCCTGAGTTTTATCGTGAGCTGAAGACTGCAGGACTCACATGTGTCAGTGAACGCACCATGGCTCTGGGCTGCACCATCCTCATCTGGACACTGTGTTGCTGTTTTTGTTGATTTGGCTAAGGCTTTTGACTCTGTAGACCACCACATACTGCTGCAAAGGCTTAAAGACATAGGGCTGTCTGATATCTGCCTGTCATGGTTCAATAGTTACTGCTCCGGTCGCTCTCAGTCTGTGAGGGTAGAGGGTCTTCTGTCATCCCCTCTACCCCTTTCTAAAGGTGTAGCTCAAGGCTCTATATTGGGCCCAACACTATTCTGTATTTATATTCATAATATCCCTCATAAAAAAGAAATTGTTGATATTGTTAAAAGTTTTAAAACAAAAAAATAATTAGATTGTGATGGTCTGAACATGGCCATTATTTAAAAAGTAATTAATGAAATTTCACTTCCTCTATCCGACATATTTAACTTATCACTTACCTCTGGACAGTTTCCAAGACAGATGAAAATTGCAAAAGTTATCCCAATTTACAAAACCGGAGACAAGCATATCTTTTCTAACTATAGGCCCATTTCAATTCTACCACAATTTTCCAAAATTTTAGAAAAACTTTTTGTCAAACAAATGGATTCTTTTTTAAATTTAAAATCTTAAGCGAAAACCAGTATGGTTTTAGAAAGAATAGATCAACTGAACATGCTCTTATAGATCTCATTGAAAATATAACAGACAACACTGACAGGAAAAAATACACAATAGGGATTTTTATTGATTTAAAAAAAGCCTTTGACACCATCGACCATAATATATTAATTGAAAAAATGGGTAAATACGGTTTCAGGGGTCCTGCATTAAAATGGTTAACTTCTTATTTATCTGATCGGTGCCAGTATGTTCAGCTTGGGAATCATAAATCAATACATCAAACAATACTAAGCGGAGTTCCTCAGGGTTCCGTATTGGGTCTAAAATTATTTTTGCTTTACATAAATGATTTGTGTTTAATATCTGATCAATTAAAATTTGTATTATTTGCTGATGACACAACAATAACCTGCTCAGGAGACAATTTACAACAACTCGCGTATCAAGTTACAGCTGAAATGAGCAAAATAAAAACATGGTTTGATATAAATAGAGTTTCATTAAATGTCACAAAAACTAAATTTATTGTATTTGGAAATAGAGAAGTAAAATCAAAGATACAAGTGTTGATTGATAATGTTGAAATAGAAAGAGTTGATGAATTCAAATTTCTTGGAGTGACACTTGATCATAAATTAAATTGGAAATCCCACATCTCAAACATCAAATCAAAGGTGGCCAGAAATGTTTCAGTGATCGGAAAAGCAAGATTATTTTTGGACCCTCAATCCCTCCATATCTTATACAGCACGTTGATTGTTCCCTACTTGAGCTATGGAGCACAAGTGTGGGGGAAACAGATATAGAACCAACACTGATTCATTATTCAAAATACAAAAAAAGGCCGTGAGAATTCTACATGGGGTACAACATAGAGAACATACAAACATGCTGTTTTACAAATCCAAAATTTTTAAGTTTGAAGATCTAGTTAAATTTAAAACCTTACAAATTATGTATCAAGCCTGGTATAAACAACTACCAGGAAATATTCAAATATTATTTAGCAACAGAGAAGGAAATTATAACTTAAGAAATGAATTAAATTTTAAGAAATTAATTTTCCGTACAACATGCAAAAAAATGTGCATCACAAGATGTGGAGTGGATTTGTGGAATAATTTGAATGATGAAGTTAAGAGTTGCCCAAATAAATACAGTTTTAAACATCTGATTAAGAACATTATACTTGATAATTATACTTGATAATTATTTAGACATAGGATGAGTTAAGGGGATATATGTACATGTGTATGTGTGCATGTATGTATGTATATATGTGTATGTGTATGTATGTAGGTATGTATGTATGTATGTATGTATACATATGTATGTGTATATGGATATGTGTATGTACTGTATGTATATGTGTGTATGTATGTGTGTATGTCTGTTTGTATATATAATATATATATATATATATATATATATATATATAGTGTTTTCTGTTCAATTTATTGGTAAAAGCAAAGTAGTATTGTATAGATATATATGTGTATATAGTATGTAAAGTTGTACAGGACAATGATGAGAAATGTATATTGTATTATATATTATATTGTATTGTATTATATTATTATATTATATATATTATAATAGCTGTCAATATGGAATGTGTGAGGATATGGAGCAGGAGTAAATAAATTTATACTTCCACCTGCTCCATTTTGAGCAAAAGGAACTGCAGAGACATGTGACATAAGTTTGTATTTGTTTGTATTTTGAGTTTGTATTTGTGAAATTTTGCTTAAATGGAACCTGCAAGTTGCTCAAATAAACAAACATATATTCATATATTCATATTCATATTCATATTCATGCGGCAGGAAGTGCGGGCATCCACTTGTACGCTGACGACACCATTCTCTACACATCCAGTCCTGCCGGATCTTCACTTCAAACAAGCTTCAACAATATTCAGTATGCCTTCTCCAGTCTTCACTTACAACTAAACACAAAAAAGACAAAAGTAGCTCACAACCAAACCAAAAGTAATTCAAAAAACACACATTAATCAAACCAAAATAACCAGTTAAATCTTATATATTGATAACCCAATGTTCAAGTGCTGTGCCAAATACAATATAAAGTGCTGTAGTTGGTCTTTAATAAATGAAGTGCTTTCGTGTAATGGGATGCTGAGCCCGAAACAGGCTATTATTACACTAGCCTCTATTACACTCACAATCCCAATCAATAAATAGAATATAACACTACAACTACAGTCAAAAGTGACAATGACAAGGAGATTTGTCTCTTAAGTATATTACAAACATATACATATAATATTAAAATGAACAGTGACAATTTGCTTTTGTATGTTATTTTGAAGTAAATACTTGTTACACCACAAATCTTAAGGCTAAAGTATTGTAGACTTAAATATGAAAATAATCAGAGACATCACATTTGACACAGCTCGTAGGACAAAAGACAGACCACTTGTTCTCATGTAACACAAGCTTTATTTGCTCTCCTGCTCTGACCAAAAGCCACACTCTACATCTAACTCTTATTGCAGTGGTGGGTGGGCTCCATGTTCAGAGCCCATGTAGCTCTAAGCACTGGCTCCTCTGCAGTGACTGGACCTGGGTGTGTCCGTGGTGGTGCACCCTGCAGGAGAACAGCTGTCCCTGCTGCCAGCTGTCCTCAGTGAGGCTCAGGAGGCTGCTGCTGCTGTACAGGCCGCTCTTCTCCTGCTCCACACTGCTCTGAGCCGCCCCTGTGAGGAGCACAGTTTAAACAAGGCTTATTCAGCAAGCAATTCATGGAACAAGTTCATGTCCTCTATGGAGAAGGACTTCAGACACAAAACTTTGGACTATTTTCACATATCAATTCATGGGTTTATGCTTTTGGTTATTTCTAACATTTGGAGGACTTACTCCTCATTCAAAAGATATAGTATTTTGTTTTAAAATATTTATATCTAAGGCCATGGCCCTAATTTGTCATCATCATGTGGATTTGGTAAAATGGCACAAACAATTTCATTTGATTTGTTTTGATTATTGACGTCAACAAATTTCAGAATGCATTCAGTACTTATTTTTATTATGATGTTATTTGGTAATTTAGTAGAAATAATTAATTTGTGTATTTACTTTTTTTTTTACTCCAGTTTATTTTTGCTAGCTTTAAAAAAATGAATTGTTTTAAAAACTAATACAAAATGTGGTATTATTAATCAAAATTCAAACAAACTTTTTATGGAAATAATAAAAATATGGTGTAAATGTATCCCATGTTACCTTTTACTTGTATTTGAGTAAAAATATGTGTAAATGAAGTAAATCTCTTCTTTCTTTGACCATTTGGTATGTGATGAGTGCAGTTTTTGTCTTGTGTACCTGTGTGTGTGAGCTCCTGTCCGTCCACCTCCCAGCTCACACTGGCGCCCTGTGGAGAGTAGGCGCTGAGCAGGCAGAGCAGAGAGAGCCTCCCCCCAGAGAGCTGCTGCAGAGAGGGGCCCAGGAGCGAGACAGAGGGGGGGCGCACCGGACCACCTGGACACAACAGACAAATACACATGACACCTCTTCACAAAGATCTGTCACATTTCAACTCTTCACATTAGTTTAGATTATTTTAGTTTGAAAGACAAATGCTTCTCAAACTGTGGTGCAGGGTCCACTCGAGGGACATGGGTCAATTTGAATGTCGTCCTTAAGTGTGTTTAGATCTGGTGGTACTCAGAAAGCAAAATATTTTCACTTTCTAATCATAACAAACAGGTGTGATCAATATGCTATGGCAAAGATAAAGAACAAGTGTGTGCGTACCACAATTTACAATATTAAAGCAAAGAGGGAAAAGCAACAACATACTCATTTCAAATCATTTCAAATACATTTTCTCGTAGAATTACAATGTTTGAAATGGCTCATTTTTCACCTTCTCTTGTATTTTAGACTGTCTGAATAACAGCACAAGAATTATACTATGTTCTGTGATGAAGTCTTTATTTTAATGATGAAGTTTAAAGATGTATTTTTGTGGAAACAAGACACCGTTTTGTTTCACTTCCTTTAAACTAGATTTGATCGTAAACATGAAGTGAATAATGTTCTGTTTTTATATATTGTTGTTATAATTAATAGACAGAGTATTAAAGAGACGTCAGAGACAATATACACATTTTAAAAAGTGGTATAAAGCTTTTCAGTTATTCCTCATAAATATTCTGAATTTTTTACAAATCACTTTAAGTTTCAGATTTTTTTAAATGAGAAAACCAAAGAAAAAAAGAACTTAACCTCAAAGCAGCATGTTATATAATATTTAAGTCATAGTGTCTAATGTTAAAATAAAAGTTTGAGAAGATTTCTTACTGTGAATGATGAGTTGTGTTCCTCCTCCAAACGTCCACCACAGTGATACAAAGTGATGAAGAGGCCGTAGAAAAACCTCTGCTCTGTTCTCCTGCACACACTGCTCTCACTTCACTCACTCATGTTTTACTATTTGGAACATTATATCATCCATTTATGCAACCTGTCCGTCATATTCAGCTTTAAAAACATTAAGACATCAAGCAACTTTAAAACTTCATTATTTTTTATCACATTATTTTTCATTATTATTATTTATTCAAATATGTGAGTGTTTCTCTCGACATTTTTCATTTTCTGTGCATCAAAACCTTGTGTGATTACAGTCAGTCTATATTGTGTTATAGAATTTAATTACAGTCACTCCTTTTATTTTTATTCCAATGCTTTTTACATTATTTGGTGATAGAAAAGAAAAGTTTAAGTGTAACAATGTGTAATTGCCTAATGCTGGATACATATAGTGCTTTACACTTGGTTAGTGATTTAATGAAATGATGAAATATGATTTCATTTCCAATATTAGTTAGTTACTGTTGGGTTTGGAGTTGAGTACAGAGACAGTATTTCCATAGAGAGGAGGGTCACATGGTCAGCTGATCCTTCCTGAGTTTTATAGTGAGCTGAAGACTGCAGGACTCACATGTGTCCCTGAACACACCATGGCTCTGGGCTGCACCATCCTCATCTGGACACTGACCTGCTGCTGCTTCACAGGTTCCACTCTCAGTGACATTGAACACAACACACTGCCTTTTCTCTCTGTGTTTCTTCTGATAAATGTAGATTGTTTTTTACAGGATGCAGTGGTCAGGTCACAGTCACTCAGCCTCCAGTCCAGATGTTTACTCCAGGATCCTCTGTCACTCTCACATGTAAAACTAACACAGATGTTTATAGTGGTTCTAATGTTTGGCGCATGTGCTGGTATCAGCAGAAACCTGGTCAGACTCCAAAGCCCTTGATATATTGGGCAAATCGACGTGTGTCAGAAACTCCATCTCGGTTCAGTGGCAGTGGGAGCCACAGAGACTTCTCTTTGACCATCACTGGAGCTCAGGCTGAAGATGCAGCAGTTTATTACTGTCAGAGTTTACATAGCGGCCCTGATGTGTTCACACAGTGATTTGTGCTCGTACAAAAACCTCCCTCAGTGAGTCCTTCAGAGTGAGACCAGAGCAGGAAACAACTGCAGCTGCTCAAGAGGAACTCACATCACTGATCTGTGTGCAGTTACACCAAACATTCACCTCTACATTATTTCAATCTCTTAATCTTGTTCTTTTCAGTCTCAATTTCCTTTTGTTGGCAGAAGTATACACTGTTCTTTTGAGTCTGGATATTTAGACTTTATCTCAGATAGCATTCACCATCACTGTCCATCCCCCAGTTCAACCTGTTTTGAATATTCTGTGTTTGTCTTCATGTATTGATCTTCATTTGGGATTACGTAACAGGGAATGGTGAGAGTTCAACAATTAGTTGTATTGAAAACAGGTGAAAAGTGTCGACTGGCTTTGTTACAATGTGTATGGGACATTAAACATTACATGGACATTAAATAGTAACCAAACATTTTGAACTGAAAATTACTACAAACTATGTTGGCAGGTTGAGCTGGTGTTTGAATGTCAGTATTGAATATTGATGTATTTTTTTCTATTTAATAACAATACTACTTCATATTTGTACATGTTAATTTAAAAGTAGCCAAGTGTAAATACAGATCTCACGTTCCATACTCCACATGATTCATTGGACAAAAGACAAAATGTTTGATCAATTAGACAAAATGTATTGATCCACAAGGGAAATGATTTGGACACAGTAGCTCACACATCACAATGTATTAGAATGACAAAGAGTAAAAACATAAATGGTAATAATAAATAAATACAAAATAAGTAGAAACATAACAAGAGACTGCTATCAAATAAAGCATAATTATGTAAATGTATATAAAAGAAAAAATAAAATATCAAACTATAGTCATATAAATATATCTCAACTATATGCAAGAGGTCGTAAGGAAAATCTGTGCAAAAATGAAATGATGATTGAATAGTGTAAATACAGTACAGGAGAACTGAACGGTTCTGGTGTGTGACTTGCGGGTTTGAATTGGCGCGACAGACACCTGGGAGTGATCGCCGAGTGTTGCCTAACAAACAGAGAAACAACTCTGAAAAGACCCCATGGCACAGAAAAAAGGTGTGGATTTGGGGGAGGAATTGGAGGTATTTAAGCCATTATTTATTATCTTGTTTTATTGCATGCTACTTTTTCCTGCTGTTCTTGATCTGTGCGTTGCAACATTGAAATTTCCCCACTGTGGGACTAATAAAGGCAGATCTTATCTTATCTTATCTTATCTTATGTTTTGATGAAAAGTTTTATAGTCACAATCGGTGTTCATGTCTGGAAAAGGGAAGGGGGAAGACAGCATAAGATTACTCTTCTTTCTGCTCCCTATCATTCCATTTCTTGTATTGCTATCACACTGATGATGTCCTTTTATACTTTATGAATGAAATAAACAACAAAAATAAAAAACTAACATCAAATAAAAATAAAATCCTTTCCTAGTAGTCCAATTGTTTTAAGACACAACTTCAATTTCAGACAAATCCTCTTTGAAAATAAATCGTATTATTAATTCAAATGAAAAATCCAAACAAAAGCATCTTCTCATTATTTCTCACAAACATGATGTCATATTCATTCCTTCTGTTCAGTGTTAGTAGGTCCTATTCCAACATGCATTTGCCATAGGTGCAGTCCATCAAAAGGGGGCGCTATACTGTAAGAGCTGCCAACACAAAGATGAAAGTCACTTTGAAAATCTTTTACTCTTCCCACATGTTGAAACCTAATGCAAATCATTTTAGAGAAGTGCCATATTTGAAGATATCAGTTGTACTTAATTTAGCCATCTAATCACCTTCTGTTTCACTTGGACACATGTATGCAAATTATGTTTCTATTTCCAAAAGCACAAGCAGGTTAAAGGTCACATGGTCAGCTGATCCTTCCTGAGTTTTATCGTGAGCTGAAGACTGCAGGACTCACATGTGTCAGTGAACGCACCATGGCTCTGGGCTGCACCATCCTCATCTGGACACTGTGTTGCTGTTTTTGTTGATTTAGCTAAGGCTTTTGACTCTGTAGACCACCACATACTGCTGCAAAGGCTTAAAGACATAGGGCTGTCTGATATCTGCCTGTCATGGTTCAATAGTTACTGCTCCGGTCGCTCTCAGTCTGTGAGGGTAGAGGGTCTTCTGTCATCCCCTCTACCCCTTTCTAAAGGTGTAGCTCAAGGCTCTATATTGGGCCCAACACTATTCTGTATTTATATTAATAATATCCCTCATGCGGCAGGAAGTGCGGGCATCCACTTGTACGCTGACGATACCATTCTCTACACATCCAGTCCTGCCGGATCTTCACTTCAAACAAGCTTCAACAATATTCAGTATGCCTTCTCCAGTCTTCACTTACAACTAAACACAAAAAAGACAAAATGCATGCTCTTCAATAGATCTCTCCCACACACTAACTGTCCGTTAACCATCACCTCTCTTGATGGCTCTGTTATTGAATTTGTTAATTCATACAAATACCTCGGCATCTGGTTAGACAACTCACTCTCATTTGATATCCATATTAACACCGTACTCGCTAAAGTCAAATCTGGCATAGGCTTCCTGTATCGCAATAAATCTTCCCTCACTCACTCTGCCAAACACCTCCTGGTCAAAATGACAGTACTCCCTATTTTAGATTATGGTGACATCATCTACAGATCTGCCTCCAAATCCCTTTTGCACAAACTGGACATCATCTACCACACCGCCATCCGTTTTGTTACTGGAGCTCCCTTTCACACTCACTACTGCACACTATACACTCTGGTAAAATGGCCCTCACTTCACTCCCGCAGACAGATCCATTGGCTCCTCTTTATTTACAAAACTCATTGGCAAAACTCCACAATATCTTCGTTCACTTCTCCAAATTCACAATTCAATCCGTACATTACGCTCCAGCAGTTTGATTAATCTGGTCGTCCCTAAAACCTTCGGTCGCCTGTCCTTCCAGTTCGCCGCTGCGAGCGACTGGAATAGTTTGCAGCGCTCACTGAAACTCAGCTCTTTTATTCCAATCAGCACTTTTAAGAACTTTCTACATGCTACTGTCCACGATTATTGCACATGTTTAGTTTTTAGTTGTAATCTTTTATTACCGTTTTAAGATCATTGTAACGAACAGGCCGTTCGTTACTGAATGAGTATCCACACATGCACTTTCATAGACTTTGCACTTTATATATATTTACATTGCACCTTTAGAGCACAAAGCACTTACAAGATACGCTAATTTGCACATTTAAGATAAAAACAATACAAAGGTGTGCAAAGTATTTATTGAAAACTTTGTTTAGTGTTTGTCACGGAGTCCGGTCGGGCGGGTACTTCCGGTGGTGGTGGCCGCCGGTCTGCGGAGACAAACAAGAACAATCAATGTGCAATATGTGCCGCTTTTTAAATTAGTTGTGTCTTGTGTGTGTTTGCGTGTGTGGGATGTGGATATTTTAAAGTGTGAAAGTGGTATGCGTGGGTTGAGTTGTGCTTTTACTTACCTGTGTCTCATGTCCAGGTGTCTGGCCAAAAGATTCCCCGGGGGACCAGACACCATTTAAGAGTTCCGGGCCAGCTCAAGACAGCGGACATCGGGGGGAGGAAATGCCACCTATTTTAATTGGGTTTATTCATTTTATACTTTATTAGGTGTTTGGTTTCTAAGAGTTTATTTTTGTATGTGGGTTTTATATGGTTTATTTGATGATGGGTATTTTATTGGAGGATTTTAACTTAGTTTTAAACAGCTAATGTTAATTGTACACCCCTTGGAGTTTTTATGGTTTTACCCAGCAGTATTTAAGCCACCTGTATCCTATCATTGATTGCTCTGCTGCTGGAGAAGAACCACGCTCCTATCCTCCTTGCACCTTAATTTATTTTGCACTGCACTTTGCACGTGAGCACTTTATATTTTTTGTGCAAACTGAAAAAACATTAAAACTGTGGACCACGTCAATCCTGCCTCCAGTATCTGTTTGAGGAACTCACTGCAATCCAGCTGCTCTACTCATCTTGGTCACAATCATTGTACCTGCTTTTAGTTGTAGTCTTTTATTATTGTCTTTATTGTTCATGTTGCACTGTATGTTTTTATGAATGAATCTTTTAATTGTGCTGCCTCTTGGCCAGGTCGCCATTGTAAATGAGAACTGGTTCTCAATTGGTTTACCTGGATAAATAAAGGTTAAATAAATAAAGTGACCTGCTGCTGCTTCACAGGTTCCACTCTCAGTGACATTGAACACAACACACTGCCTTTTCTCTCTGTGTTTCTTCTGATAAATGTAGATTGTTTTTTACAGGATGCAGTGGTCAGGTCACAGTCACTCAGCCTCCAGTCCAGATGTTTACTCCAGGATGCTCTGTCACTCTCACATGTAAAACTAACAGGAATGTTTCTAGGCATTCTTATGGTTGGTACATGCACTGGTATCAGCAGAAACCTGGTCAGTCTCCAAAGCTCTTGAGATCTTGGGTAGAACAATCTCGGTTCAGTGGCAGTGGGAGCCACAGAGACTTCAGGAAACAACTGCAGCTGCTCAAGAGGAACTCACATCACTGATCTGTGTGCAGTTACACCAAACATTCACTCATCTGTATGTAACTTAAGAGAGACGAAGGGTCCCCAACTTATAAACACAGGCAAGTCTGGCAAAAACACAGGACAAAGGCAGTATTTAAAAGTATTTATAATATTTTAAAGTACAGTTTTGATCCACAGGTCAATGGACAACGCAACAAATTGGGACTAAGATAACGGATGTAACTAAATGTACCTGAAGTAGCTCACAACCAAACCAAAAGTAATTCAAAAAACACACATTAATCAAACCAAAATAACCAGTTAAATCTTATATATTGATAACCCAATGTTCAAGTGCTGTGCCAAATACAATATAAAGTGCTGTAGTTGGTCTTTAATAAATGAAGTGCTTTCGTGTAATGGGATGCTGAGCCCGAAACAGGCTATTATTACACTAGCCTCTATTACACTCACAATCCCAATCAATAAATAGAATATAACACTACAACTCCAGTCAAAAGTGACAATGACAAGGAGATTTGTCTCTTAAGTATATTACAAACATATACATATAATATTAAAATGAACAGTGACAATTTGCTTTTGTATGTTATTTTGAAGTAAATACTTGTTACACCACAAATCTTAAGGCTAAAGTATTGTAGACTTAAATATGAAAATAATCAGAGACATCACATTTGACACAGCTCGTAGGACAAAAGACAGACCACTTGTTCTCATGTAACACAAGCTTTATTTGCTCTCCTGCTCTGACCAAAAGCCACACTCTACATCTAACTCTTATTGCAGTGGTGGGTGGGCTCCATGTTCAGAGCCCATGTAGCTCTAAGCACTGGCTCCTCTGCAGTGACTGGACCTGGGTGTGTCCGTGGTGGTGCACCCTGCAGGAGAACAGCTGTCCCTGCTGCCAGCTGTCCTCAGTGAGGCTCAGGAGGCTGCTGCTGCTGTACAGGCCGCTCTTCTCCTGCTCCACACTGCTCTGAGCCGCCCCTGTGAGGAGCACAGTTTAAACAAGGCTTATTCAGCAAGCAATTCATGGAACAAGTTCATGTCCTCTATGGAGAAGGACTTCAGACACAAAACTTTGGACTATTTTCACATATCAATTCAGGGGTTTATGCTTTTGGTTATTTCTAACATTTGGAGGACTTACTCCTCATTCAAAAGATATAGTATTTTGTTTGAAAATATTTATATCTAAGGCCATGGCCCTAATTTGTCATCATCATGTGGATTTGGTAAAATGGCACAAACAATTTCATTTGATTTGTTTTGATTATTGACGTCAACAAATTTCAGAATGCATTCAGTACTTATTTTTATTATTATGTTATTTGGTAATTTAGTAGAAATAATTAATTTGTGTATTTACTTTTTTTACTCCAGTTTATTTTTGCTAGCTTTAAAAAAATGAATTGTTTTAAAAACTAATACAAAATGTGGTATTATTAATCAAAATTCAAACAAACTTTTTATGGAAATAATAAAAATATGGTGTAAATGTATCCCATGTTGCCTTTTACTTGTATTTGAGTAAAAATATGTGTAAATGAAGTAAATGTCTTCTTTATTTGACCATTTGGTATGTGATGAGTGCAGTTTTTGTCTTGTGTACCTGTGTGTGTGAGCTCCTGTCCGTCCACCTCCCAGCTCACACTGGCGCCCTGTGGAGAGTAGGCGCTGAGCAGGCAGAGCAGAGAGAGCCTCCCCCCAGAGAGCTGCTGCAGAGAGGGGCCCAGGAGCGAGACAGAGGGGGCGCACCGGACCACCTGGACACAACAGACAAATACACATGACACCTCTTCACAAAGATCTGTCACATTTCAACTCTTCACATTAGTTTAGATTATTTTAGTTTGAAAGACAAATGCTTCTCAAACTGTGGTGCAGGGTCCACTCGAGGGACATGGGTCAATTTGAATGTCGTCCTTAAGTGTGTTTAGATCTGGTGGTACTCAGAAAGCAAAATATTTTCACTTTCTAATCATAACAAACAGGTGTGATCAATATGCTATGGCAAAGATAAAGAACAAGTGTGTGCGTACCACAATTTACAATATTAAAGCAAAGAGGGAAAAGCAACAACATACTCATTTCAAATCATTTCAAATACATTTTCTCGTAGAATTACAATGTTTGAAATGGCTCATTTTTCACCTTCTCTTGTATTTTAGACTGTCTGAATAACAGCACAAGAATTATACTATGTTCTGTGATGAAGTCTTTATTTTAATGATGAAGTTTAAAGATGTATTTTTGTGGAAACAAGACACCGTTTTGTTTCACTTCCTTTAAACTAGATTTGATCGTAAACATGAAGTGAATAATGTTCTGTTTTTATATATTGTTGTTATAATTAATAGACAGAGTATTAAAGAGACGTCAGAGATAATATACACATTTTAAAAAGTGGTATAAAGCTTTTCAGTTATTCCTCATAAATATTCTGAATTTTTTACAAATCAATTTAAGATTAAGATTTTTTTAAATGAGAAAACCAAAGAAAAAAAGAACTTAACCTCAAAGCAGCATGTTATATAATATTTAAGTCATAGTGTCTAATGTTAAAATAAAAGTTTGAGAAGATTTCTTACTGTGAATGATGAGTTGTGTTCCTCCTCCAAACGTCCACCACAGTGATACAAAGTGATGAAGAGGCCGTAGAAAAACCTCTGCTCTGTTCTCCTGCACACACTGCTCTCACTTCACTCACTCACTCATGTTTTACTATTTGGAACATTATATCATCCATTTATGCAACCTGTCCATCATATTCAGCTTTAAAAACATTAAGACATCAAGCAACTTTAAAACTTCATTATTTTTTATCACATTATTTTGTATTGTTATTATTATTTTATTCAAATATGTGAGTGTTTCTCTCGACATTTTTCATTTTCTGTGCATCAAAACCTTGTGTGATTACAGTCAGTCTATATTGTGTTATAGAATTTAATTACAGTCAGTCCTTTTATTT
The DNA here is from genome assembly GCA_036785185.1 of Paratrypauchen microcephalus. Taxonomy (NCBI): domain Eukaryota; kingdom Metazoa; phylum Chordata; class Actinopteri; order Gobiiformes; family Gobiidae; genus Paratrypauchen; species Paratrypauchen microcephalus. The sequence continues at coordinate 334,388 of JAVJIX010000320.1, read as the reverse complement.
TTATTCCAATGCTTTTTACATTATTTGGTGATAGAAAAGAAAACTTTAAGTGTAACAATGTGTAATTGCCTAATGCTGGATACATATAGTGCTTTACACTTGGTTAGTGATTTAATGAAATGATGAAATATGATTTCATTTCCAATATTAGTTAGTTACTGTTGGGTTTGGAGTTGAGTACAGAGACAGTATTTCCATAGAGAGGAGGGTCACATGGTCAGCTGATCCTTCCTGAGTTTTATAGTGAGCTGAAGACTGCAGGACTCACATGTGTCCCTGATCGCACCATGGCTCTGGGCTGCACCATCCTCATCTGGACACTGACCTGCTGCTGCTTCACAGGTTCCACTCTCAGTGACATTGAACACAACACACTGCCTTTTCTCTCTGTGTTTCTTCTGATAAATGTAGATTGTTTTTTACAGGATGCAGTGGTCAGGTCACAGTCACTCAGCCTCCAGTCCAGATGTTTACTCCAGGATCCTCTGTCACTCTCACATGTAAAACTAACACAGATGTTTATAACAATAATCACATGCAGTGGTATCAGCAGAAACCTGGTCAGACTCCAAAGCTCTTGATATATTGGGCAAATCGACTTGAGTCAGGAATTCCATCTCGGTTCAGTGGCAGTGGGAGCCACAGTGACTTCTCTTTGACCATCACTGGAGCTCAGGCTGAAGATGCAGCAGTTTATTACTGTCAGAGTTTACATAGCGGCCCTGTTGTGTTCACACAGTGATTTGTGCTCGTACAAAAACCTCCCTCAGTGAGTCCTTCAGAGTGAGACCAGAGCAGGAAACAACTGCAGCTGCTCAAGAGGAACTCACATCACTGGTCTGTGTGCAGTTCCACCAAACATTCACCTCTACATTATTTCAATCTCTTAATTTTTTTCTTTTCAGTCTCAATTTCCTTTTGTTGGCAGAAGTATACACTGTTCTTTTGAGTCTGGATATTTAGACTTTATCTCAGATAGCATTCACCATCACTGTCCATCCAGTTAGACTTACTTAGACTTAGACTTAGACAAACTCCACAAAGGGAAATTATTTGGGTACAGTAGCTCACAAATATAATATATAACAGAGGGTAACAGAAAATAGATGGAATAGCAAAAAAAAATAGCAATAGACCGGTGTCAAATGAGATATAATTATAAAGATATAAAATAATAATAAATGTATATGTACAAATTGGAATAAAACAGAAAAATAAGTAATAAAATATACTCTTATACACTTATAGATGATTTCATTTGTTTATATTCCTCATAATTCACTTACATGTGCATTAATCCAATGCATTAAGGGAATATGAGAAGTATAGGCCCCCAACTCCTTGAGGGGGGCTGGACTCTCCATTTCTCTGGCGTTGCCCACAGGGAGTGGCGGTGGGCCGGTGCGGTGCTGCGGGAGGGGTACTGGACAGTGCACTGACCTGGCACTCCGTTGTTCTACTGGGGGGGCTTCAACACCCACGGGGGCAATGACAGTGACACCTGGAGAGGGGTGACTGGGAGGAACAGCCTCCCTGATCTGAACCCAAGCGGTGTCCTGTTATTGGACTTCTGTGTTAGCCACGGTTTGTCCATAACCAACACCATGTTCTTCACCAGTGCACATGGCACCAGGGCGCCCTAGGCCACAGGTCGATGATCGACTTTGTTGTCGTGTCATCTGACCTCCGGCAGTGTGTCTTGGACACTCGGGTGATGAGAGGGGCAGAGCTGTCAACCGATCACCACCTGGTTGTGAGTTGGGTCTGCTGGTGGAGGAGGAAGCTGGAAAGACTTGGCAGGCCCAAGCGTATAGCGAAGGTCTGCTGGGAATGTCTGGCACAGCCCTCTGTCAGGGGCACCTTCCACTCACACCTCCGGGAGAGGTTTATGTTGGTTTGGTAAAATTACATGAACAATATACACTTTCATTTGATTTGTTTTGATTATTGACATCAACGTGTCGCTACAAATTTCAGTCAGAATTCAATACTTTGTGTTATGGTATTTGGTAATTTAGTAGAAATACAGTGATACCTCACCTTACGAAATTAATTCGTTCCAGAAGTGGTTTTGTAACGTGAAAAATTTGTAAGTTTAGTAGCTATTTAAATGGAAAAAGCCTGATTCGTTCCAAGGCCCCGATCCAAGTTTTTTTTTAATAGTGTAACTTTTTTTATAGTGTAACATTGTGTTCTGCGTCCTGCGTCCTCTTCTCACATTTGTCTCTCGTTTAAACACTCAAACTTTCATAGATTTTCAACAAAATTATTAATAGTGAAGTGTGGGGGGAAGGGGGAGGGGGGGGAAGACGCTCTGACACGTGTGATAGCGCAGCATGACCCGGCGCGGAGCTGACAGCAGGTCTAGACCAAGGTCTAAACCAGGACTAAACCAGGACTAAACCAGGACTAAACCAGGACTAGACCAGGTGGATTAAAGCGCCGCGCGTGGGTCTATTTCCTGGTTTCGTTTCGAGTCACAGCTGAGGCGAGCCGCTGCTCTAGATCTGCCCGCGTAAGGTGCTCACAGAGTGGCCTGGATAGAACCGTGAGGTCGGCCTCTTCAAGACCTCCAGGCCGGTGACCGGGACAATCCCCGGACCCATGCCCGCTTAGGGAGCTCTTAAGGCGGGCTGGCAGTGTCCTGGAGTGGCTCTGGAGAGCAGGTCTAGACCGCAGCTCTTGCAGGCCACCTGGACACAACAGACAAATACACACTACATGTGCTAACTATAATATTTCAATTGTTGAATTAGTTTAAATTATTTTAGTTCTATAGACACATGTTTTTCAAACTGGATGTGTGTGAATTTTGATGTGCACAGTTTAGTCTTTGTTGGGTTGAGTAAGAAATAATTTAATCCTTGTTAAATTATTTGGGATTCATTGCTCTACTTTGAATTTTCTACAGTGTAATAATAATAATAATAATAATAATAATAATAATACATCAGACGTGTATAACGCTTTTTTGGACACTCCAAGACGCTTAACAAACAAAATAGGAAGTAACACTCTAGGAAATGAGGGAATCACGGGGGGAATGCAGCTTGAACAGGCGAGTTTTTAGTAGTGATGTGGTCTCTGGTGCAGGTGTGGGTGAGGAGGCGGGCAGCGGAGTTCTGGATGTATTGCAGTTTTTGGAGGTGGGTGGAGGGGAGACCATACAGAAGGCTACTGCAATAGTCAAGTCTGGAAGAGATAAAGGCATGAATAAAGATTTCTGCCATGGGCTGAGAGAGGGAGGGGTAGAGATGGAAAAAATATGTTGTGGTGATGTGGCTGATGTGGGCTCTGAATGAGAGGGTAGGGTCCATGATAATACCAAGATTGTGTACAGAGGGAGAGGGGGTAACAATGTGGCCATCGATGAAGAGGGAGATGTTCTGAGCAGAGAGGAGGAGAGCTTTGGGTCCAGTGATGAGCAGTTCTGTTTTATTGCTGTTTAGTTTGAGGAAGTTGTGGTCCATCCAGATTTTAATTTCAGCCAGACAGTTTGTAATGGTGGAGAGAATGACTGGGGTGATGGATTTGGTGGAAATGTAAAGGTAGAGGTAGGAGGAGAACCAGGAGAGGGCAGTGCCGGAGATGCCAATGTACTGTAGATGGTGAAGGAGGATGGTGTGGTTGATGGTGTCGAATGCTGCACTGAGATCGAGGAGGAGGAGAATGGAGAGGGAACCAGAGTCTTTTTTCACGTTAAATAGCTCTACCTTACATTTATTCAGTTACAGGTTGTTTTATTGCGCAAAAATACCTAGAAAAAAAGGCATTCTGACTGTGAGCGGGGTACAGTATCCTCTCCACAGATCTGACCTGTAACTTGGCCTGGCTTGGTCTCCATGAAGATACAAAGGTTTAATGTCATACTGTGAAACATTCCAGACAAAGGAATAACATCTCCAAGGAGAAAAACAGGTGACAGACCCTCCAGGAGACAAGTTACAAAATCCATCTTTAATTCCTTGCTCATATAAAAAATATGTGGCACGAAGAGGGGGGGGGTCTAGCCTAGAAAGGCTGGCGGTGCAATTTTAGTGGATAGATTTAATCAAATAGACAACGCCACCTGGAAATACCAGGACACTCCACCATACACAATGTGTAAGGCACACAGGTCTGGTTATCAATAATGAAATATAGCGAGCCAGGTTCCTTTGATTACAATGATTTATTTATCTTCCATTTGTAATAATTTCAATTGATTAAAAGCAGCTACGGCTTAAAACAGGGGTAAGTAACCCAACAGTGAACAATAATTAAGCAGAAACAAAACAATAAGCAGAATAAAGGTTAAACAAAAACAGCCAAAACAACAAATAAGCAAACACCAAACAAAATAATCAGTGAAACAAAACAATAAAACAGCAAAACAGCACTGGTGGTGCGCTCCGCCGCTGCAGGCCACTCCGACACCTGGAAAAATTAAGTTTATTACAAGGTGAGCCTGCAGCAGAGGATTTAGCCCAAGACAAACCTACCGCTTTTGGAAATGAACCGCGCGCAGTTACAGACGGGATCACGCGGCCATATGATACAGACCGCGGCTACAGATTCTAGTCCGCGCACGGACCGGCGCACGACACCCCCTCAAGGTGCACGCCAGTGTGGAGGGGACACCACGGCGCACAGCCAGCGCTGCGGAGCGGGGGGACGGACCCGGTCCAACCAAGGATCTAAGAGAGATTTAAAGGCAGAGTAACGTTATTTTACAATGTGAGCCTTCTTTCGGTAATAAAACAAGTAGTTTTACTCACCCATAGCATTTTTCTGTCAATTGGAGCAGTATCGCAGAACTTATGTTGAGCCGTTCTGTTCTAGTAATGATCCCGTATCCGTTAACATGGTGCTGTATCATTTGCTCGGGGCATTACTTTGCGGTGTCCAAATAACACAAACTTTAGCACTTTTCAAATCATAGAAGCCCGATGTCTTAATGAAAAATTTCGTTTGAAGCAAGAGTGGCCTGTAATCCGAGATTTAGCCATAGTTTTGAGTAGATGAGGACGCCAGTGCGCATGCCCGGAGTGTGCTCTCAGCTCCCGGGACCCAAACAAGAAACGCAAAGCTGAAAACTATGGATAAACCTCGGATTACAGGCCACTTTTGCTTCAAACGAAATTTTTCATTAAGACATCGGGCTTCTATGATTTGAAAAGTGCTAAAGTTTGTGTTATTTGGAGACCGCAAAGTAATGCCCCGAATACAAATGCTAACAAATGCTAACAGAAACGCCACAACATAACTTTCTTCAAACAGCTCCAAATGACATGAACGTGATATGGGTGAGTCAAACGACTTGTTTTATTACCGAAAGAAGGCTCAGATTGTAAAATAACGTTACTTTTCCTTTAATAATTTGGGGCTTGGGTGAATGGACAAAGGGGCATCGGGCGTGCATTACCTTTGCGGGGTAGAATTGATGTACACCCTGTACGACACAGACCACGGTAGTAAAGTGCGAGACGTGGAGCAGATACGGCCAAGCAGCGACACTGAACAAGATGACGCTAGAAGGATTGGTCGTAACACAGAGAGAGGTTTAACGCAAGAGAATTTACCTGAGCTGTAGGAGAGCAGACACCACGCGGAGCCCGGAAGGAACGTGTGGGCAAAAAGGGGGAGCGGTAGAGGAGGAGCGCTTAAATAGTCCACCAGCTCAGCGCCACGGAACGGCAGGTAAGAGCACCTGCAGCCCAGGCCTCCAAACCGGTCTTGCCACACATACAAAGATAAAGAACAATGTTTTTTTGTTTTTTTTAAAATATATTTTCTGTACAGATTTTTCCAAACTGCACAGCCATATTTTAGGCTGGGATGAAAAAGCATCAAAATCACTGCTCCACAAACATGACGTCATATTCAGTCCTGTTCACAGTGTTAGTGGGGCCTATTCCAACTTACTTACAGACTTGCTGTTAATATCCTGCATCAAAAGAGGGAGCTATAGTGTAAGAGCTGCCAACACAAGGATGACACTTCAGTTTGAAAATCCTCTACTTCTGCATGTTGAAACCTAATGCAAAATGAGTAAACGACCATAGGATATTGGAGGATATGAGTGGTGTAAATGTATGTAAATTATGTGCCTATTTTCAAAAGCACAAGCAGGTTAAGGGTCACATGGTCAGCTGATTCTTCCTGAGTTTTATAGTGAGCTGAAGACTGCAGGACTCACATGTGTCCCTGAACGCACCATGGCTCTGGGCTGCACCATCCTCATCTGGACACTGACCTGCTGCTGCTTCACAGGTTCCACTCTCAGTGACATTGAACACAACACACTGCCTTTTCTCTCTGTGTTTCTTCTGATAAATGTAGATTGTTTTTTTTACAGCCTCCAGTCCAAATGTTTACTCCAGGATCCTCTGTCACTCTCACATGTAAAACTAACACAGATGTTTATGGCAATGATCGCATGCACTGGTATCAGCAGAAACCTGGTCAGACTCCAAAGCCATCCATCCATCCATCCAGTTTCTTCCGCTTATCCGGGGCCGGGTCGCGGGGGCAACAGTCTAAGCAGTGACGCCCAGACCTCCTTCACCCCGGACACTTCCTCCAGCTCCTCCGGGGGGACCCCAAGGCGTTCCCAGGCCAGCCGGGAGACATAGTCCCGCCAGCGTGTCCTGGGTCTTCCCCGGGGCCTCCTCCCGGTGGGACAAGCCCGGAACACCTCCCGAGGGAGGCATCCAGGAGGCATCCGAAACAGATGCCCGAGCCACCTCAGCTGGCTCCTCTCGACGTGGAGAAGCAGCGGCTCTACTCCGAGCTCCTCCCGTGTGACTGAGCTTCTCACCCTATCTCTGCGGAGGAAACTCATTTCGGCCGCTTGTATCCGCGATCTCGTCCTTTCGGTCATCACCCAGAGCTCATGACCATAGGTGAGGGTAGGAACATAGATTGACCGGTAAATTGAGAGCTTCGCCTTTCGGCTCAGCTCCCTCTTCACCACAACGGTCCGGTACAGCGACCGCATCACTGCCGACGCTGCACCGATCCGCCTGTCAATCTCACGCTCCATCCTCCCCTCACTCGTGAACAAGACCCCGAGATACTTGAACTCCTCCACTTGAGGCAAGGACTCCCCACCCACCCGGAGAGGGCAAGCCACCTATTTCCGGTTGAGAACCATGGCCTCGGATTTGGAGGAGCTGATCCCCATCCCAGCCGCTTCACACTCGGCTGCAAACCGCCCCAGTGCACATTGGAGGTCCCGGTTCGATGAAGCCATCAGGACAACATCGTCTGCAAACAGCAGAGATGAGATCCTGTGGTTCCCAAACCGGATCCCCTGGGGGATGCCTGACTGCGCCTAGAAATTCTGTCCATAAATATAATGAACAGAACGACAAAGAGCAGCCCTGGCGGAGTCCAACATGCACCGGAAACAGGTCCGACTTACTACCGGCAATGCGAACACAGCTCCTGCTCCGGTCGTACAGGGACCGAACAGCCCTTAGCAAAGGGCCCCGAACCCCGTACTCCCAGAGCACTCTCCACAGGACCCCAGGAGGGACACGGTCGAATGCCTTCTCCAGATCCACAAAGCACATGTGGACTGGTTGGGCAAACTCCCATGCACCCTCGAGCACCCGATGGAGAGTATAGAGCTGGTCCAGTGTTCCCCGGCCGGGACGAAAACCACACTGCTCCTCCTGAATCCGAGGTTCGACTATCGGTCGAATTCTCCTCTCCAGCACCCTGGAATAGACCTTACCGGGAAGGCTGAGGAGTGTGATTCCCCGATAATTGGAACACACCCTCCGGTCCCCCTTCTTAAACAGAGGGACCACCACCCCGGTCTGCCAGTCCAGAGGTACTGTCCCCAACCGCCACGTGATGCTGCAGAGACGTGTCAGCCAAGACAGCCCTACAACATCCAGCGACCTGAGATACTCAGGACAGATCTCATCCACGCCCCGGGGCCTTGCCACCGAGGAGCTTTCCAACCACCTCAGTGACTTCGGCCAGGGTGATGAACGAGTCCGCCTCCAAGTCTCCAGCCTCTGCTTCCTCCTCGGAAGACGTGACGGCGGGATTGGGGAGATCCTCAATGTATTCCTTCCACCGTCCGATAACATCCCCAGTCGAGGTCAACAGCTCCCCACCCCCACCGTAAACAGTGTTGGTGAAGCACTGCTTCCCCCTCCTGAGGCGCCTAATGGTTTGCCAGAATTTCTTGAGGCCATCCGATAGTCCTCCTCCATGGCCTCTCCGAACTCCTCCCAAACCCGAGTTCTTGCCTCTGCGACCACCCGGGCTGCAGCACGCTTGGCCCGCCGGTACCCGTCAGCTGCCTCAGGAGTCCCATGAGCCAACAAGGCCCGATAAGACTCCTTCTTCAGCCTGACGGCATCCCTTACTTCCGGTGTCCACCACCGGGTTTGGGGATTGCCGCCGCGACAGGCACCACAGACCTTACGACCACAGCTACGGGCGGCCGCATCGGCAATAGAGGCCGAGAAAAGAGCCCACTCGGACTCTATGTCCCCAGCCTCCCCCGGAATCCGGGAGAAACTCTCCCGGAGGTGTGAGTTGAAGGTGCCCCTGACAGAGGGCTCTGACAGACGTTCCCAGCAGACCCTCACGATACGCTTCGGCCTGCCAGGTCTTTCCGGCTTCCTCCCCCGCCAGCGGACCCAACTCACAACCAGGTAGTGATCGGTTGACAGCTCTGCCCCTCTCTTCACCCGAGTGTCCAAGACACGTGGCCGGAGGTCAGATGACACGACAACAAAGTCGATCATCGACCTCCGTCCTAGGGTGTCCTGGTGCCACGTGCACTGATGGACACCCTTGTGCTCGAACATGGTGTTTGTTATGGACAAACTGTGGCTGGCACCAATAACAGAACACCGCTCAGGTTCAGATCAGGGAGGCCGTTCCTCCCAATCACCCCTCTCCAGGTGTCACTGCCTACGTGGACGTTGAAGTGCCCCAGTAGAACAACGGTCCCCGGTCATTGCACTGTCCAGCACCCCTCCCAGTCCCCAAACCTGTCCCCGACCTGAAGGCGCAGGGACGCAACCCTCTCGTGCACCAGGGTGAACTCCAACACACGGCGGTTGAGCTGTAAGGGCAATGAGCAGGCCGCCGCTGCCCATGGGCAACGCCAGAGAAATGGAGAGTCCAGCCCCCTCAAGGAGTTGGGTTCCAGAGCCCAAGCTGTGCGTGGAGGTGAGGCCGACTATATCTAGTCGGTAATGCTCAACCTCCCGCACGAGCTCAAGTGCCCCCCCCCCAGCGAGGTGACATTCCTTGTCCCCAGAGCCGTCATGTCCGGAGATCCAGCCGTCAAGGAGGCCCCCGCCTTTGACTGCCGCCTAACTCTCCATGCACCTTGCCCCTATGGATCCTCCTGCGGGTGGAGGGTCCACAGGAGGATGGCCCCACGTCGCTCTTTCGGGCTTTGCCCAGCCAGGCCCCGTGGGGAAAGGCCCGGCCACCAGATGCTCCCTGGCGAGCACCCACCCCAGGTCTGGCTCCAGGGTGGGGCCCCGGTAACGCCAGTCCGGGTGACGTATCTGGCCTTGTTGTATGTCTCAACATAAGGGCTTCTGAACCGCTCTTAGTCTGACCCGTCCCCCAGGATCTGTTTGCCTTGGGTGACCCTACCAGGGGCATAAAGCTCCCAACAACATAGCTCCCAGGATCATTTGAGCACTCAAACCCCTCCACCACGTTAAGGTGGCGGCTCGAGGAGGGGATATAGAACTATAGTAATATAAATATATTTCAACTACAGTGGTCCCTCGCTATATCGTGGTTCACTTTTCACTGCCTCGCTATTTTGCAGATTTTTATTTTATTTTATTTTATTTTTTATTTTTTCAATTTTTTTTTATAGTGTAACATTTTTTTTATAGTGTAACATTGTGTTCTGCGTCCTGATTGGCTAAGGGACTGTAGACCTTTGCCGATTGATGCTATAGATGGGGGACGCAGGGGGGCCGGGGCCAGACTGGAACTAGACCAGGACCAGACCAGGTCTAAACCAGGATTAAACCACTGCATGCGGCTCTTTGCCTGGTTTCTTGCGGCTCTTGCGTTCTTTCATGTCGAGGTTTGATGTGCGTGTTTGCTTCGTGGCTCGGACTGCGTGCCTCCCCTCGGGACCGTGCATGCAGCCCCGGGTGGGACGCGCGGCCTCGCGCCGGTCATGCTGCTCTCACAGATTTGACCACAATTAGTGGGTGCACGTGTCCACGTGCTAGTAGTCCAGTTGTTTTAAGATACAACTTCAATTACAACTTCAATTATTAATTCATATGAAAATCCAAACAAAAGCATCTTCTCATTATTTCTCACAAACATGATGTCATATTCATTCCTTCTGTTCAGTGTTAATAGGTCCTATTCCAACATGCATTTGCCATAGGTGCAGTCCATCAAAAGGGGGCGCTATACTGTAAGAGCTGCCAACACAAAGATGAAAGTCAGTTTGAAAATCTTTTACTCTTCCCACATGTTGAAACCTAATGCAAATCATTTTAGAGAAGTGCCATATTTGAAGATATCAGTTGTACTTAATTTAGCCATCTAATCACCTTCTGTTTCACTGGGACACATGTATGCAAATTATGTTTCTATTTCCAAAAGCACAAGCAGGTTAAAGGTCACATGGTCAGCTGATCCTTCCTGAGTTTTATCATGAGCTGAAGACTGCAGGACTCACATGTGTCAGTGAACGCACCATGGCTCTGGGCTGCACCATCCTCATCTGGACACCAGAGCTTAGATCCTCCAAATTACATGCTAAATATTTAATATTGGCTTTATTAAGGATTTTCAAAAACAGCAGTATAAAGTACTGCTAAAGATCATTTGGGCCAATTTAGTGGTCTAAGGGCCAAGAAAAATTGATGTGAGGGCCTCATTTGGCCCTCGGGCCATAGTTTGGGCATACCTGTTTAAAAGGAAACAATCGTGGACATGTGCATTTTAATCTTAACTTTGTATTATTGAAGAAAAAAAGCTATGATCATGTTTGATACTTCACACTGGACAAAAGACAAAATGCTTTGATCAACACAAGCTTTATTAGCACAAACACAGGAACATGAAGCTGCATAGTCACATGTTTATCCCTGAGCCCTCCATCAGCTCAGTCAAACCCAGGGAGTGTCCCATAGAGCAGGTGAAGTGTGTCCTCATGTGGACGTGTCTCACTGGGAGCAGGACACTGACTCCAGGCTCTGAGTGACTGGGCTCTGTCCACTCCGATGGGCCTCACAGCTCACTGATGTGTCTCTCCACTGCTCTGTGGACAGCCTCAGGACGCTGATGCGGCTGTAGAGGCCGTCCCCTCTCATGACCCCCGGGCTGGGGGACCCCTCTGTGGAGGCCCCGCCCACTCTCCAGCCCAGCGTCCAATCAGAGGGGAAGCCCTCGCTGGCCACACACAGCAGCGTGGCACTGCCCCTCTGCAGCTCCTCTCTGGACGGGGGCAGGACGGTCAGGGCGGGTGGCTGTACTCCCACTGCACACAGACAGGGGGCAGCAGTGTTAAAGCAACACATCAGAAAACAGTCGCTGCACAAAATGATGAAGACGAGAGACATTTACATCTGTGTCTTTCACTTCCTGTTCACTGTAAGTCTGACCAACCAACCGTGGACAACTGCTACAATACTCATAAAAACTGTTTATTTTTTTATTTATTTTAAATTTTAACTGTTTTTTGTTTGTTTGTTTTGTTTTTACATTTCACACATTTTTTTTTTTTTTTTCAAACTCTACAATTTGTCCATTTTTAGTTTACCACACTGTAAAGTATATTTTCTGTGCTGAGATTCAATTTAATACAGGAATATCAAAAGAAAAAAAACTTGTACTTAGAACAGTTTGAATACATGACTAATGCTTTAAACTCATTTAGCGCTACATTTCATAATAAATAGACCCTAGTGCTACGGGAGAGCCATTTCTTTATTAGATTACCCACACTCAAAATGAAAAAGTCATCAGAAAATCTAGTGCAACTTCAGTAATAAATAAATAAATATTCCATTGTCATTTTGTAATTGATAATAAAATAAGGATTTAAGGAATAATAAATACCCACCATTTGGTGTATTTTCATTAAATTTTCCTTACCAATATTTGTTTTAATGTCATTTTGAAGAATAATCTAGGAGAATATTTTGATATTCTTTGATGTTAGTATTTTTAGAGTATTTTTTCTGTAGCTTTGATCTACACGACTATAGCTAAAAATTATATTTGAAAAATCACCAATTCATAATAAATGACAGAAATCCTGCTAAAATACCAGTAATTAAGTAGTTGTGATAAAACATAAAATAAAAAGTACTCACAGTCCACGATGAGTTGTGTTCCTCCTCCAAACGTCCACCACAGTGATACAAAGTGATGAAGAGGCCGTAGAAAAACCTCTGCTCTGTTCTCCTGCACACACTGCTCTCACTTCACTCATTCACTCATGTTTTACTATTTGGAACATTATATCATCCATTTATGCAACCTGTCCATCATATTCAGCTTTAAAAACATTAAGACATCAAGCAACTTTAAAACTTCATTATTTTTTATCACATTATTTTGTATTGTTATTATTATTTTATTCAAATATGTGAGTGTTTCTCTCGACATTTTTCATTTTCTGTGCATCAAAACCTTGTGTGATTACAGTCAGTCTATATTGTGTTATAGAATTTAATTACAGTCACTCCTTTTGTTTTTATTCCAATGCTTTTTACATTATTTGGTGACAGAAAAGAAGTGTAAAAATGTGTAATTGCCTAAAACTGGATACATACAGCTCTGGAAAAAAAAAAAGAGACCACTGCAAAATGATCAGCTTTTCTCATTTTACTACTTATAGGTTTGTGTTTGGGCAAAAGGAACATTTTTGTTTGAGTCTATAAACTACTGACAACATTTCCCCCAAATTCCAAATAAAAATATTATTGTTTAGAGAATGTATTTGCAGAAAATGACAAATGGTCAAAATAACAAAAAAGATACATGTTCAAATTCATTTTAAATCAACATAATACTAATGTTTACACTTAAAGGGATATGCCACCCCCAGGTCAAATTTGGGCATCTCCCCACAGTCCAGAGACTAAAATAAGTGGTGGAAAGCGTTTTCCTGCTCACCCAGCCATTGTCCAGGTCTGTCGCCACTGACCGCCGCGGTATCTGGTGCTCCTCCGCCTTAGACTGGAGTCTAACGTCGCCAGAGAAAGAGTTCGGCCAAAAGGAATTAATTTGCTCGATGCTTTTCCCAATTACTTTGTGTGTAGTGCGCATTCATATCGAGTGCAAATAAATGTACAAATCAACACGGAGAGCTTGCCTTGGTCATTTTGGGTGGGAACTATTTTCCAGTGCGTAAGAATACAGCCGTATCACGCAGTACGCTGCCAGGGGAATCCCAGTTACGCACCGGGAAGGGAGTTCCCCTGTTGCACAACGTGGTGCGTGATACGACTGTATTCTTACGCACTGGAAAATAGTTCCCACCCAAAATGACCAAGTCAAGCTCTCCGTGTTGATTTGCACATTTATTTGCACTCGATATGAATGCGCACTACACACAAAGTAATTGGGAAACGCATCGAGCAAATTAATTCCTTTTGGCCGAAATCTTTCTCTGGCGACGTTAGACTCCAGTCTAAGGCGGAGTAGCTGCAGATACCGCGGCGGTCAGTGGCGACAGACTCGGACAATGGCTGGGTGAGCAGGAAAACGCTTTCCTCCACTTATTTTAGTCTCTGGACTGTGGGGAGATGCCCAAATTTGACCTGGGGGTGGCATATCCCTTTAAGAAGAGTTCAGAAATCAATATTTGGTGCAATAACCCTTATTTTTAATCACAGCTATCATGCGTCTTGACATGCTCTCCACAAGTCTGTCACATTGTTCTTGGGTGACTTTATTCCACTCGTGGTGCAAGAACTGAAGTAGCTCAGCTTTGTGTTTGTGTTGGAATTCAACAGACGCTGAAATGGAATGGCTGTGATACATGTAGAGATGCTGATTTCAGGAAAAATGCAGTGGTCTCTTATTTTTTCCCCAAAACTGTATACTGCTTTACACTTGGATACTGGTGTGGTCAATTTAATGATTAAATATTACAACATTTCCAATATGATTATTACAGTCCCAAAAAATCACTGTTGGGTTTGGAGTTGAGTACAGAGACAGTATTTCCATAGAGAGGAGGGTCACATGGTCAGCTGATCCTTCCTGAGTTTTATAGTGAGCTGAAGACTGCAGGACTCACATGTGTCCCTGATCGCACCATGGCTCTGGGCTGCACCATCCTCATCTGGACACTGACCTGCTGCTGCTTCACAGGTTCCACTCTCAGTGACATTGAACACAACACACTGCCTTTTCTCTCTGTGTTTCTTCTGATAAATGTAGATTGTTTTTTACAGGATGCAGTGGTCAGGTCACAGTCACTCAGCCTCCAGTCCAGATGTTTACTCCAGGATCCTCTGTCACTCTCACATGTAAAACTAACACAGATGTTTATAGTGGTTCTAATGTTTGGCGCATGTGCTGGTATCAGCAGAAACCTGGTCAGACTCCAAAGCCCTTGATATATTGGGCAAATCGACGTGTGTCAGAAACTCCATCTCGGTTCAGTGGCAGTGGGAGCCACAGAGACTTCTCTTTGACCATCACTGGAGCTCAGGCTGAAGATGCAGCAGTTTATTACTGTCAGAGTTATCATTATATTAATAGCAGAAGCACATTCACACAGTGATTTGTGCTCATACAAAAACCTCCCTCAGTGAGTCCTTCAGAGTGAGACCAGAGCAGGAAACAACTGCAGCTGCTCAAGAGGAACTCACATCACTGATCTGTGTGCAGTTACACCAAACATTCACCTCTACATTATTTCAATCTCTTAATCTTGTTCTTTTCAGTCTCAATTTCCTTTTGTTGGCAGAAGTATACACTGTTCTTTTGAGTCTGGATATTTAGACTTTATCTCAGATAGCATTCACCATCACTGTCCATCCCCCAGTTCAACCTGTTTTGAATATTCTGTGTTTGTCTTCATTATTGATCTTCATTTGGGATTACGTAACAGGGAATGGTGAGAGTTCAACAATTAGTTGTATTGAAAACAGGTGAAAAGTGTCGACTGGCTTTGTTACAATGTGTATGGGACATTAAACATTACATGGACATTAAATAGTAACCAAACATTTTGAACTGAAAATTACTACAAACTATGTTGGCAGGTTGAGCTGGTGTTTGAATGTCAGTATTGAATATTGATGTATTTTTTTCTATTTAATAACAATACTACTTCATATTTGTACATATTAATTTAAAAGTAGCCAAGTGTAAATACAGATCTCACGTTCCATACTCCACATGATTCATTGGACAAAAGACAAAATGTTTGATCAATTAGACAAAATGTATTGATCCACAAGGGAAATGATTTGGACACAGTAGCTCACACATCACAATGTATTAGAATGACAAAGAGTAAAAACATAAATGGTAATAATAAATAAATACAAAATAAGTAGTAAACATAACAAGAGACTGCTATCAAATAAAGCATCATTATATAAATGTATATAAAAGAAAAAATAAAATATCAAACTATAGTAATATAAATATATCTCAACTATATGCAAGAGGTCGTAAGGAAAATCTGTGCAAAAATGAAATGATTGAATAGTGTAAATACAGTACAGGAGAACTGAACGGTTCTGGTGTGTGACTTGCGGGTTTGAATTGGCGCGACAGACACCTGGGAGTGATCGCCGAGTGTTGCCTAACAAACAGAGAAACAACTCTGAAAAGACCCCATGGCACAGAAAAAAGGTGTGGATTTGGGGGAGGAATTGGAGGTATTTAAGCCATTATTTATTATCTTGTTTTATTGCATGCTACTTTTTCCTGCTGTTCTTGATCTGTGCGTTGCAACATTGAAATTTCCCCACTGTGGGACTAATAAAGGCAGATCTTATCTTATCTTATCTTATCTTATGTTTTGATGAAAAGTTTTATAGTCACAATCGGTGTTCATGTCTGGAAAAGGGAAGGGGGCAGACAGCATAAGATTACTCTTCTTTCTGCTCCCTATCATTCCATTTCTTGTATTGCTATCACACTGATGATGTCCTTTTATACTTTATGAATGAAATAAACAACAAAAATAAAAAACTAACATCAAATAAAAATAAAATCCTTTCCTAGTAGTCCAATTGTTTTAAGACACAACTTCAATTTCAGACAAATCCTCTTTGAAAATAAATCGTATTATTAATTCAAATGAAAAATCCAAACAAAAGCATCTTATTTATCTTATTTCTCACAAACATGATGTCATATTCATTCCTTCTGTTCAGTGTTAGTAGGTCCTATTCCAACATGCATTTGCCATAGGTGCAGTCCATCAAAAGGGGGCGCTATACTGTAAGAGCTGCCAACACAAAGATGAAAGTCAGTTTGAAAATCTTTTACTCTTCCCACATGTTGAAACCTAATGCAAATCATTTTAGAGAAGTGCCATATTTGAAGATATCAGTTGTACTTAATTTAGCCATCTAATCACCTTCTGTTTCACTGGGACAGATGTATGCAAATTATGTTTCTATTTCCAAAAGCACAAGCAGGTTAAAGGTCACATGGTCAGCTGATCCTTCCTGAGTTTTATCGTGAGCTGAAGACTGCAGGACTCACATGTGTCAGTGAACGCACCATGGCTCTGGGCTGCACCATCCTCATCTGGACACTGTGTTGCTGTTTTTGTTGATTTAGCTAAGGCTTTTGACTCTGTAGACCACCACATACTGCTGCAAAGGCTTAAAGACATAGGGCTGTCTGATATCTGCCTGTCATGGTTCAATAGTTACTGCTCCGGTCGCTCTCAGTCTGTGAGGGTAGAGGGTCTTCTGTCATCCCCTCTACCCCTTTCTAAAGGTGTAGCTCAAGGCTCTATATTGGGCCCAACACTATTCTGTATTTATATTAATAATATCCCTCATGCGGCAGGAAGTGCGGGCATCCACTTGTACGCTGACGATACCATTCTCTACACATCCAGTCCTGCCGGATCTTCACTTCAAACAAGCTTCAACAATATTCAGTATGCCTTCTCCAGTCTTCACTTACAACTAAACACAAAAAAGACAAAATGCATGCTCTTCAATAGATCTCTCCCACACACTAACTGTCCGTTAACCATCACCTCTCTTGATGGCTCTGTTATTGAATTTGTTAATTCATACAAATACCTCGGCATCTGGTTAGACAACTCACTCTCATTTGATATCCATATTAACACCGTACTCACTAAAGTCAAATCTGGCATAGGCTTCCTGTATCGCAATAAATCTTCCCTCACTCACTCTGCCAAACACCTCCTGGTCAAAATGACAGTACTCCCTATTTTAGATTATGGTGACATCATCTACAGATCTGCCTCCAAATCCCTTTTGCACAAACTGGACATCATCTACCACACCGCCATCCGTTTTGTTACTGGAGCTCCCTTTCACACTCACTACTGCACACTATACACTCTGGTAAAATGGCCCTCACTTCACTCCCGCAGACAGATCCATTGGCTCCTCTTTATTTACAAAACTCATTGGCAAAACTCCACAATATCTTCGTTCACTTCTCCAAATTCACAATTCAATCCGTACATTACGCTCCAGCAGTTTGATTAATCTGGTCGTCCCTAAAACCTTCGGTCGCCTGTCCTTCCAGTTCGCCGCTGCGAGCGACTGGAATAGTTTGCAGCGCTCACTGAAACTCAGCTCTTTTATTCCAATCAGCACTTTTAAGAACTTTCTACATGCTACTGTCCACGATTATTGCACATGTTTTTAGTTTTTAGTTGTAATCTTTTATTACCGTTTTAAGATCATTGTAACGAACAGGCCGTTCGTTACTGAATGAGTATCCACACATGCACTTTCATAGACTTTGCACTTTATATACATTTACATTGCACCTTTAGAGCACGGAGCACTTACAAGATACGCTAATTTGCACATTTAAGATTAAAACAATACAAAGGTGTGCAAAGTATTTATTGAAAACTTTGTTTAGTGTTTGTCACGGAGTCCGGTCGGGCGGGTACTTCCGGTGGTGGTGGCCGCCGGTCTGCGGAGACAAACAAGAACAATCAATGTGCAATATGTGCCACTTTTTAAATTAGTTGTGTCTTGTGTGTGTTTGCGTGTGTGGGATGTGGATATTTTAAAGTGTGAAAGTGGTATGCGTGGGTTGAGTTGTGGTTTTACTTACCTGTGTCTCATGTCCAGGTGTCTGGCCAAAAGATTCCCCGGGGGACCAGACACCATTTAAGAGTTCCGGGCCAGCTCAAGACAGCGGACATCGGGGGGAGGAAATGCCACCTATTTTAATTGGGTTTATTCATTTTATACTTTATTAGGTGTTTGGTTTCTAAGAGTTTATTTTTGTATGTGGGTTTTATATGGTTTATTTGATGATGGGTATTTTATTGGAGGATTTTAACTTAGTTTTAAACAGCTAATGTTAATTGTACACCCCTTGGAGTTTTTATGGTTTTACCCAGCAGTATTTAAGCCACCTGTATCCTATCATTGATTGCTCTGCTGCTGGAGAAGAACCACGCTCTGATCCTCCTTGCACTTTAATTTATTTTGCACTGCACTTTGCACGTGAGCACTTTATATTTTTTGTGCAAACTGGAAAAAACATTAAAAACTGTGGACCACGTCAACCCTGCCTCCAGTATCTGTTTGTGGAACTCACTGCAATCCAGCCGCTCTACTCGTCTTGGTCACAATCATTGTACCTGCTTTTAGTTGTAGTCTTTTATTATTGTCTTTATTGTTCATGTTGCACTGTATGTTTTTATGAATGTATCTTTTAATTGTGCTGCCTCTTGGCCAGGTCGCCATTGTAAATGAGAACTGGTTCTCAATTGGTTTACCTGGATAAATAAAGGTTAAATAAATAAAGTGACCTGCTGCTGCTTCACAGGTTCCACTCTCAGTGACATTGAACACAACACACTGCCTTTTCTCTCTGTGTTTCTTATGATAAATGTAGATTGTTTTTTACAGGATGCAGTGGTCAGGTCACAGTCACTCAGCCTCCAGTCCAGATGTTTACTCCAGGATCCTCTGTCACTCTCACATGTAAAACTAACAGGAATGTTTCTAGGCATTCTTATGGTTGGTACATGCACTGGTATCAGCAGAAACCTGGTCAGTCTCCAAAGCTCTTGAGATCTTGGGTAGAACAATCTCGGTTCAGTGGCAGTGGGAGCCACAGAGACTTCAGGAAACAAGTGCAGCTGCTCAAGAGGAACTCACATCACTGATCTGTGTGCAGTTACACCAAACATTCACTCATCTGTATGTAACTTAAGAGAGACGAAGGGTCCCCAACTTATAAACACAGGCAAGTCTGGCAAAAACACAGGACAAAGGCAGTATTTAAAAGTATTTATAATATTTAAAAGTACAGTTTTGATCCACAGGTCAATGGACAACGCAACAAATTGGGACTAAGATAACGGATGTAACTAAATGTACCTGAAGTAGCTCACAACCAAACCAAAAGTAATTCAAAAAACACACATTAATCAAACCAAAATAACCAGTTAAATCTTATATATTGATAACCCAATGCTCAAGTGCTGTGCCAAATACAATATAAAGTGCTGTAGTTGGTCTTTAATAAATGAAGTGCTTTCGTGTAATGGGATGCTGAGCCCGAAACAGGCTATTATTACACTAGCCTCTATTACACTCACAATCCCAATCAATAAATAGAATATAACACTACAACTACAGTCAAAAGTGACAATGACAAGGAGATTTGTCTCTTAAGTATATTACAAACATATACATATAATATTAAAATGAACAGTGACAATTTGCTTTTGTATGTTATTTTGAAGTAAATACTTGTTACACCACAAATCTTAAGGCTAAAGTATTGTAGACTTAAATATGAAAATAATCAGAGACATCACATTTGACACAGCTCGTAGGACAAAAGACAGACCACTTGTTCTCATGTAACACAAGCTTTATTTGCTCTCCTGCTCTGACCAAAAGCCACACTCTACATCTAACTCTTATTGCAGTGGTGGGTGGGCTCCATGTTCAGAGCCCATGTAGCTCTAAGCACTGGCTCCTCTGCAGTGACTGGACCTGGGTGTGTCCGTGGTGGTGCACCCTGCAGGAGAACAGCTGTCCCTGCTGCCAGCTGTCCTCAGTGAGGCTCAGGAGGCTGCTGCTGCTGTACAGGCCGCTCTTCTCCTGCTCCACACTGCTCTGAGCCGCCCCTGTGAGGAGCACAGTTTAAACAAGGCTTATTCAGCAAGCAATTCATGGAACAAGTTCATGTCCTCTATGGAGAAGGACTTCAGACACAAAACTTTGGACTATTTTCACATATCAATTCATGGGTTTATGCTTTTGGTTATTTCTAACATTTGGAGGACTTACTCCTCATTCAAAAGATATAGTATTTTGTTTTAAAATATTTATATCTAAGGCCATGGCCCTAATTTGTCATCATCATGTGGATTTGGTAAAATGGCACAAACAATTTCATTTGATTTGTTTGGATTATTGACGTCAACAAATTTCAGAATGCATTCAGTACTTATTTTTATTATTATGTTATTTGGTAATTTAGTAGAAATAATTAATTTGTGTATTTACTTTTTTTACTCCAGTTTATTTTTGCTAGCGTTTAATAAATGAATTTTTTTTATATCCAATAAAAAACCATGTATTATTAATCAAAATTCAAACAAACTTTTTATGGAAATAATAAAAATATGGTGTAAATGTATCCCATGTTGCCTTTTACTTGTATTTGAGTAAAAATATGTGTAAATGAAGTAAATGTCTTCTTTATTTGACCATTTGGTATGTGATGAGTGCAGTTTTTGTCTTGTGTACCTGTGTGTGTGAGCTCCTGTCCGTCCACCTCCCAGCTCACACTGGCGCCCTGTGGAGAGTAGGCGCTGAGCAGGCAGAGCAGAGAGAGCCTCCCCCCAGAGAGCTGCTGCAGAGAGGGGCCCAGGAGCGAGACAGAGGGGGGGCGCACCGGACCACCTGGACACAACAGACAAATACACATGACACCTCTTCACAAAGATCTGTCACATTTCAACTCTTCACATTAGTTTAGATTATTTTAGTTTGAAAGACAAATGCTTCTCAAACTGTGGTGCAGGGTCCACTCGAGGGACATGGGTCAATTTGAATGTCGTCCTTAAGTGTGTTTAGATCTGGTGGTACTCAGAAAGCAAAATATTTTCACTTTCTAATCATAACAAACAGGTGTGATCAATATGCTATGGCAAAGATAAAGAACAAGTGTGTGCGTACCACAATTTACAATATTAAAGCAAAGAGGGAAAAGCAACAACATACTCATTTCAAATCATTTCAAATACATTTTCTCGTAGAATTACAATGTTTGAAATGCCTCATTTTTCACCTTCTCTTGTATTTTAGACTGTCTGAATAACAGCACAAGAATTATACTATGTTCTGTGATGAAGTCTTTATTTTAATGATGAAGTTTAAAGATGTATTTTTGTGGAAACAAGACACCGTTTTGTTTCACTTCCTTTAAACTAGATTTGATCGTAAACATGAAGTGAATAATGTTCTGTTTTTATATATTGTTGTTATAATTAATAGACAGAGTATTAAAGAGACGTCAGAGACAATATACACATTTTAAAAAGTGGTATAAAGCTTTTCAGTTATTCCTCATAAATATTCTGAATTTTTTACAAATCAATTTAAGTTTCAGATTTTTTTAAATGAGAAAACCAAAGAAAAAAAGAACTTAACCTCAAAGCAGCATGTTATATAATATTTAAGTCATAGTGTCTAATGTTAAAATAAAAGTTTGAGAAGATTTCTTACTGTGAATGATGAGTTGTGTTCCTCCTCCAAACGTCCACCACAGTGATACAAAGTGATGAAGAGGCCGTAGAAAAACCTCTGCTCTGTTCTCCTGCACACACTGCTCTCACTTCACTCATTCACTCATGTTTTACTATTTGGAACATTATATCATCCATTTATGCAACCTGTCCATCATATTCAGCTTTAAAAACATTAAGACATCAAGCAACTTTAAAACTTCATTATTTTTTATCACATTATTTTTCATTATTATTATTTTATTCAAATATGTGAGTGTTTCTCTCGACATTTTTCATTTTCTGTGCATCAAAACCTTGTGTGATTACAGTCAGTCTATATTGTGTTATAGAATTTAATTACAGTCACTCCTTTTGTTTTTATTCCAATGCTTTTTACATTATTTCATGACAGAAAAGAAAAGTTTAAGTGTAACAATGTGTAATTCCCTAATGCTGGATACATATAGTGCTTTACACTTGGTTAGTGATTTAATGAAATGATGAAATATGATTTCATTTCCAATATTAGTTAGTTACTGTTGGGTTTGGAGTTGAGTACAGAGACAGTATTTCCATAGAGAGGAGGGTCACATGGTCAGCTGATCCTTCCTGAGTTTTATAGTGAGCTGAAGACTGCAGGACTCACATGTGTCCCTGAACGCACCATGGCTCTGGGCTGCACCATCCTCATCTGGACACTGACCTGCTGCTGCTTCACAGGTTCCACTCTCAGTGACATTGAACACAACACACTGCCTTTTCTCTCTGTGTTTCTTCTGATAAATGTAGATTGTTTTTTACAGGATGCAGTGGTCAGGTCACAGTCACTCAGCCTCCAGTCCAGATGTTTACTCCAGGATCCTCTGTCACTCTCACATGTAAAACTAACACAGATGTTTATAGTGATTCTAATCCTTGGCGCATGTACTGGTATCAGCAGAAACCTGGTCAGACTCCAAAGCCCTTGATATATTGGGCAAATCGACGTGTGTCAGAAACTCCATCTCGGTTCAGTGGCAGTGGGAGCCACAGAGACTTCTTTTTGACCATCACTGGAGCTCAGGCTGAAGATGCAGCAGTTTATTACTGTAAGAGTTTACATGACAACCCTTGGGTGTTCACACAGTGATTTGTGCTCGTACAAAAACCTCCCTCAGTGAGTCCTTCAGAGTGAGACCAGAGCAGGAAACAACTGCAGCTGCTCAAGAGGAACTCACATCACTGATCTGTGTGCAGTTACACCAAACATTCACATTTTAGTGATTTCATTTATTATTACATTGTTGAGACTTTAATGTATAAACTCTGTGTAATTATGTGCCTTAGGTTATTTTTAGTATAACATATACATAAAATGGATGGTTATTTTAACCTTCCTCCTGTGTTAGTTTTCTGTTACCATCCCCGGTGTTAACGGGTCGGTTTCGACCCGTGTCTTAAATCAGCTTTAAAATACACTAAAAATAAAAACTTAAATTCCAATTTTTTTTCTCATCTCTTGGTTACCTTGTTAGGCTTCCTTATCCATGAAAATGTTGGGTTTAATATTTTTGTTCTGGGTCTCTGGGCCTTTTTATTGTTATTAGTATACCTCTCGATTTCAATTAAAAAAAAGAAAAATTAACCTCAAGAGAATAATATAAATAAATGAAAGGATGTTGTGTTACCAGAATATTGCTAAGGGGTATAGAACACATCTCTGAAATGAATTTGCTTGATTTATTTTTTCATTTTAAAATTAATGACTATAGTAACATCTATGGTGTTATGGGTCATTTCCGACCCATATATATTTTCTTCAAGAAAATGCAAAAAAACAAAAAAATGTCAGCAATAGAACTTCAATATAAACACATTGAAACACAGAACAGGTCATAACACAAAATATTGATTTACAAGTTCAAACAAACAACCAATCAAACAAATCAAACCAATAGAAATCAATTATTACTTCCAAAACTATTAGAACGCTAAATCAGAGTTTAAAAAAAAGTATCTGTGTGCAAGAACTTGCCTGTGTGTGTGTGTGTGTGTGTGTGTGTGTGTGTGTGTGTGTGTGTGTAGGTGTGTGTAGGTGTGTGTGTGTTTAGATGCACGTGTGGCAAAAAGTGACACTTTTTGTGTGTTCTTTGCAGAGATATTTCTTGCATCGGAAACACAATATGTTTGTCTTTCTGTCTTTATTGCTTGGGCAGACCTGACACCTCTTTCTTTTAGAATCAGGTGGTCTCAGGGGGGTTGTGGCCGTGGTTGTTCTGGTTGGTGTTGTGGCCGTGGCTCTTCTGGTTGGTGTTGAGGCAGGGCTGGCTGAGGAGGATGCTGATGCAGATTCTCTCTGTGTTGCTGATGATGTGGATGGAGTGCTGGGTGAGCACCAGCATCAGACTCAGATGTGTCTGTGTCTTCTGGCTTGTACTCCACATTGTCCTCTTCCTCAGAAACTTGCTCCTCTGCATCACTATGCTGATCTGTGTCTTCTCCCTCATTTTCTCCAAAAATGTCATCTCGAGCTTCGCTCACCGTAAATCTTCTTTTCATTTTTGTATGCTGCAAATTCGAGATGTGCTCTCTGCAAGTCAAATGAGTGAAGTGACCTGACGTGTCTGGACATGCTCATCTTTGTTTGTTTTGTTTTTTGCAACAATCCTGGACAAATGAGCATCCCCAGAAGCTCACATGATTGGGGGAGGAGGTGGCTGTCATTGTGTTGGCTGACAATGCATTTATCATTTAAATTTTGGCTCTAATTATTGTTTTATAATCTTATTTTTATAACCGGGTCGAAACCGACCCTAACACTACAAAGGACATAATTTTAACTAGAGCATTTTATAATACAGTGAAAAAAAAAGTCTTTGTTGAATTTTGTTGAAATCAAGGTTCCTGACAAAGTCAAAAAGCCTTGATGCAATAAACAAATTTTAAGTGATTATTTTATGCATTTAAAAACTAAAACGGGTCGGTGGCGACCCTAACACAAGAGGAAGGTTAAGTCATGATGTTAAAATGAAAAGTTGGTAGAAACTGTATTCTTTTAAATCAGGGGTATCCAAACTTTTTCATCAAAGACAAATAAATGTTCATGATCACATTTTTATACAGCGCTATTCCACCTTCAAGTCACTCAAAACAATTTACATGAAGGAACCACTCACCCATTCACACACCTAGTGTAAGCAGACAGTAGGGGCAATGTGTCTTAAGTGTCTTGCCCAAGGGCACAGTGACAGCATTTATCCGTGGGAGCTCTAACTGGGGCAACAGTAGCTCTGTTGGTAAGAGCGTTTGTTTGATCTGAAGGTTGGTGGTTCAAATCCCACTCTCAATATAAACATCATTGGTTGAGCGGTCAAATCCACTGACTCACAGATGAATGCTGTTGTTGTGTCCCTGCCATTATGTCATTGGGCAAGACACTGGTGTATGAATGTGTGAGTGGTTCCTTGAAGGTGGAAAAATGTGATATAAAAATGGGAACATTTACCATTTAAATGTTATGGAGGAATATTGACAAACTACTTGGAAAAGAAAAAAAATATCTGCCATGACATACAGCTCAAACTAGATGGAGTCATTCAAAATGACTTTGATCTTTAATGAATATTTTATTAATTCTGTTGAGAGGCTGGCTCAGTTGCTTCCAACACCTTGTCCTTCCCATTCTTTAGACTGTGATGTGTCAGCATTTAGCTTGACACCTGTAAATGATGGAAAAGTAAAAAGCATTATTGGTAAATTAAACAATAGCAAAGCAAAAGATTTATATGGGCTGGCTGAAAAATCATAAAGAAACTCTGGCTCCAGTCATAACAGAAGTAATAAATCACTCCATTAAAGACAGTATATTTCCTGCTGCATTAAAATCTGGAATTGTTACACCTGTGTATAAGTCTGGAGACAAACAAGAGGTCAGTAATTATCGGCCTATTACCATCCTCCCTGCCATCTCCAAAGTGTATGAAAAGGTTGTAGTAGAGCAGCTAACTGAACACCTAGATACCAACGCTTTTCTAAATCCTTTACAGTTTGGTTTTAGAAGGAAATACTCCACAGAAACGGCTTGCTCCTACTTCCTAGAAGAAATTAAATCAAGTTTAGACCAAGGAGGGGTAGTAGGAGCAGTCTTCCTGGACTTACAAAAGGCCTTTGACACCGTAAATCACCGTACACTATTGCATAAATTATCAAATTATAAACTGTCTAATCAAACAATAAACTGGTTTAAATCTTACCTGAGTGACAGAAAGCAGTGTGTTAGAGTAAATCGCACACTGTCGCCCTTTAAAGACTGCACTATGGGAGTTCCGCAGGGCTCTATATTAGGGCCTCTGCTTTTTAGTTTGTATATCAACGATCTCCCATCTGATTCCAATGTCATCATGTATGTGGATGACACAGTCCTGTTTACTCATGGGAAAAATGCTGCAGAAGTGGCCGTGAGATTAACAGGGGAACTGAAGAAGGTGGCTGATTGGTTGCAAAATTCTAGTCTCACTTTAAATGCAGAAAAGACAGTTGCAATGTTTTTTTACAAACAGACGAAAACTTCTAAATTATCCAGTCATTCATATAAATGGGAAGAAAATTAAAAATGTCAACAAATTTACATATTTAGGTGTCACGTTGGACTCAACATTGACTTTTAAAAAACATGTAAAAAAAGCTCAGAAATTCTCTCAAATTTAATCTGGCAAATTTTAGGTATATACGAGGATTTCTGACTATTGAGGCATCACACATGTATTTAAATTCCATGATTCTCTCTCGCTTTCTATATTGCATGACAAGCTGGTCTCAGGCGCAAAACAGCCTTAAAGCCCCTTGAGTCAATTTACAAAAACGCTCTAAAGATTCACGACAAAAAGTCTAGACAGTATCACCACTGTCATATTCTTTCTAAATATAATTTTTTAAATTTTGATAACCAAATAATGTACGCAAACATCTGCCTAATTTTTAAAATGATTCATGGTATTGCTGCCTCTCCTATGAGAAGGTTTGTTACGCTGACCTCTGAAAAAACAACTCGAGTCACTAGGGCGACCTCTAGAGGAGAAGTGCAGCGCTCCAAAATGTAGGACTTCTTTTAGTAAAACTGCTTTCTCTTTTATTGCCATGAGTCAGTGGTCAGTTTGCCAAATGAGATTATAACATGTACAAGTTTTCAAACGTTTGCACATCAAACAAAGAAATGGCGAATATCAAAGCAAATTTGCACTAGTGATGAATGTGTTTGTGAGGTTAGGACTGTTGAGTGTGTGTGGATGTATAATGATGGAATTTTTTTTGAATGTTTTAGAAATGGCATAGTGATGGTTGTAATTTTATCTGATATGTAATTTTATCTGATATGTATGCACATATGTGATTATTCTTATGCACTGGTCTATCACCCATTTACAATCTCTGTCATAGTATATTTCATTAACATCAACCTGTCCCGGGACGACAGGTATAACCTGGCACCTGCATCTTTCTTTTGTTTATTTCAAAGGTCAATGAAATGTTGTGCACTGTCCCTGTGCAAATAAATAAACCATACCATACCATAATTGCCCCTCCAGCCTGTGGATCTAGTGGATTTGATCGCTCAACCAATGATGTTTATGTCAAGAGCCGGATTCAACCCGCCAACCTTCGGATCAGAGGACAAACGCTCTTATCAGCTGAGTTACTGTCGCTCCATCTGAACTGCTATCTCTCATTGGACAGAGCCCTCGGGCCATAGTTTGGGCATACCTGTTTAAAAGGAAACAATCGTGGACATGTGCATTTTAATCTTAACTTTGTA
Source organism: Paratrypauchen microcephalus (assembly GCA_036785185.1). Lineage (NCBI taxonomy): Eukaryota > Metazoa > Chordata > Actinopteri > Gobiiformes > Gobiidae > Paratrypauchen > Paratrypauchen microcephalus. The sequence goes on along the minus strand of JAVJIX010000320.1, from coordinate 306,690 downwards.
TTATTGAAGAAAAAAAGCTATGATCATGTTTGATACTTCACACTGAACAAAAGACAAAATGCTTTGATCAACACAAGCTTTATTAGCACAAACACAGGAACATGAAGCTGCATAGTCACATGTTTATCCCTGAGCCCTCCATCAGCTCAGTCAAACCCAGGGAGTGTCCCATAGAGCAGGTGAAGTGTGTCCTCATGTGGACGTGTCTCACTGGGAGCAGGACACTGACTCCAGGCTCTGAGTGACTGGGCTCTGTCCACTCCGATGGGCCTCACAGCTCACTGATGTGTCTCTCCACTGCTCTGTGGACAGCCTCAGGACGCTGATGCGGCTGTAGAGGCCGTCCCCTCTCATGACCCCCGGGCTGGGGGACCCCTCTGTGGAGGCCCCGCCCACTCTCCAGCCCAGCGTCCAATCAGAGGGGAAGCCCTCGCTGGCCACACACAGCAGCGTGGCACTGCCCCTCTGCAGCTCCTCTCTGGACGGGGGCAGGACGGTCAGGGCGGGTGGTTGTACTCCCACTGCACACAGACAGGTGGCAGCAGTGTTAAAGCAACACATCAGAAAACAGTCGCTGCACAAAATGATGAAGACGAGAGACATTTACATCTGTGTCTTTCACTTCCTGTTCACTGTAAGTCTGACCAACCAACCGTGGACAACTGCTATCATACTCATAAAAACTGTTTATTTTTTTTATTTAAACATTATTTATTTATTTATTTATTTTTACATTTCACACATTTTTTCTTTTTGCAAACTCTACAATTTGTCCATTTTTAGTTTACCACACTGTAAAGTATATTTTCTGGACTGAGATTCAATTTAATACAGGAATATCAAAAGAAAAAAAACTTGTACTTAGAACAGTTTGAATACATGACTAATGCTTTAAACTCATTTAGCGCTACATTTCATAATAAATAGACCCTAGTGCTACGGGAGAGCCATTTCTTTATTAGATTACCCACACTCAAAATGAAAAAGTCATCAGAAAATCTAGTGCAACTTCAGTAATAAATAAATAAATATTCCATTGTCATTTTGTAATTGATAATAAAATAAGGATTTAAGGAATAATAAATACCCACCATTTGGTGTATTTTCATTAAATTTTCCTTACCAATATTTCTTTTAATGTCATTTTGAAGAATAATCTAGGAGAATATTTTGATATTCTTTGATGTTAGTATTTTTAGAGTATTTTTTCTGTAGCTTTGATCTACACGACTATAGCTAAAAATGATATTTGAAAAATCACCAATTCAAATGACAGAAATCCTGCTAAAATACCAGTAATTAAGTAGTTGTGATAAAACATAAAGTAAAAAGTACTCACAGTCCACGATGAGTTGTGTTCCTCCTCCAAACGTGTACCACAGTGATACAAAGTGATGAAGAGGCCGTACAAAAACCTCTGCTCTGTTCTCCTGCACACACTGCTCTCACTTCATTCACTCATGTTTTACTATTTGGAACATTATATCATCCATTTATGCAACCTGTCCATCATATTCAGCTTTAAAACATTAAGACATGAAGCAACTTTAAACTTTATTTTTATTTTATGACATTATTTGTTATTTTAAAAAATTGCATGAACATTATTTATTCAAATATGTGAGTGTTTCTCTCGACATTTTTCATTTTCTGTGCATCAAAACCTTGTGTGATTACAGTCAGTCTATATTGTGTTATAGAATTTAATTACAGTCACTCCTTTTATTTTTATTCCAATGCTTTTTACATTATTTGTTGATAGAAAAGAAAACTTTAAGTGTAACAATGTGTAATTGCCTAATGCTGGATACATATAGTGCTTTACACTTGGTTAGTGATTTAATGAAATGATGAAATATGATTTCATTTCCAATATTAGTTAGTTACTGTTGGGTTTGGAGTTGAGTACAGAGACAGTATTTCCATAGAGAGGAGGGTCACATGGTCAGCTGATCCTTCCTGAGTTTTATAGTGAGCTGAAGACTGCAGGACTCACATGTGTCCCTGAACGCACCATGGCTCTGGGCTGCACCATCCTCATCTGGACACTGACCTGCTGCTGCTTCACAGGTTCCACTCTCAGTGACATTGAACACAACACACTGCCTTTTCTCTCTGTGTTTCTTCTGATAAATGTAGATTGTTTTTTACAGGATGCAGTGGTCAGGTCACAGTCACTCAGCCTCCAGTCCAGATGTTTACTCCAGGATCCTCTGTCACTCTCACATGTAAAACTAACACAGATGTTTATAGTGATTCTCATCCTTGGCGCATGTGCTGGTATCAGCAGAAACCTGGTCAGACTCCAAAGCCCTTGATATATTTGGTAAATCGACGTGTGTCAGAAACTCCATCTCGGTTCAGTGGCAGTGGGAGCCACAGAGACTTCTCTTTGACCATCACTGGAGCTCAGGCTGAAGATGCAGCAGTTTATTACTGTCAGAGTTTACATAGCGGCCCATGGTTGTTCGCTCATAACAACCCTTGGGTGTTCACACAGTGATTTGTGCTCGTACAAAAACCTCCCTCAGTGAGTCCTTCAGAGTGAGACCAGAGCAGGAAACAACTGCAGCTGCTCAAGAGGAACTCACATCACTGATCTGTGTGCAGTTACACCAAACATTCACCTCTACATTATTTCAATCTCTTAATCTTGTTCTTTTCAGTCTCAATTTCCTTTTGTTGGCAGAAGTATACACTGTTCTTTTGAGTCTGGATATTTAGACTTTATCTCAGATAGCATTCACCATCACTGTCCATCCCCCAGTTCAACCTGTTTTGAATATTCTGTGTTTGTCTTCATGTATTGATCTTCATTTGGGATTACGTAACAGGGAATGGTGAGAGTTCGGCACTTAGTTGTATTGAAAACATGTCAAAAGTGTCGACTGGTTTTGTTAGAATGTGTATGGGAGAGTAGAATCTAATAAGACATTAAATAGTAACCAAACATATTTGGTTTGGTTACTGAAAATTATTACAAACTATGTTGGCAGGTTGGGCTGGTCTTTGAATGTCAGTATTGAATATTGATAACAATACTACTTCAGATTTGTGCATCTTAATTTAAAGGAGAATTAAAGTTTTTTACAATTTGAGCCTTATTTCGGTAATAGAACAAGTTGTTTTACTCACCCATAGCACTTTGGTGTCATATGGAGCACTTCCAGAGATGTTTTAGATTTGCGATATCCGTAACATGAGTTCTCGGGGCACATGTTTGCGGTCTCCAAATAACACAAACTTTAGCACTTTTCAAATCATAGAAGCTCAATATCTTAGTCTACACTTTCATTTGAGTCAAAAGTGGCCTGTAATCCCAGATTTAGCCATAGTTTCGAGGAGATGAGGACGCCAGTGCACATGTGCTCATTCACAGCTTATTTCGCAGATAAGAAGACGCAACTTTTCTTTGGCGAGTGACACATGGCAGAAGATTTGGACTTTGAGGCTGAAGAGGACTTATGGAGGACTGAGGACTGAGGACTGAGGAGGAGTATACGGATGAGGAGACAGAATGGATACAGAAAGAATGAAGCGGAGACACTTTGAGGAGCAGCGCAGAGAACAGCCATCGGTTTCACATTACTTCTCAGAATCGTGCGCTGAATCCACTGGCCTTCTTTCTTTTCCTTTCCTGGTAAAAAATTGTCCTGACTGAAGTGGGTACTGCAAACACGATGGTCCAAAAGCTTTGCGTTTCATATTTGGGTCTCGAGAGCTGAGAGCGAAATAAGCTGTGACAGCACATGTGCACTGGAGTCCTCATCTCCTCGAAACTATGGCTAAATCTGGGATTACAGGCCACTTTTGACTCAAACAAAAGAGTAGACTAAGACATTGAGCTTCTATGATTTGAAAAGTGCTAAAGTTTGTGTTATTTGGAGACCGCAAACATGTGCCCCGAGAACTCACGTTATGGATATCGTAAATCTAAAACATCTCTGGAAGTGCTCCATATGACACCAAAGTGCTATGGGTGAGTAAAACAACTTGTTTTATTACCGAAATAAGGCTCAGATTGTAAAAAACGTTAATTCTCCTTTAAAAGTAGCCAAGTGTAAATACAGATATCACTTTCCATACTTCACATGATTCATTGGACAAAACACAAAATGTTTGATCAATTAGACTTAGACAAACTTTACTGATCTACAAGGGAAACTGTTTGGACAAAGTCGCTCACGCATCATAATATATTATAATGACAAAGAGTAAAATTATAAATGGTAATAATAATAAATACAAATTAAGTAGCAAACATAACAAGAGACTGGTGTCAAATAAAGCATAATTATATAAATGTATATAAAAGAAAAAATAAAATATAGAACTATAGTAATACAAATATATCCCAACTATACAAGAGGCCATAAGGAAAACCTGCAAAAATGAAATTATGATTGAATACAGTAAATATTTTGCTAGTGGTCCGGTTGTTTGTAGATACAACTTCAATTTCAGACAAATCCTGTTTGAAAATAAATCGTATTATTAATTCAAATGAAAAATCCAAACAAAAGCATCTTCTCATTATTTCTCACAAACATGATGTCTTATTCATTCCTTCTGTTCAGTGTTAGTAGGTCCTATTCCAACATGCATTTGCCATAGGGGCAGTCCATCAAAAGGGGGCGCTATACTGTAAGAGCTGCCAACACAAAGATGAAAGTCAGTTTGAAAATCTTTTACTCTTCCCACATGTTGAAACCTAATGCAAATCATTTTAGAGAAGTGCCATATTTGAAGATATCAGTTGTACTTAATTTAGCCATCTAATCACCTTCTGTTTCACTTGGACAGATGTATGCAAATTATGTTTCTATTTCCAAAAGCACAAGCAGGTTAAAGGTCACATGGTCAGCTGATCCTTCCTGAGTTTTATCGTGAGCTGAAGACTGCAGGACTCACATGTGTCAGTGAACGCACCATGGCTCTGGGCTGCACCATCCTCATCTGGACACTGTGTTGCTGTTTTTGTTGATTTGGCTAAGGCTTTTGACTCTGTAGACCACCACATACTGCTGCAAAGGCTTAAAGACATAGGGCTGTCTGATAGCTGCCTGTCATGGTTCAATAGTTACTGCTCCGGTCGCTCTCAGTCTGTGAGGGTAGAGGGTCTTCTGTCATCCCCTCTACCCCTTTCTAAAGGTGTAGCTCAAGGCTCTATATTGGGCCCAACACTATTCTGTATTTATATTCATAATATCCCTCATAAAAAAGAAATTGTTGATATTGTTAAAAGTTTTAAAACAAAAAAATAATTAGATTGTGATGGTCTGAACATGGCCATTATTTAAAAAGTAATTAATGAAATTTCACTTCCTCTATCCTACATATTTAACTTATCACTTACCTCTGGACAGTTTCCAAGACAGATGAAAATTGCAAAAGTTATCCCAATTTACAAAACCGGAGACAAGCATATCTTTTCTAACTATAGGCCCATTTCAATTCTACCACAATTTTCCAAAATTTTAGAAAAACTTTTTGTCAAACAAATGGATTCTTTTTTAAATTTAAAATCTTAAGCGAAAACCAGTACAGTTTTAGAAAGAATAGATCAACTGAACATGCTCTTATAGATCTCATTGAAAATATAACAGACAACACTGACAGGAAAAAATACACAATAGGGATTTTTATTGATTTAAAAAAAGCCTTTGACACCATCGACCATAATATATTAATTGAAAAAATGGGTAAATACGGTTTCAGGGGTCCTGCATTAAAATGGTTAACTTCTTATTTATCTGATCGGTGCCAGTATGTTCAGCTTGGGAATCATAAATCAATACATCAAACAATACTAAGCGGAGTTCCTCAGGGTTCCGTATTGGGTCTAAAATTATTTTTGCTTTACATAAATGATTTGTGTTTAATATCTGATCAATTAAAATTTGTATTATTTGCTGATGACACAACAATAACCTGCTCAGGAGACAATTTACAACAACTCGCGTATCAAGTTACAGCTGAAATGAGCAAAATAAAAACATGGTTTGATATAAATAGAGTTTCATTAAATGTCACAAAAACTAAATTTATTGTATTTGGAAATAGAGAAGTAAAATCAAAGATACAAGTGTTGATTGATAATGTTGAAATAGAAAGAGTTGATGAATTCAAATTTCTTGGAGTGACACTTGATCATAAATTAAATTGGAAATCCCACATCTCAAACATCAAATCAAAGGTGGCCAGAAATGTTTCAGTGATCGGAAAAGCAAGATTATTTTTGGACCCTCAATCCCTCCATATCTTATACAGCACGTTGATTGTTCCCTACTTGAGCTACGGAGCACAAGTGTGGGGGAAACAGATATAGAACCAACACTGATTCATTATTCAAAATACAAAAAAAGGCCGTGAGAATTCTACATGGGGTACAACATAGAGAACATACAAACATGCTGTTTTACAAATCCAAAATTTTTAAGTTTGAAGATCTAGTTAAATTTAAAACCTTACAAATTATGTATCAAGCCTGGTATAAACAACTACCAGGAAATATTCAAATATTATTTAGCAACAGAGAAGGAAATTATAACTTAAGAAATGAATTAAATTTTAAGAAATTAATTTTCCGTACAACATGCAAAAAAATGTGCATCACAAGATGTGGAGTGGATTTGTGGAATAATTTGAATGATGAAGTTAAGAGTTGCCCAAATAAATACAGTTTTAAACATCTGATTAAGAACATTATACTTGATAATTATACTTGATAATTATTTAGACATAGGATGAGTTAAGGGGATATATGTACATGTGTATGTGTGCATGTATGTATGTATATATGTGTATGTGTATGTATGTAGGTATGTATGTATGTATGTATGTATACATATGTATGTGTATATGGATATGTGTATGTACTGTATGTATATGTGTATGTATGTATATATGTATATATGTATATGTGTATATACAGTATGTGTATGTATATATGTATGTATGTATGTATGTATATATATATATATATATATATGCGTATGTAGGTATGTGTATATGTACTGTATATGTGTATGTATATATAGATAGATATATAGATATATATAGTGTTTTCTGTTCAATTTATTGGTAAAAGCAAAGTAGTATTGTATAGATATATATGTGTATATAGTATGTAAAGTTGTACAGGACAATGATGAGAAATGTATATTGTATTATATATTATATTGTATTGTATTATATTATTATATTATATATATTATAATAGCTGTCAATATGGAATGTGTGAGGATATGGAGCAGGAGTAAATAAATTTATACTTCCACCTGCTCCATTTTGAGCAAAAGGAACTGCAGAGACATGTGACATAAGTTTGTATTTGTTTGTATTTTGAGTTTGTATTTGTGAAATTTTGCTTAAATGGAACCTGCAAGTTGCTCAAATAAACAAACATATATTCATATATTCATATTCATATTCATATTCATGCAGCAGGAAGTGCGGGCATCCACTTGTACGCTGACGACACCATTCTCTACACATCCAGTCCTTGTCTAACCACTGCCGGGTCTTCACTTCAATCAAGCTTCAACAATATTCAGTATGCCTTCTCCAGTCTTCACTTACAACTAAACACAAAAAAGACAAAAGTAGCTCACAACCAAACCAAAAGTAATTCAAAAAACACACATTAATCAAACCAAAATAACCAGTTAAATCTTATATATTGATAACCCAATGTTCAAGTGCTGTGCCAAATACAATATAAAGTGCTGTAGTTGGTCTTTAATAAATGAAGTGCTTTCGTGTAATGGGATGCTGAGCCCGAAACAGGCTATTATTGCACTAGCCTCTATTACACTCACAATCCCAATCAATCAATAGAATATAACACTACAACTACAGTCAAAAGTGACAATGACAAGGAGATTTGTCTCTTAAGTATATTACAAACATATACATATAATATTAAAATGAACAGTGACAATTTGCTTTTGTATGTTATTTTGAAGTAAATACTTGTTACACCACAAATCTTAACGCTAAAGTATTGTAGACTTAAATATGAAAATAATCAGAGACATCACATTTGACACAGCTCGTAGGACAAAAGACAGACCACTTGTTCTCATGTAACACAAGCTTTATTTGCTCTCCTGCTCTGACCAAAAGCCACACTCTACATCTAACTCTTATTGCAGTGGTGGGTGGGCTCCATGTTCAGAGCCCATGTAGCTCTAAGCACTGGCTCCTCTGCAGTGACTGGACCTGGGTGTGTCCGTGGTGGTGCACCCTGCAGGAGAACAGCTGTCCCTGCTGCCAGCTGTCCTCAGTGAGGCTCAGGAGGCTGCTGCTGCTGTACAGGCCGCTCTTCTCCTGCTCCACACTGCTCTGAGCCGCCCCTGTGAGGAGCACAGTTTAAACAAGGCTTATTCAGCAAGCAATTCATGGAACAAGTTCATGTCCTCTATGGAGAAGGACTTCAGACACAAAACTTTGGACTATTTTCACATATCAATTCATGGGTTTATGCTTTTGGTTATTTCTAACATTTGGAGGACTTACTCCTCATTCAAAAGATATAGTATTTTGTTTGAAAATATTTATATCTAAGGCCATGGCCCTAATTTGTCATCATCATGTGGATTTGGTAAAATGGCACAAACAATTTCATTTGATTTGTTTTGATTATTGACGTCAACAAATTTCAGAATGCATTCAGTACTTATTTTTATTATTATGTTATTTGGTAATTTAGTAGAAATAATTCATTTGTGTCTTTACTTTTTTTTTACTCCAGTTTATTTTTGCTAGCTTTAAAAAAATGAATTGTTTTAAAAAGGGGCGGCAGTAGCTCAGTTGGTCGAGCGTTTGTCCACTGATCCAAAGGTTGGAGGTTCAAATCTCGCTCTTGACATAAGAAACATCAGTGGTTGAGCGGTCAGATCCACTGACCCACAGGTTGGTTGGTACAATTCCAGCTCCCACAGATGAATGCTGCTGTTGTGTCCTTGGGCAAGACACTTAACCCTCCCCCAGTGTCTGCGTACACTGGTGTGTGAATGGGTGATTGGTTCCTTGTTGTAAAGCGCTTTGGGTGCCTTGAAGGTGGAAAAGCGCTATATAAAGATGTGACCATTTACCATTTAAAAACAAATACAAAATGTGGTATTATTAATCAAAATTCAAACAAACTTTTTATGGAAATAATAAAAATATGGTGTAAATGTATCCCATGTTACCTTTTACTTGTATTTGAGTAAAAATATGTGTAAATGAAGTAAATGTCTTCTTTCTTTGACCATTTGGTATGTGATGAGTGCAGTTTTTGTCTTGTGTACCTGTGTGTGTGAGCTCCTGTCCGTCCACCTCCCAGCTCACACTGGCGCCCTGTGGAGAGTAGGCGCTGAGCAGGCAGAGCAGAGAGAGCCTCCCCCCAGAGAGCTGCTGCAGAGAGGGGCCCAGGAGCGAGACAGAGGGGGGGCGCACCGGACCACCTGGACACAACAGACAAATACACATGACACCTCTTCACAAAGATCTGTCACATTTCAACTCTTCACATTAGTTTAGATTATTTTAGTTTGAAAGACAAATGCTTCTCAAACTGTGGTGCAGGGTCCACTCGAGGGACATGGGTCAATTTGAATGTCGTCCTTAAGTGTGTTTAGATCTGGTGGTACTCAGAAAGCAAAATATTTTCACTTTCTAATCATAACAAACAGGTGTGATCAATATGCTATGGCAAAGATAAAGAACAAGTGTGTGCGTACCACAATTTACAATATTAAAGCAAAGAGGGAAAAGCAACAACATACTCATTTCAAATCATTTCAAATACATTTTCTCGTAGAATTACAATGTTTGAAATGGCTCATTTTTCACCTTCTCTTGTATTTTAGACTGTCTGAATAACAGCACAAGAATTATACTATGTTCTGTGATGAAGTCTTTATTTTAATGATGAAGTTTAAAGATGTATTTTTGTGGAAACAAGACACCGTTTTGTTTCACTTCCTTTAAACTAGATTTGATCGTAAACATGAAGTGAATAATGTTCTGTTTTTATATATTGTTGTTATAATTAATAGACAGAGTATTAAAGAGACGTCAGAGACAATATACACATTTTAAAAAGTGGTATAAAGCTTTTCAGTTATTCCTCATAAATATTCCTAATTTTTTACAAATCAATTTAAGTTTCAGATTTTTTTAAATGAGAAAACCAAAGAAAAAAAGAACTTAACCTCAAAGCAGCATGTTATATAATATTTAAGTCATAGTGTCTAATGTTAAAATAAAAGTTTGAGAAGATTTCTTACTGTGAATGATGAGTTGTGTTCCTCCTCCAAACGTCCACCACAGTGATACAAAGTGATGAAGAGGCCGTAGAAAAACCTCTGCTCTGTTCTCCTGCACACACTGCTCTCACTTCACTCACTCATGTTTTACTATTTGGAACATTATATCATCCATTTATGCAACCTGTCCATCATATTCAGCTTTAAAAACATTAAGACATCAAGCAACTTTAAAACTTCATTATTTTTTATCACATTATTTTGTATTGTTATTATTATTTTATTCAAATATGTGAGTGTTTCTCTCGACATTTTTCATTTTCTGTGCATCAAAACCTTGTGTGATTACAGTCAGTCTATATTGTGTTATAGAATTTAATTACAGTCAGTCCTTTTATTTTTATTCCAATGCTTTTTACATTATTTGGTGATAGAAAAGAAAAGTTTAAGTGTAACAATGTGTAATTGCCTAATGCTGGATACATATAGTGCTTTACACTTGGTTAGTGATTTAATGAAATGATGAAATATGATTTCATTTCCAATATTAGTTAGTTACTGTTGGGTTTGGAGTTGAGTACAGAGACAGTATTTCCATAGAGAGGAGGGTCACATGGTCAGCTGATCCTTCCTGAGTTTTATAGTGAGCTGAAGACTGCAGGACTCACATGTGTCCCTGATCGCACCATGGCTCTGGGCTGCACCATCCTCATCTGGACACTGACCTGCTGCTGCTTCACAGGTTCCACTCTCAGTGACATTGAACACAACACACTGCCTTTTCTCTCTGTGTTTCTTCTGATAAATGTAGATTGTTTTTTACAGGATGCAGTGGTCAGGTCACAGTCACTCAGCCTCCAGTCCAGATGTTTACTCCAGGATCCTCTGTCACTCTCACATGTAAAACTAACACAGATGTTTATAGTGGTTCTAATGTTTGGCGCATGTGCTGGTATCAGCAGAAACCTGGTCAGACTCCAAAGCCCTTGATATATTGGGCAAATCGACGTGTGTCAGAAACTCCATCTCGGTTCAGTGGCAGTGGGAGCCACAGAGACTTCTCTTTGACCATCACTGGAGCTCAGGCTGAAGATGCAGCAGTTTATTACTGTCAGAGTGCTCATAACAACCCTTGGGTGTTCACACAGTGATTTGTGCTCGTACAAAAACCTCCCTCAGTGAGTCCTTCAGAGTGAGACCAGAGCAGGAAACAACTGCAGCTGCTCAAGAGGAACTCACATCACTGATCTGTGTGCAGTTACACCAAACATTCACATTTTAGTGATTTCATTTATTATTACATTGTTGAGACTTTAATGTATAAACTCTGTGTAATTATGTGCCTTAGGTTATTTTGAGTATAACATATACAAGTGATAAAATGGATGGTTATTTTAAGTCATGATGTTAAAATGAAAAGTTGGTAGAAACTGTATTCTTTTAAATCAGGGGTATCCAAACTTTTTCATCAAAGGCAAATAAATGTTCATGATCACATTTTTATACAGCGCTATTCCACCTTCAAGTCACTCAAAACAATTTACATGAAGGAACCACTCACCCATTCACACACCTAGTGTAAGCAGACAGTAGGGGCTATGTGTCTTAAGTGTCTTGCCCAAGGGCACAGTGACAGCATTTATCCGTGGGAGCTCTAACTGGGGCAACAGTAGCTCTGTTGGTAAGAGCGTTTGTTTGATCTGAAGGTTGGTGGTTCAAATCCCACTCTCAATATAAACATCATTGGTTGAGCGGTCAAATCCACTGACTCACAGATGAATGCTGTTGTTGTGTCCCTGCCGTTATGTCCTTGGGCAAGACATTGGTGTATGAATGTGTGAGTGGTTCCTTGAAGGTGGAAAAATGTGATATAAACATAGGAACATTTACCATTAACTTGCCCCTCCAGCCTGTGGATCTAGTGGATTTGATCGCTCAAACAATGATGTTTATGTCAAGAGCGGGATTCAACCCGCCAACCTTCGGATCAGAGGACAAACGCTCTTATCAGCTGAGTTACTGTCGCCCCATCCGAACTGCTATCTCTCACTGGACAGAGCCCTCGGGCCATAGTTTGGACATGCCGGTTTAAAAGGAAACAATCGTGGACATGTGCATTTTAATCTCAACTTTGTATTATTGAAGAAAAAAAAGCAATGATCATGTTTGATACTTCACACTGGACAAAAGACAAAATGCTTTGATCAACACAAGCTTTATTAGCACAAACACAGGAACATGAAGCTGCATAGTCACATGTTTATCCCTGAGCCCTCCATCAGCTCAGTCAAACCCAGGGAGTGTCCCATAGAGCAGGTGAAGTGTGTCCTCATGTGGACGTGTCTCACTGGGAGCAGGACACTGACTCCAGGCTCTGAGTGACTGGGCTCTGTCCACTCCGATGGGCCTCACAGCTCACTGATGTGTCTCTCCACTGCTCTGTGGACAGCCTCAGGACGCTGATGCGGCTGTAGAGGCCGTCCCCTCTCATGACCCCCGGGCTGGGGGACCCCTCTGTGGAGGCCCCGCCCACTCTCCAGCCCAGCGTCCAATCAGAGGGGAAGCCCTCGCTGGCCACACACAGCAGCGTGGCACTGCCCCTCTGCAGCTCCTCTCTGGACGGGGGCAGGACGGTCAGGGCGGGTGGCTGTACTCCCACTGCACACAGACAGGGGGCAGCAGTGTTAAAGCAACACATCAGAAAACAGTCGCTGCACAAAATGATGAAGACGAGAGACATTTACATCTGTGTCTTTCACTTCCTGTTCACTGTAAGTCTGACCAACCAACCGTGGACAACTGCTACAATACTCATAAAAACTGTTTATTTATTTATTTAAACAGTATTTTTTATTTATTTATTTATTTTTACATTTCACACATTTTTTCTTTTGTCCAATTATAGTTTACCACACTGTAAAGTATATACAGTATGCTGGACTGAGATTCAATTTAATACAGGAATATCAAAAGAAAAAAAACTTGTACTTAGAACAGTTTGAATACATGACTAATGCTTTAAACTCATTTAGCGCTACATTTCATAATAAATAGACCCTAGTGCTACGGGAGAGCCATTTCTTTATTAGATTACCCACACTCAAAATGAAATCAGAAAATCTAGTGCAACTTCAGTAATAAATAAATAAATATTCCATTGTAATTTTGTAATTGATAATAAAATAAGGATTTAAGGAATAATAAATACCCACCATTTGGTGTATTTTCATTAAATTTTCCTTACCAATATTTCTTTTAATGTCATTTTGAAGAATAATCTAGGAGAATATTTTGATATTCTTTGATGTTAGTATTTTTAGAGTATTTTTTCTGTAGCTTTGATCTACACGACTATAGCTAAAAATTATATTTGAAAAATCACCAATTCATAATAAATGACAGAAATCCTGCTAAAATACCAGTAATTAAGTAGTTGTGATAAAACATAAAATAAAAAGTACTCACAGTCCACGATGAGTTGTGTTCCTCCTCCAAACGTCCACCACAGTGATACAAAGTGATGAAGAGGCCGTACAAAAACCTCTGCTCTGTTCTCCTGCACACACTGCTCTCACTTCACTCATTCACTCATGTTTTACTATTTGGAACATTATATCATCCATTTATGCAACCTGTCCATCATATTCAGCTTTAAAAACATTAAGACATCAAGCAACTTTAAAACTTCATTATTTTTTATCACATTATTTTGTATTGTTATTATTATTTATTCAAATATGTGAGTGTTTCTCTCGACATTTTTCATTTTCTGTGCATCAAAACCTTGTGTGATTACAGTCAGTCTATATTGTGTTATAGAATTTAATTACAGTCAGTCCTTTTATTTTTATTCCAATGCTTTTTACATTATTTGTTGATAGAAAAGAAAACTTTAAGTGTAACAATGTGTAATTCCCTAATGCTGGATACATAT
>JAVJIX010000320.1:62500-290000 GCA_036785185.1 Paratrypauchen microcephalus | reverse complement strand
ACAACTCTGGAAGACCTCCTGTGTGGTACCAGTGCCTAAGACACCGCACGCTAAAGACCTCAGCAGCTTCAGGCCGGTGGCTCTAACATCCCACCTGATGAAGACACTGGAGAGACTGGTCCTTGGCCACCTCCGCTCCACCGTGAGCTCAGCGATGGACCCGCTGCAGTTTGCGTACCGGCCTGGCATCGGAGTGGAGGATGCCGTCATCTACCTGCTGCATCGCTCACTGTCTCACCTGGAGAACCCCGGCAGCACTGTGAGGATTCTCTTTTTTGATTTCTCCAGTGCTTTCAACACCATCCAGCCACTGCTCCTCAGGGACAAACTGGAGAACGCCGGTGTGGACTGTGACCTGGCAGACTGGATCCTGGACTACCTCACAAACCGGCCCCAGTTTGTGAGAGCCAAGAACTGTGTGTCTGACCTCCTGACCTGCAGTGTGGGGGCGCCCCAGGGCACTGTCCTCGCGCCCTTTCTTTTCACCCTCTACACTGCAGACTTCAGACACAACACGGACAGCTGTGTCCTGCAGAAGTTCTCTGATGACTCCGCAATCATTGGTCTCATCAAGGATGACGATGATGGGGAGTACAGAGGACTAATACAGGACTTTGTGGACTGGAGTCAGCGGAACCACCTCATCATCAATGCAGGGAAGACCAAGGAGATGGTGGTGGACTTCCGCAGACGCCACTCTACTGCCCCCTCAGTGAACATCCAGGGAAGGCACATTGAGAGAGTGGACTCTTACAAGTACCTGGGTGTTCATCTGAACAATAAGCTGGACTGGACTCATAACACAGATGCACTGTACAGGAAGGGCCAGAGTCGGCTCTATCTCCTGAGGAGACTACGGTCCTTTGGAGTGAGAGGGCCACTCCTGAAGACCTTCTATGACTGTGGTGGCATCAGCCATCCTGTACGGTGTGGTCTGCTGGAGCAGCAGCATCACAGAGAGGGAGAAGAAGAGGCTGGACAAGGTCATCAAGAAGTCCAGCTCTGTCCTGGGCTGTCCTCTGGACTCAGTGCAGAAGGTGGGGGACAAGAGGGTCCTGGCTAAGGTCACCTCTATGCTGGACCATGAGTCTCACCCCCTGCAGGACGCTCTGTCTGCTCTGGAGAGCAGCATCAGTGACAGACTGATTCACCCTCGCTGTGTGAGGGAGAGGTTTCGCAGGTCTTTCCTTCCTGCTGCTGTCAGACTGTACAACGAACACTGTTAACATGTCATTCAACTTATCTGCACTTACAAATATTCAACTATAATCCAGAGTCTATTTTTAGGTCTAGTTTTAAATTATCCTAGGCCATTATTTATTTATTTATTATATTGTTCTGTTGCATGTTACTTTTTCGTGCTGTTCTTGATATGTACGTTGCAACACTGGAATTTCCCCACTGTGGGACTAATAAAGGCATATCTTATCTTATCTTATTTATCCGTGGGAGCTCTAACTGGGGCAACAGTAGCTCTGTTGGTAAGAGCGTTTGTTTGATCTGAAGGTTGGTGGTTCAAATCCCGCTCTCAATATAAACATCATTGGTTGAGCGGTCAAATCCACTGACCCACAGATGAATGCTGCCATTATGTCATTGGGCAAGACACTGCTGTATGAATGTGTGAGTGGTTCCTTGAAGGTGGAAAAATGTGATATAAAAATGGGAACATTTACCATTTAAATGTTATGGAGGAATATTGACAAACTACTTGGAAAAGAAAAAAATATCTGCCATCACATACAGCTCAAACTAGATGGAGTCATTCAAAATGACAGTGCAATTCTTGCTTTGATCTTTAATGAATATTTTATTAATTCTGTTGAGAGGCTGGCTCAGTTGCTTCCAACACCTTGTCCTTCCCATTCTTTAGGCTGTGATGTGTCAGCATTTAGCTTGACACCTGTGAATGATGGAAAAGTAAAAAGCATTATTGGTAAATTAAACAATAGCAAAGCAAAAGATTTATATGGGCTGGCTGAAAAATCATAAAGAAACTCTGGCTCCAGTCATAACAGAAGTAATAAATCACTCCATTAAAGACAGTATATTTCCTGCTGCATTAAAATCTGGAATTGTTACACCTGTGTATAAGTCTGGAGACAAACAAGAGGTCAGTAATTATCGGCCTATTACCATCCTCCCTGCCATCTCCAAAGTGTATGAAAAGGTTGTAGTAGAGCAGCTAACTGAACACCTAGATACCAACACTTTTCTAAATCCTTTACAGTTTGGTTTTAGAAGGAAATACTCCACAGAAACGGCTTGCTCCTACTTCCTAGAAGAAATTAAATCAAGTTTAGACCAAGGAGGGGTAGTAGGAGCAGTCTTCCTGGACTTACAAAAGGCCTTTGACACCGTAAATCACCGTACACTATTGCATAAATGATCAAATTATAAACTGTCTAATCAAACAATAAACTGGTTTAAATCTTACCTGAGTGACAGAAAGCAGTGTGTTAGAGTAAATCGCACACTGTCGCCCTTTAATTTCAATTATTTTAAGAGGAGAGTCAGTCAAAAGCCTTTCCTGCACTGTTCTGTTATTTTCTTTTTCTTTTGTGTGTATTTTTGTTCTTTTAAATGCTGTGTGCAAACATTAATAAATAAGTTGAATAAATAAAAATATGAGGACAGAAAATGGCGCCTTCAACACCAGGTCACATGTTCTACCCAATATGGTTGGTTGCCTAGCAACAGCGTAATATATATTTTTTATTCCTATTCCCATGATGCATCTATGTTCCAAATTGGGTGTGGCTATACCAAACATTTTATCAGATGTCCTATTGGCAGGGAGAGATGTTTGGCCTGTTGCCATGGCAACCCGATGAGGCATGGCATGTGGTCACCATTTACTTTTTTCATTGACAACATGCCACGAATATTTGTACCAAATCTTGTATGTGTACGATAAAGTTAAGGTTTTGCAGTTCTATGCAATTACCCTAGGGGGCGCTATCGTGACCATTTTATATTTTCTTGCATCAATCTGTTCAAGGTCAGGGTGTCCACCAACGATTGAAGTTTGAGTGAAATCGGCCAAAGTATGTGCGAATTATCATTCGTCGAAGTTTGACAGGAAATGGCGCCTTCGCCACCAGGTCACATGGTCTATCCAATATGGCTGGTTGGTGTCCTAGCAACGACGTAATATACTTTTTTGTTTCTATTCCCATGATGCATCTGTGTACCAAATTTGTTTGGCTATGACAAAGTTTTTGCAGAGGATCTTAATGGCGAGGACAGATGTTGGCCTGTTACCATGGTAACACGATGGGAGATGCCGCGGGGTCATCATTGAGATTTTCCTGTATTTCCTGGAAAATGTGTCTTTTTGAAGATTTGCCCACATTTGAGATTGTGGCTGTTTTAAAAGTTTCATAAATTAAAATATGGCAGAATTAGATGACTACATAAAATTACATTATGACATTTGTTACAAGGGCGGCAGTAGCTCAGTTGGTAGAGCATATGTCTCGTGATCCAGGGGTTAGCGGTTCGAATCCCGCTCTTGACGGGTTGACCGCATATGATCCCAGCTCCCACAGATGAGCGCTGCCGTTGTGTCCTTGGGCAAGACACTTAACCCCACCTCGCCCCCAGTGTCTGCGGACACTGGTAGCCCCCATGGCAGAAGATACATCAAGGCCTGTTGTGACATGAGCCGTCCTCCTGTGGACCCACCACCCGCGGAAGGATTCATGGGGGCTGGTGCATTGTGTTCTGGGCAGCAGAACACTGCTTGGACTGCTGCTCCCATGACCCAGAAAATGGAAAAGCGGAAGAAAATGAATGAATGAAAAAACATTTGTTACATAATTAATCCAAGATGATGGACTTCCATTTTGGCAGGGGTTGTGGTCACAATATATTTTTTTTTGTTCTTCTTACCATGATATATGTGTGTACAAAATTTTGTTTGGCCACACCAGTGTTTTCGTCAGGCATCCTATTGGCGAGCCTGTTGCCATGGCTACACGATGGGACATGGCATGTGGGCATCATTGACTATTTTGAGACCATGTCACAAATGTGTGTACCAAATTTTGCATGTTACATTTTATAATATTTTGTTATTTCATACAGTCTCCTTAGGGGGCGCTATTGCGCCTATTTAAAGTTAATGTCCAGGGTTCCTTCAATCTGGTTTTGGCCTGCTTCTTAGACCTGGTTAGTTCTAGGTTAGACCTGGTCCTGACTTAGAGCTGGTTAGTTCTAGGTTAAACCTGGTCCTGACTATAGTTTTGTTCAGGGCCAATCATAAAGCACTAATAGACAGCCAATCAGCATGCTCCACACTCTTGCGGTGGAATTTTGTGTGTTCTGTTGCCGTGCAGAGAAAAGAGTTTATCCGGATCTGGTTTATTTATTACTTGTTTAGACCTGTAAATCCTAGTCCTGGTTTAGACCTGCTTTAGTCCTCCTTAGGCCTGGTTTAGTCTGTTTTTTTTATCTGATTTTGGCTGTATAATTTATTTATAATTTATTTATTTATTTATTACTTAAAAAAAAAATCTTTATCTATGTATCTATCTATCTATCTATTTATCAATCATGCCGAAAAAAATACATGTCTGTCATAAATAAAATAAATAATCCAAAAAAAAGCCCGAATCGGGCAGGAAAACCCTCCTTCTTCCTGATACGTCATTGTGCGCATGTGCAGAACACACAGAGCACACATCAGGGCTCAGGAGAGGAGAGGAGAGGAGAGGAGAGGAGAGGAGAGGAGAGGGGAGGGGGAAAAAGGGGAGGGGGGAATGCACACGCGGGGAAGGAGAGGAGGAGAGGGAGAGGAGGGGAGGGAGGGAGCTGCACGTGGGGGAGGGGTAGAGCCACACCCGAGCCACACCCAAGACACACACACACACAGTCAATCAGGGATTGTCGCGCCCCTTCCCCCATCTACACTTCTGATTGGCTGTTTGTGGCCTGGTAACAGCCAGACAGCCAATCAGCTGCACTGGTGGTGGTGTGATAGAAGACTATAAATACGACCTAACAGGGTGTGGCCGACTGAACGTCTATGGTATCTGCTATAGCGCGTTCTCCTCTGCGACTTGAGTGAATCCTTTTTTGGACGATTCAAGAAGCTTTCACAACTCTTATCTCGGATTTTACATCTCCATCTTGTGTGACGATCGTGTCTTGGACCTAGAAAAGAAAAATCTTCTCATCTTGTGGATTACAGCTCTCCCGGACTTCTCTTCAACACATCTAAAGGTAGGAAAAGTTTATTTTCTCTCTGCAACACGACAGTAGTAGACAAACTGATGAATATTGCGATTGTTCATAATGTAAGTTGAAAGAATTGTATTTTAACTGCATATATTTAGATTTGTTTTGTTTTAGACGTGATATTGGTCTAGTTTAGTCCTGTTTTAAACTTGGTGTAGAGTAGACCCACTTTACCCCTGCTTTTAGCTTAAACCTGGTTAAAGATCCCATGACATGGTACTTCTTAATGCTTTTATATGGCGCATTAGTGGTTCCCTAATACTGCAAATGAATCCTTCTCTTTATTTTTTATTTTATTTTTCTACTTTATTCTGGGCGTGGTGCTTGATTGCAAATGAGGAGGACAAAGACAGAGCAGGCGACTGGGGTCAAACAAGTTCACTGCTTTGTCCCTGTGCCTTCTGTGAGTGTAAGAGTGGAGAAGGAGAGAAGCTATCGTAATAAACTTTTCACAAGACCAGCTCTGTATTGTCCCATGAAAAAAACACTCGTATGTGTCTGACATTTCCAAAAAAAATAAAATTAAACCACTGCTGTTTCAGAGGCTCTAATGAAGGAGCTAAAACATACTCTTTTCTTCATCATCAAGTCTAGGGACAGAGCGGGGGGTTAGGGGAGCTCACATTAACATTCAAAAACCCCAGAAAGTGAAAATTTCATGCCATGGGACCTTTAACAACTGCTTTAAAACAGCTGTACACAAGCTTTAAAACATATCTGATTACTACATTACCGTATTACAATTTAAATGGTTCATTTTAACTTTCTTCAGATGCCTCGTGGAAAGTCATTCCGCCGTTCCCAGGCAGCTCGGCGAAGAATGGCAGAACGGCAGCAGCCGCCTGCTGTTTTTGAGCCTGACAAGAAGGTAAGTCCTTTTAACTCTAACAATATTACTAATAATAATTTTCTAGGGTTTGGCACTGGCTACCGCTTCCCAGTGCGTAACTGGCCAAAGTCTCTGGTCACTGGAAAGAGCCACAAGCTGGAGATCCCTCCGGAGGACCCTGACAAGAAGGTAAGACCTTTTAACTGTAAATGCAGTTTACAAAATCTTAACTTCATCTTAATTTTCTTAAATCTTAATTTTTTCAGTTTGTTCTGGTTGTCGGGGCCTCTCATCTGCGACACTTCATCGATGGCTTTGCCCAGATACCACAGGGGAAGATCATCTTTGGTTTCAGCTCCACCCCGGGAGCTGCAGCCGCGGAGCTTGAGAGGGAGATCAGACACATACAGGTGGATCGTTCTCCCTCTCTTGTTCTGCTCACCGCACCCTCCAACAACCTGACGGCCAGCAGGACAATCGATGAGGCTGCAGCCGACTTCGGTCGCTACCTTGCCACCGCTTGTAGCCGTTGGCCAAAGGTACCATATTTCCAAAATTGTTTACTCCATGCACAATCTTTTTAAAAAAGTACTGTGTTGACAAGAGGGTGTTGGGGTAAATACTATTCAGTCAATTAAGTTGTGTAGATTAACAATTCTTAGATTAGTAATTAATTAAGATAAGGTGTACACGTTCTCCTGTTTCTTCTCATTAGATAGCCTACTAATTTAGAACTGGTTTAATCAAGCTGTAATTCTGGCTTTAAACCTTGTTAGATCCTACTATAGTGCTGGTTTAGACTGGTCAAGTCCTTGCTTGAAACAGATTTGATTGCTTTCTACTCTCTCATTTTAACAAAATATTTAAACTAAAATATTGTTTTGAGGTCTGTGTCCTGGATTTTCCACCTCGCCTAAATGTTGAGGTGGATTTGCAAAATCATCTGCGCCAGGAGTACCATCGTGTGGCGGCACGCATGAGTACGTGTGTCTCTATGTGTCTTTATGAAATCTCTCTCGTGTGCATGTGTATAACATTGTATGTATAACTTTTTTTTTTTCTTTTACTGAAGGTATCAAGTACTACTCTATTGTGGATTACTTTCCGATGAACCGCCTCAACCTGTGGTGTAGGGATGGGGTAAGTAATGTTCTGAAATGCAAGTATCTAATATGCAGTGGAAATGATAATTGTTTTCTTTTGTATCATTTGCAGGTCCATCTCAGTGATACTGATGGTGGCATGGACATGCTTGGCCAGTTGCTTTGGACTGTCTCACACCTACAGTTGGAGATGGACACCCCCAGACCATCCCCACAAGCTCCAGTGCCCTCCCCACCAACCAGGCAGGTCAAACCAATGCTGGTTGTGACAGGGCCTGCCCCTCGGCCACGGCCACCACCTCCTGAAGCCAATCAGATGGTGGTGGTCACACGGAAAAAGAAGGTGAGGCTAGTGTCTTGTCATAACCTCATGAATGTACCTCATGAATTGTTTTTAAGATTGTTTTATTACTGCCCTTGCAGAAGAACCGACGTGAAAGCCCTGTGCACTCCCCAGGGGATTCTAAGAGGCTGGTTCACCAAGAGCAGGTTTGTTTGAGTGTGTGGCATTTTGGCAACACTTCCTAGAGTCTTATGATGTATTTAGATCAAACCTAATTTTAACAAGTGGAGTCAGTCTTTTCGATCCCGCTTTCACCGGTGTATTTCAGCACCGCCATTTTGAAAGAGATGGACAAGTTCATTCCATCTGACCTTGATGCTGAGTGCACTGCCTGCTTTCCTGTTGAAAAGAAGGTAAAGTTATTGAGTAGAAATGTTTAATGTTAAATAAAGTAAAATGTTTTTTGATCTGTATTTTATGGTCAGTAATTGTTATTAAGACTGTTGTCATTAACATTTTATTACTGCTCTTACTTAAGGACCAGCCTGGAAGTTCTGCGCACTCCCCAGGGCTTCCCAAGAGGCGGCTGGTTCAGCAGAAGGTTTGTTTTGAGTGTCTGGCATTTTAAAAACACTACCTAATCTCATAATTTTGATACATTTTATATATAGAAATTTTGATGTATGGGAAATACTGTTTTATGTATTTATAGATATATTATTTTTTTCAGGCAACTCATGTCAGATGTTCTGAAGCTGCTGCCTCCAAGAGAAGCCAGCCCAAGCAGCAGGTATGTAAAATTCTGAAAAAAGAAGTGAAACAATTTCTGAATATTTCATCTTTGAATGGAATGTAACAAGACGAGAACTGTAAATAAATACATTTATAGGTGCTAAGGTTAAGACTGTGAAGCCTGCATCAGCTTCAGCCCCAAAGCTGTGATGTGCCTGGCCAGATATGTGCCTTTTATGTAATACTGCACATGCAGTTGTTAAATAATAATATTTAATAAGAATTTGCTGTGTGGTCATAATTTTAATTTCTGGACATGGACAGCAGATGTGATACACTTTTGTCAACTTTGTTTCCCCACAAACTATTATGATACATAATGATAAGTAATAAATAAAATAATAAGTCCCACCAAGAAAGCGTTAAATCTTACAGTAAAGTAAAATACAGCACTGATAAATTGCATAGGGATAAAAAAAAGGCCTTAAGCAAGAAAAAGTACCGGAAAAATATTTCACATCGGGAACGATTAAAAGTTGCAAGTAAAGAAAAATACGAAGACCCAGTATACAGAAAGGAAAAAATCATAAGTAGTAAAACCCGATATCATAACAGCAAAAACAAAAAAAATATCCAAGAAACAATTAAAATGACCAAGAAACTCCACAAACTCAAATTAAAGGACTTAGAATATGTCATGGAGAGTTTCTTGACTAAAGTTGAGAAGGGCCCAGAATTCATCTGTTCTGTGTGCCATAGAATGTTTTTTGAAAATTTGGTTATACATTGTAATATTGATAACTATACAAAGAAAGAAAAATCATTAATTGCAGCTAATAAGTGTATAAAGGATACATATTTACATACATGTAGCAGTCACTGTGTCAGCCTATGCCCGATAAAAACAACTGCCAAAGGTAAACTCTGGATATGTTATACCTGTCACCGAAAGATAAAAAAAGGTGACACTCCAGCTGAAAGTGCAGTTAATAACTTAGAACTAGACCCCATCCCAGAAGAACTGTCATGTTTAAACAGTGTAGAAGAACTTCTGGTATCCCCCAATGTAGCAATGATGAAGATAATAGCTTTACCCAGAGGAGGGCAGAGAGCTTGTCATGGGCCAATAGTCTGCTGCCCTTCAAACCTAACTCAGACTGTAAACATGTTGCCGCGCTCTGACTTGGGTGGTGTATTATTGCCAGTAAAGCTAAAACGTAAACTGACATATAAAGGCCATTATGAATTTCAATTTGTTGGTACAATTCGTATAAAAAATGCCATTAAGTGTTTAAAAAGGATAAATAAGTTTTTTAAAGACATACAATTTGATGAAACATGGATAAATGAATTTTCAAAAGAAGAGATGGATGAAGTCTTTCAAGATGATATGAGTGAATTTTGTGAAGATAAAGAGAGAGACCCATCCCTTGTTGACAAAATGCAGACTTCAGAGCAAGAAAATGAAAAAAGTGAAGATGAAGTTCTAAATGATGAACTCTTGCATGACCAACAGCGATACTGTGTATTTCAGGACACTTGTTCTTTGCCCCTGGATTTAGGTCAAGAAATATTGGATCAGTACTTGGATGGTATTTTAAATCTGGCTCCAACAGAGGGTAACAATCCAGTGAAATTACTCTCAGATCGTGAGAATGAAGCCAAATGCTTTCCATGTCTCTTTCCCCTCGGTCAGTTTACGTTTCATGATAAGAGACCTGTACGGATAACTTTAATGCGTTATTTAAATAATAGAATAA
Source organism: Paratrypauchen microcephalus (assembly GCA_036785185.1). Taxonomy (NCBI): domain Eukaryota; kingdom Metazoa; phylum Chordata; class Actinopteri; order Gobiiformes; family Gobiidae; genus Paratrypauchen; species Paratrypauchen microcephalus. The sequence goes on along the minus strand of JAVJIX010000320.1, from coordinate 280,052 downwards.
TGCATGCCGATGGACGATTTTCAAGGAGTTTACTGTATCTCTTTTATGCATACTACATATCCGTTCTTCAACAAGTAGTTTCAAGCGTATCCATTGCACTTCGAAAAGGTGATACAGTTACATTTTCTCAGGGCAATGAATCAAATATTAAAGAAACTTTGAGAACGATGCTGGAGCATGACAGTGGATACCGTTTTCTTAAACCTATAAGAGGAGGTCCAGCCTACTGGCAATCAGCGTCTAGTGATTTGGTAGCGATGGTGCGCCAGTTAGGGGTCCCAACCTGGTTCTGTTCATTTTCCAGTGCTGATATGCGCTGGAAAAATTTACTTAACACTATCCTGAGACATGAAGGTCGATTACAAACAGTAGAAGACCTAGAGTGGTCCGAGCGCTGTGAACTCTTAAGACATAACCCGGTAATCGCGGCCAGGATGTTTGACTATCGCTGGCATATATTTCTTAAAGAAGTACTAATGTCTCCGTCACATCCCATTGGTGAAATTATTGATTATTTCTATCGGGTTGAGTTCCAGCAGAGAGGTTCTCCTCATGTACACTGTTTGTTTTGGGTAAAAAATGCACCCAAACTTCATGAAAACACTGATGAAGAAGTGCTTGAGTTTATCGATAAATACGTCACATGTGAGCTGCCAGCCGAAGACGATCCTTTGTATGAAGTAGTCACGTCTGTGCTGCAACATTCTAAGCGACACTCAAAAACTTGTAAAAAAAATAAAACACAATGCCGCTTTAATTTCCCGCGTCCTATATCTTCACGCACTTTCTTAAAAAAATCTGAGCCAAAACCCAAATGCCCAAAATGTCACCCTGCCAAAACTGATGTTAGTACACATGATAATCAAGTGGAGTGTATCTGCCATACAACAATGCCTGCAGCACACGGTGTGGAGATGGTGTCCAATGTGAAAAAAATCAGCCTGATGGATAACTGTCCTTATGACTGTCCTGATGCTGTATTTGAATCCCTTGGGTTTAATCAGGAAGTATATGAAAAAGCATATAATTGTTTGGGAGGTCGCACACATATTGTTTTAAAAAGAAATATTTCAGAGATTTGGAATAATCAGTATAGTCGTTTTATCCTTAAAACGTGGAATGCTAATTTTGACATTCAGTATGTTGTGGACCCATACGCTTGTATTGTTTATATAATCTCATATATCTCCAAATCTGAAAGAGAAATGGGATTATTGTTAAGTATGGCCCAAAAAGAAGCCCGCAAAGGAAATTTAGATGCCAAAGGTGCCCTGAAAAAAATTGGTTCTGTTTTCCTACATAACAGAGAGGTGTCTGCACAGGAAGCAGTTTATTTACTTACCAATATGCATTTAAAAGAATGTTCCAGAAAAGTTGTGTTTATACCCACAGGAGAGAACATAGTTAGAATGAGCAGGCCCTTAAATACCATTGATGAAACAGATCGAGAAGACGATATCTGGATGTTAAACATTATTGATAGATATAAGAACCGTCCCAACAATAGTGTGTTCAATGACATGTGTATGGCAACATTTGCATCTGAATATCGTGTACTAACAAAAGGTGAAAAATCTAAAAACTCAATCCCACTACAATTTGATCATGGATTTGCGCGTTTTTCAAAAACAAAAAACCCAGAACAGTATTACAGAAGTATGATTGAATTGTTTGTGCCCTATCGTCACCATTTAAAGCCGGAAAGCTTCGAGTCGTTCTTGCAGTTTTATAAAAATGGTAATGTTCAGTTTTCCAATGGTTCAATGCGTAGCGTATGTTCTGTTGTAAAATCAAACAGGCGCAAATTTGAAAGAGTTAAAGAAGATTTAGAGGAGCTCCAGAAAGAAGTTGACCTTAATCCAGACGTGGAAAATGCGTGGTCACGTTTATGCCCAGAACAAGAGTCTGAAAGAATGGACTGCATAAATGAAATGGAACATCAACGACTTGGAAATCTTGAAGAAGAACCACTTGCCATTCCTGATTTAGCTGTATGTCAGGAAGAAATATTCCATTTAGAAAAGCGTAATAATATATTGAGTAGACAAGAGGGTTTGGATTTAGTTCGTACATTAAATCAAGAACAGTTGGCCATCTTTTATAAAATCCGTGCTTGGTGTTTGGATAAAGTAGCTGGTAATAATCCTGATCCATTGCATGTATTTATTACTGGTGGGGCGGGGACGGGGAAGAGTCACCTGATAAAAGCCATACAGTATGAGGCAATGAGGTTATTGGCCCCTCTGTGCCGAAATCCTGATAGCATTAGTGTGCTGTTAACTGCACCAACTGGGATGGCAGCTTATAATTTAAACGCAGCTACTATCCACACAACATTTCATATTGGAACTTTTTTGAGTTTGCCCTACTCCCCTTTAGGTGAAGAAAAGTTAAATTCTCTGCGTGTAAAGTATTGTGATTTACAAATTTTGATTATTGATGAAATATCTATGGTTGATCACAATTTGCTCACATATATTCATGGTAGATTAAGACAAATCATGCAAACAGGTGACTTTTCTCCATTTGGCAATGTAGTCATCATTGCTGTAGGAGATTTTTATCAATTGGCACCCGTTAAAGGGAAACCCCTATACAAAGACATTGAAGGCGTGAACTTCTGGACGAGTTTATTTTCATGTGTTAAATTAAGAACAATTGTCCGCCAAAACGATGAAATATTTGCCAGTTTGTTAAACCGATTGAGAACTCGTTCTAGAACTACACCCATGTTAAGCAGTGACATTACAATTTTAAGACGCTGTGAAACTGGGGAGGAACCAGACACACTACATATTTTCCCAAGAAATCAACAAGTGGATGACTACAATGCCAAAAAACGTACCCGCACTTGCCCAGATTATGTTGAAATACATGCACAGGACTTTGGACTCAATAAGAAGACTGGGAAATTAGAGGCAAGGATAGTCTCCCATAGTGATGCGGCTTACACGTGCCTGTCAGAACAGTTGTTATTGGGTAATGGTGCGCGTGTTATGTTATGTAAAAATATTGATGTAAATGATGGCCTAGTTAATGGTTTATGCGGTACAGTAAAAGATATAGTGTGGTCTAATGAAAGGTTTCCGGTTGCCGTTTATGTTTTATTTGATGATGTCAATGTTGGTGTTCAAAAAAGAAAGCGGTATATACCCTCAACGCCAAATCTAATTGGATGCACACGCATTGAACCAGAGGAAGAACGAGCAAATAAAAAAGGTGGCATTCGTCGTCAGTTTCCTCTCAGACTTGCTTGGGCCTGTACTGTTCACAAGGTTCAAGGCATTTCTGTTGATAGTGCGGTCGTGTCCCTCGACAAAAGTTTCACGGCCGGTCAGGCTTATGTCGCGTTGAGCAGAGTTAGAACATTATCCGGGCTCATAATCCAAAAGTTTGATCAAAAATCCATTTATTGCAATGATCATGTTAAATTTGCACTCCATTATATGCCATCCTTCATGACAGATTACATATCTAGGCCCATCACTAGTTTACAAGACTTTACATTATTTTTGATGAATGTGCATGGATTACACAGACATGTGTCAGATTTGGCATTCGCTACACAGCCTTGGCAGCCTAACTGCATCGCTGTAACAGAGACGTGGCTAAGGGGTGACTCTTGTTTAGACACTGTTCAGATGGATGGATTTCAATTTCATAGTCGTCCCCGTAGTGATAGTTATAAATGTAGTACCGACCCAGCACTTGTGGCTTTGTGTACACAACAACACGGGGGAGTTGGTGTGTACTGTGACGTAAATGTAGCTTATGAAGTCACAGTACCTAATGTTGATCTAGAATGTGTAGCATACAACTGTTTAGCTTACAGTATTTTAGTTGTTGTAATTTATCGTCCCCCATCTTATCCCATGTCATTGTTCATCAAAAATATGAAAAAGTTATTTAATTGGATACATTATAAAAGTGAAACAATTGTTATTGTAGGAGATTTTAATGACAATATACAGAAAGCCTCAAAATGGTCTAAATTTATGCTTGATCAAGGGTATAGTCAGCATGTTGAATGTCCTACAACAGAGAGGGGAACATTAATTGACCATGTATTTGTTAAAACGACAACCTTTGAGGTTCACTCTGTGGTGGTGCCAACATATTTCTCTGATCATGAAGGGATTGCGTGTTTTTTAAAATATTTGACTAGTTAAATTATGTATCGCTGTTGGTCATTTATTTATTATACTATGTATTTATATTTTTTCTGTGTATCTAATCATGTAATAATCAATAGTATAATCCAAAAATATATATAATAATCATGTGATTATGCTAATGCGATTGAAGCTTTGTACTTTTCTTTACTTAAATATTGGTTCTGTGTTTGATCTTTTGGTTTAATTTGGTCCAAGTCTGATGCTAGTTTTGTTCTGCATCAGTCCTTGTGTGATCCTGCTTTAGTCCTAGTGTGGTCATGGTTTAGTTCTGTTTTAGTCCTGGTGTTGTGCTGGTCTAGTCCTGCTTTAGACCTGGTTTAGTCCTGCTTTAGACCCGGTGTGGTCGTGGTTTAGTTCTGTTTTAGACCTGGTGTGGTTTGGTCTGGCTTCAAGATTCAAGATTGTTTATTTGTCATATGCAGAATCAACACAAGGTCAACAATGCAATGAAATGCTTAGGATCAGAAGAACCGGTGACTCGCTAAGATAGTCAGAAGTACTAATAACAGCAGTAATAGTACATGGTAAAAAAGTGTTGCAAAAGTGCAGGGGAAGAAGTAAACATTATAATAAACAATATAATAAAATATGTGCAGGTAGGATTAAATCAAAGATCAAATAAGGTGTAAGTAGAGTATTTCACAGATTGCACATAATATGGTGTGGTATAGGTGTTGCATGTGGATTTCATATTGCACATAGTATGGTATAGATATTGCACATAGGTTATTGCACAGGTAACAGTAGTTTACGGTGAGGTAGTGACAAACATGATACATTCATACAGAGCAGCAGCAGTAAACATATTATGCTTAATGAAAGGTAGTTTAGTGCAGTATTATTATTGAGAGTTCAGTATTATTTAGAGTATTATCCAGAGTTCAGTAGTCTGACAGCTTGGGGGTAATAGCTGTCTTTGAGTCTTTTTGTGCGTGCTGGCAGGCTCCTGTATCGTCTACCAGAGGGTAGCAGACGGAAGAGTCCTTGTGCTGGATGAGTATGGTCCTTAGTGATGTTGTGTGCCTTACGCAGACCCCTGCTGTGGTGAATGTCCTGGATGGAGGGGAGACTGCTGCAATGATGACCTCTGCCGCTCGCACCACCCTCTGTAGTGCTTTGCGGCTCTGAGCAGTTCAGTTCCCATACCACACTGTGATGCAGCCCGTCAGCAGGCTCTCGATGGTGCACCTGTAGATGTTTGTGAGGATGCTGGTGTTCATACACCAACTTCCTCAACTTCCTCAGGAAGGAGAGTCTTTGTCAGGCTTTCTTAACCACAGTGTCTGTATGTAGTGTCCAGGACAGATCCTCAGTGATGTGTACCCCAAGGAAGGCTTTAGTCCTGATGTGGTTTGACTTGGTCCTGATTTAGTCCTAGAATGAGGCTGGTTTAGACCTGCTTGTAGACCTGGCGTGGTTTGGTCCAGCTTTAGTCCTGATGTGTTTTGACTTGGTCCTGATTTAGTCCTAGAGTGGGGCTGGTTTAGACCTGCTGTTTAGTCCTCCAAGTAGGTTTTTCAGTTCCTGACTAGGGGGTATACCCAGAAGGTTATACCAAGTCTCAGAAGTTGAGCTCAAGGAGGCATTCTCAGAAGGGTAAGTAGGCAAAGGTGTGTTCAAATATATCCATGTCTCGGAAAATGTTGTTGTTTTTATCACTTTGTGATTGTTCACTGCAGATGGACAGCTCTTCTACAGACATACTAGAAGAGTGATCCAAATAAGGGATGAAGCCAGATCACTGTTCATTGAATTCCATTCATCACCAATTGAGGGACATGCAGCAATATGCTCCAGATTTTACTGGGTTGGCATCTCAGTGGATATTGACAGATGGGTTTGTGTTGGATGTGATTTATTTCTGTGTTATGTTATGGACTCATTTTGTTCAGCCAATTAGATTAGGACATTATTAATTTGTTTATCATGACAATTTTCTTAAAGGTCTCGGAGTGTGGCAGATGCCAGAGAACTGGAAGATCTTTGGCTGTTGCACAGCCATTGCAAAGCAAAAGGTAAATGTATAGATGTAGTGTAATTGTAGTGTAAGCAAAAAAAAAAATGTTGAGATTCCCTTGTTTACAAGATGTATTAATTATTTTTTGCATTGGTGAATAAAAGTAGCCATCTTCACTAAACTACATTCACATATAATGTTTAATGACATTTGGCCTCATGTAAATGTACTAGGATTATAATGCAGTCAAGCCTTTCAGTCTCTGACAACTTTTTTTGTTACTTGTGATGGCCGTCACACCACAGCCACCTCCCCAGATAAGGTTAACTTAAAAGATACAAAGTGTGGTCTTCACATTCTCAAGTGATAGCTGTAAGAGATGCTGTGATGGAAGGAGACTGCATTTTAAGATTAAAAATCAAGGTATTATCCCAAGACCCAGTTTTGACTTTCCCTAGTTAATAACAGAAGGTACTGTTCCAGACGTATATTTGAGAGAGTGTATTCACACCCCTTTGTCTCCAGGCCCAGGCTCCAGGAACACGTTCATCAGCTCAGTGCTCTGATAGCTGGATGTTTCTTCAATGGAACATTTCAGCGTTTTAGAAAAGTAATGTATTTGTTTTGTTATTATCTCGCCTTGGTGTTTTGTATGTGATAATAGTGCTGTCTTATTTCTTTTCCATGCACACTTCAAATGCGGCCTGAAAACCGCCCTCGTTTCCATGGAGATTGGGCTGTGAATGAAGGGCACATCCGAGCACATTTCGCACCGTCATATATCCCATCATGCACCACGCAGCGGCAGACAGATGTTCGAAAATACGAAGCAAAAAGACCGTCCAGAGAGCGGAGAAAACGTGTGAGTACACGCTTTTAACTTTAGGAAATCATCATTAACACAACTGTAAACGAAAAAATACGTCCATAAACCACAAAACTATCAAATACATTTGTTTTAATTTGTGTGAATCTCTGAGCTTTGAGCTAAAAGTTTTGCTAATAATCTACAGCTAACGTGATGAAAAGTCCACTCAAACCTTCGTATTTGGACAGATTTACATCAAACACTAATAATGTTTTTCCTGTCAGAGGAAAAGAAGACCACGGAGGGATTAATGAAGCTTCGACGAGGACGTTTTCATGGAAACACATAAACACTTGGCCATTGTAGCTCGGAGGTAAGATAAAAACACATTATTTCATACATTAAACTTAAAAGACACAGTTTGACTATATCAAAGTTTATATTTACTTGTAAATCATGTAATATAAGCCTCCATCATATGCAGATAATAGATTATCTGTTTTTTACAATCTAAATAACACTGGACAGGTCAGATTTAAGATGGACATTAGGCTCATTGAACAGGTGCAGACACTGGTGTAGATACTAGACACTGTGTCTGTTATGTCCATCACATCTAATATAGCAATGAGAAAACAGTTTGAAATGTTTTATATGAATTTTCTTTTCTCATTTGCAGCCTCCACTGCTGGGGCCACAGAAGTGTTGGCTGATAAGATGCTCATGATTCATGAAATGGGTCAAATTCAGATGACAAAGTAAAGCCAACACTGCGCTGGAGCTGTGCTGGCCCAGACTCCTGCCCCTGATTAGGTATGTTACATGTTGCTTTATTACTCCAGTTATAATTAAAGCCGCAAGCGGCGTTGGTCGGGACCTCGCACTTGCGTTTGTTCGTCTTACTGAGACGCACACCCATACTGAATTTCGTGTGCCTGGCACAATTATCTCACTTCCTGTTGGGCGTGGCCATGACATTGTAGATACCCTGTCAGAACAGACCCTGTCAGACCCTGTCAGACCCTGTCAGACCCTGTCAGACCCTGTCAGACTCTGTTAGACCCTGTCAGACCCAGCATGTGGCCTCCATGCTGAGGCCTACATGAACCTTCGATGCTTGTCCCCACATTGCTGCTTGCAGCTATATCAGATCAAAGGTACAAAGATCAAAGACCTTTGATCAGGGCGTTGCCTAGCAACAAATACCTCCCATTCATAACTCATCACTCCCATTCAATAAATACCTAATTTTATCGATCCGCCGTATCGTCATATTACCGCCTATTTGAAAATCCTTCGCAATTTTACATCTCCAACGTCTTAAGATTATGTTCACCAAAATTTAAGCCTGTCTGAGGTACGGTGTAGGAGAAGTGTTTCAAATTCCATACCTAACTTTATCGATCCGCCGTATCGTCATATTACCGCCTATTTGAAAATCCTTCGCAATTTAACATCTCCAACGTCTTAAGATTATGTTCACCAAAATTTAAGCCCATCTGAGGTACGGTGTAGGAGAAGTGTTTCAAATTCCATTCTATGTCCAATACCACAAAATCACACAAAAGGCCAATTATCTCACTTCCTGTTGGGCGTGGCCATGACATTGCAGTGAGGCATTTGTTCGTCTTATTGAGATACACGTCCCTACTGAATTTCGTGCGCCTATCTTAAACGGTATGCCAGCCCCGAAAGACAACGCGCTAGGGGGCGCTATCGAGCTCCTGGGGGTCACTGGGGGACGGGACTTTGTGTGGTCGTACTGGCAGGACTTTGTGATGCCCGTGCAAAGTTTCGTTCGTTTTGAAGCATGGGAACATGCTCAAAATTGCCCCAGCGTGTATGAACAAGAATAATAATAATTAAAGCCGCAAGCGGCGTTGGTCGGGACCTCGCACCTGCGTTTGTTCGTCTTACTGAGACGCACAGCCATACCAAATTTCGTGTGCCTGGCACAATTATCTCACTTCCTGTTGGGCGTGGCCATGACATTGTAGATACCCTGTCAGAACAGACCCTGTCAGACCCTGTCAGACTCTGTCAGACCCTGTCAGACCCTGCATGTGCCCTACATGCTGAGGCCTACATGAACCTTCGATGCTTGTCCCCACATTGCTGCTTGCAGCTATATCAGATCAAAGGTACAAAGATCAAAGACCTTTGATCAGGGCGTTGCCTAGCAACAAATACCTCCCATTCATAACTCATCACTCCCATTCAATAAATACCTAACTTTATCGATCCGCCGTATCGTCATATTACCGCCTATTTGAAAATCCTTCGCAATTTAACATCTCCAACGTCTTAAGATTATGTTCACCAAAATTTAAGCCCATCTGAGGTACGGTGTAGGAGAAGTGTTTCAAATTCCATACCTAACTTTATCGATCCACCGTATCGTCATATTACCACCTATTTGAAAATCCTTCGCAATTTAACATCTCCAACATCTTAAGATTATGTTCACCAAAATTTAAGCCCATCTGAGGTACGGTGTAGGAGAAGTGTTTCAAATTCCATTCTAAGTCAAATACCCCAGAATCACACAAAAGGCCAATTATCTCACTTCCTGTTGGGCGTGGCCATGACATTGCAGTGAGGCATTTGTTCGTCTTATTGAGATACACATCCCTACCGAATTTCGTGCGCCTATCTTAAACGGTATGCCAGCCCCGAAAGACAACGCGCTAGGGGGCGCTATCGAGCTCCTGGGGGTCACTGGGGGACGAGACTTTGTGTGGTCGTACTGGCAGCACTTTGTGATGCCCGTGCAAAGTTTCGTTCGTTTTGAAGCATGGGAACATGCTCAAAATTGCCCTAGCGAGTGTGAACAAGAACAAGAATAATAATAATAATAATAATAGGGAAACAAAGCAACAACAATAGGGACCTTCGTCCCCCTTCGGGGCTCGGTCCCTAATAATAATAATACGGAAACGAAGCAACAACAATAGGGACCTTCGTCCCCCTTCGGGCTCGGTCCCTAATAAGGGCTGCAAATGAATCATGCTCATATTGAATTCATTATTTAAATTGTGAAAATACACCTTTCTCAAATGTGTGGGATTCCTCTATTAATTTATCTGTTTGATTTATATAAACGGCCTTTGGATCTGAATGTACATGTGAACATAGTTTTGTAGTTTTCTTAATGTGTGTGTCATTACAGGTTTTCACTGTGCAGGACAGGACTTTGAACCAATCAGACGTAAAGCCCATTCTGCTCCACCTCCTCCAGAAGACGAGGGATTCATCACACTGAGTGGTCCAAGTACATTGGGTCATGTCTCCACTGTACACGCTGACTGTACAAGACCTGTGGGGTTTCCACTGACTGTACAAGACCTGTGGGTTCTCTGGTCACACCAGGCCTCCCTCCTGCTTGTGCGGTCTGCTGCTGTCCCTAATGTGTCCTAATAGTGATGTTTAGGTTTAACTTTTTATTTTCTGAAATAGTAAAATGGTAGTTTTTCATCTTAGCTGAGGAGCACCTAAACAGCTGAGGAAATGTCCCATGATAAATGTGGCCTTATATGACCTTAACAAGTGTGTGAGACAAAACTGAAAACATATCATTTGCTCATAAGTTTATTTGAATGTTTTTCTGTCTATTCAAACATTTGAATTATGGTGAAATGTGCCACTTATTTGGGTCTCTTGATAACACTGCGCTGGAGCTGTATATAGTAATTACATGTACTATGAGAATATACTATTGTACTGCAGTTAAGCAACGGTATTCCACCATATTTTGCAAAGATAATTTGTTCATTTTGGATTGTCAGCTGCTTCAGCAAAAAGGGAACATAATTTGAGAGTACACTGACAGCTGTTTTTACTCACCTATAATTGCCTTGTATGTGTGTAATGGTTTAATGTTTGACTCTTCACATTATGATAAAGTATTTCCACAAGTTCCTTTAATTGTTTAATAAACCATCGTTTCTCAAAGGAGAGATGTCTTTATAAACTGACTTAAATGTATTCCCTGTATAAATGCTTTAGACGTGGTGTGGTTTGGACCGGCTTTCGTCCTGATGTCCTGGTTTAGTCCTGCTTTAGACCTGGTTTGGCGCTGGTCCTTGTGAGGAAAATGTCTTTGTTATGAAATACGTCAAAGGTCGCTGACGTCCTGTTCTTGTGTTATCAATCAATAGTTACCAATACATTGAGGTTTACGACAACTATGGCTGATTTATGCTGATTCAGTTAAAAACCTAGAAGACGTGGTCTTTTAAACTGGACTTTGCCTGTGTTTTACTACCATGTTATGTGCCACCATGACACGTTTGCATAAGTTCATTACCTAAGGGTCCTAGTTAATGGTTAACTACCCTGTAGGTTAAATTTAGCTCAGTTCTGTACCAAGACATGGGAGACGACAGGACATCTGAAGAATCATGTCTGTATCCTCTGCTGTTCAACATTAAAGTGCCTGCATTTTTCCTACGAGGTCTTGAGAATTTACTCCAACAATTTGGTGACACCGCGACGTGAAAGAACTATGCAGAAAGGACCAGGCCGTCGTCTCCCCCGAAGGCCCCTCTGAGAAACAACGCATCCAGAGAGCTCTACAAAAACGGTATGGCAGTGCCTTTTTCAAAGAATATCTGTCACATTGGCCAAAACCAAAATTATATGTGATGTTTTGTGAGGGACCTTTGTAATAAATTAAGTGGTAATTTTAAAACAATATAAAATCAGTAATTAAGAAGTCCGTGTTTATACGCCAACACGTGAGAAAAGAAGGAGCGTAGAATCAAAATAATAATGAGCGTTTAAGCTTTAAATTTGATAAAGCGTGATTAAAAAACAAAGTTATTAATTAAGTTCCGTGTTTATTGCTTTGCACGAGAGAGAAAAAAAGCGGATTTTGTAAGAAAAAACACTTTTGTGGTTAAACTTTACACAAAAAGAAAAAACAAAAACTCCTAATTTGAGTTTACAAAAAAAGGAATTCCAAAAGTAACATTATTGGTGTTTTTGATTGCCTTAAGCTCTCAAGACACCCAAGATGCAGAAGTAACAGTTCGAAGAACATGACGTCACTTGCTTCTGTAAAATTGGCCGAAGGTCAATTGTCCAACTAAACGCAACTGATACAAATTGACAGACACTCGTAGCATACTCAATCTTATAGGGGATGCGCAATTTTGTTTGCGACGAAATTAATAATACTTTGGTACAGGAAACTGATGTGACCGAAATTAAATTGAGTTGTACCTGGAAAAACCGACCTAAATCACAAGCAGGTTGTCTTTGTATGATTTTCCCCGTCTGGTAGTACTGTTACGAGAGCGTCATCAAAAGTTTGTGAAAAAGAAATACACTTGAAACTAAAAGCTGAGCTTGTAAAGGAGATTACCGAAAAAGCTGAAAATATAACGAAAAGTCTGTGTTCGGCTAATTCCACCAAAATTACGCAGATACTGAAAAAATTAAAAAGACGAGTATGACACATTTAGAATTACCTGGGAGATTTGTTTCTTGGTGTCGATTTAAAGAGGAAGACAGTATAAATGAATTTTTCAAATTGATGGCACTTTGCAAATGGTTGAGATTATTAAGAAGCACTTATTTGAGCAAGCATGAGATGAGGTGTTCAGAGTTGTTTATGATGGATAAAACCCAGTTTTGATCTGAGTTAAATATTGGCTATGGTGGTTTATGTAAAGTTTTGTTGAAAGCTTTGATTATAAATAAAATGTGATAGAAGAATGTTGAAAGATAAGAATTATGGCATTTATTGGAGAGATGTTTGTGGAAATTCTGGTTGTGTGAGTGTCATGATCTTACAAATGATACTTGGATCAAATAATTCTGTATTTATTGAGTAATTTAAAATTGCATGTTCTTAGAAATAAATTGCATGTTCTTAAAATTCGGAATAAGTCTCTGAAATTGTTGCATGTCCTGGAATATTTGGAGAATAATCTGAAACGGGAGATTTTTCTATTTACTGAAAATTGTCTTGTTTTGGCAAATCTCAAGTAAAAGTCTTGCATTGTGTAATTTACTTAAACCAATAAATTCTAAATTTAATACAATTGTAAATATTTTTAGAATTTTTTTTTTTTTTTTTTTTTTTTAGAATATTTATTTATTTGTCATTGTCACAAGTACAACGAAATTTGTCCTCTGCATTTAACCCATCCTGTCATCAGGAGCAGTGGGCAGCACATCACTGCGCCCGGGGACCATCTCCATGATCTTGCTTCGGCTTGGTCAGGACTTCAGCTGGAGAATCCTCCCACAGGTGGCTCACGTCACAACGGGCCTCGATGTATCTTCTGCCATGGGGGCTACCAGTGTCCGCAGACACTGGGGGCGAGGTGGGGGTTAAGTGTCTTGCCCAAGGACACAACGGCAGCGCTCATCTGTGGGAGCTTGGATCACATGTGGTCCACCCGTCAAGAGCGGGATTCGAACCGCCATTCCCTGGATCACCAGGCAAGCGCTCTACCACTGAGCTACTGCCGCCCCGAATTCAGTTCTCAAAGATTTGCTAGCTTAATCAATTTCATGGGAATAATAAATTTTGTTATGAGTGTTTGTCTATTTGCCTGCGGTCTCTCTGAGTGTGTGTGTGTGAGTGTATGAGCGGCAGTGAGCAGAGAGGTCAAGAGGTCACAGGGAAAGATATGTCAGCCGTAATTTAGCTCTATTAATGTTGTTGTTCTTGTTAATGTTGTAAGAGTTGAGAAAAAGGAATTAGAAAAATTAGGGACAAGGATAGAATAGTGTTAATCTGTATTTTGAGTGTTATGTGGGAATTAAAGAAAGTGCTTTGTTGCTTCAGGCTCGGAGCGCCTCTGGTCTGTATGTTTGCTCAGTACGAGTTGAACTAGTTTGAGTTTAAAGGAGCAGTGTGAGAATTACTCTTTGCACGGTGCCATCAATGAACGAAATAATAAATAAATAAGAAACAGTTTAAGCTATTAAGACAGCATTGCAATTATTAAAGTAAATATCTTATCGGCAATCAGGCCCTAAAACAATTGAGGAGGTAGATACATTTTAAAATTTAACACAAATAATTGGAGTATAGAGGTTTAAATTGCTCAAGGTTATTTTTAATTTATTACAGTTCATTTTTTCGGGTACAATTCAAAAATATAAAAGGTTATATCACCTGTCATATTAAAGGAGGTACTGGATAAGCTAATTGCTTTTATAATTAACTTAAGATTGGGAGTTTTTTTGTTTTATCTAAATTAAATATTAATAAAATAATTATTTTCAAAATTCTACGTTTACTCCTACGCTACTTTTCTCTCATTTTGTTGCAGAAGCTTAAAACTTAAAAGCTGCAAATCCGGACCGTCCCGCAGACAACAAAACGTGACGGACACATATTCTAATTGGGAAAAAAAAACTGTGCGTAAATCAGGTGATTAAAATTTTAAATTAAATATTTTAAACTAATTATAACCTGAAGTCACAATTATCTAAATCAAATTTCTTCTCCCTTCTAGAGAACTGTCTATAGAACGGAGAAGCCCCCAAGAATTAAATTTTTTAGAGCCAAAGGTAGAATCAAAAGTACACAGTACTCAAAATAGCGATACATTCACTAAAAAGCCATAAACCGGACGTTGTGCCCAAAATGTGTATAATAAATAAATAATTCAACTTTAAAAAACAAATTACCACAAAATGTCCTCACACTTTATCATGGTTGGCCAGTTGACAGAATATTGGTTGAATAAAGCACTCCAGGATGAAGCGGACCCCAAACAAGCCCGAGCAAATCAAAAGTCCTGAAAGTCCTACAAGATACCAAAGAACTGTCTTCTATCTTGGTCCTAAAGAAAACCGGAAAAGAAGTGAAAATAAAGGAAGATTCAGTGCTAACTCAGAGACAATTCAGAGACTCTTGTTGTGACACCGAAGATGAAAAAGGGTCTGCTGAGAGAAGAGGAAGGTCACACAGAAGGGCATGGGATGAGGACACTGACAGAGAGATTTCTCTATTTGATAACATGTACCGACCACTGTCCGACCCACCTATCGAACAAAGAGATTATTACCACAAGTCACCAAGACCATACCATCCCTCACCCTACACCAGCGGCAAGCTGAGAACCCCCGATACTAAAGCTGCTACATCCTCGAAGCCCTCCCAATTTGGAGAAGACTCACTCCCCAGAGCAACATACAAAGTACTGACAGGAGTTTATACTCCCAGCCATCGGAAGGAACGAGGGCCAAAAGCAAGTGTGTATCCAGTGAGAACAGATGGTCAAACTGTGGTCTATCAGCCATTTTCAATCAAAGACTGGAGTGCTTTGATGTTGACACTTCCAAGACTTACCAAAGGTGGCTTACCATGGCTAAGAGCTCTTTTCAAACAGACGGCAGGAGACCAACTTTGCTGGGGTGATATTCAGGCTGCTCTGACCAAAGCTGCTGACGAAACTGTTGCCAGAAACATCAAAAAAGCTATCGAAAGGAGCTTGAGGTATGCACTGCGTGATCAAGAAGGTGTATACAACTATCGTGATGTGCTGGAGAGAGAACTCAGTCAACGCTATCCTTCTGTCGTGACCGAAGAATTGTTGTCAATGCAAATGAAAGACAACGAAGACTACTACAGTTACAAACAACGTGCTACTAATCTATACCATGATGCCACAGGAGAGCGGATCGATGCCAGAGCAGGAATGTCAATCATCTATCGCTCAGCTCAGGCACACGAAATTTGGTATGGCTGTGCGTCTCAGTAAGACGAACAAACGCAGGTGCGAGGTCCCGACCAACGCCGCTTGCGGCTTTAATTATTATTATTATTATTATTATTATTATTATTATTCTTGTTCTTGTTCACACTCGCTGGGGCAATTTTGAGCATGTTCCCATGCTTCAAAACGAACGAAACTTTGCACGGGCATCACAAAGTGCTGCCAGTATGACCACACAAAGTCCCGTCCCCCAGTGACCCCCAGGAGCTCGATAGCGCCCCCTAGCGCGTTGTCTTTCGGGGCTGGCATACCGTTTAAGATAGGCGCACGAAATTCGGTAGGGACGTGTATCTCAATAAGACGAACAAACGCCTCACTGCAATGTCATGGCCACGCCCAACAGGAAGTGAGATAATTGGACTTTTGTGTGATTTTTGGGTATTGGACATAGAATGGAATTTGAAACACTTCTCCTACACCGTACCTCAGATGGGCTTAAATTTTGGTGAACATAATCTTAAGACGTTGGAGATGTTAAATTGCGAAGGATTTTCAAATAGGCGGTAATATGACGATACGGCGGATCGATAAAATTAGGCATGGAATTTGAAACACTTCTCCTACACCGTACCTCAGATGGGCTTAAATTTTGGTGAACATAATCTGAAGATGTTGGAGATGTTAAATTGCGAAGGATTTTTAAATAGGCGGTAATATGACGATACAGCGGATCGATAAAATTAGGTATGAGTTATGAGTTATGGATGGGAGTTATTTATTGAATTTGGAGTTCCGTTTAAGATAGGCGCACGAAATTCGGTAGGGACGTGTATCTCAATAAGACGAACAAACGCCTCACTGCAATGTCATGGCCACGCCCAACAGGAAGTGAGATAATTGGCATTTTGTGTGATTTTGTAATATTGGACAGACAATGGAATTTGAAACACTTCTCCTACACCGAACCTCAGATGGGCTTAAATTTTGGTGAACATAATCTTAAGACATTGGAGATGATAAATTGCGAAGGATTTTCAAATAGGAGGTAATATGACGATACGGCGAATCGATAAACTTAGGTATTTATTGAATGGGAGTTATGAATTATGAATAGGAGGTTTTTATTGAATTTGGAGTTCTTCCTCAGACTAAAACTTCACAGGGTAATGTAGATGAGGACTACCAAGATTTTCATGCCAAATAACTGGCAGTCTGACATAGCACCCCCATATGACAGGTCAGTGAACTGTCAGAAAATGTACAGCAAATGAGCGTTTTAACACAAAGAGGATCGTGGGTGGCATACGATTTCAGCCAGACACACGAAAGTTGGTATGGGTGTGTATCTCACTAAGATGAACAAAATTGTAATTACAATGTCATGGCCACGCCCAACAGGAAGTGAGATAAAAAGACTTGTATTGCGATTTTGTGTGATAAGACATACAATGGATTTTAAAACACTCCTCCTACACCGTACATCAGATGGGCGTAAAATTTGGTGTACATGAGCTCAAGACAATGGAGATGTTAAATTGCGAAGGGATTTTTGATATCTTGTAAGATGACAAAATGGCGGCCTGATGAATTTTGCTACCATTTGAAAGTGCCAAATTCAATAGGAAGTGTGTCACCACTTCATTTTGAAACATTTCTCCTACACCGTACCTCAGATGGGCTTAAATTTTGGTGAACATAATCTTAAGACGTTGGAGATGTTAAATTGCGAAGGATTTTCAAATAGGCGGTAATATGACGATACGGCGGATCGATAAACTTAGGTATTTATTGAATGGGAGTTATGAATGGGAGGTTTTTATTGAATTTGGAGTTCTTCCTCAGACTAAAACTTCACAGGGTAATGTAGATGAGGACTACCAAGATTTTCATGCCAAATAACTGGCAGTCTGACATAGCGCCCCCATATGACAGGCCAGTGAACTGTCAGAAATCTACCGCTAGCTGAGCCCCTAACAGGAAAAATTGTCCGATATGGCTTACCATTTTTGCCAGGCACACGAAATTCGGTATGGGTGTGCGTCTCCATAAGACGAACAAACGCAGGTGCGAGGTCCCGACCAACGCCGCTTGCGGCTTTAATTAGGCCCGAGCGCTGAAGAGCGCATAGGGCCTATTGTAACTGTTCTGCGGTGCGAAGCACTGCAGAACCAGCGTGGAACGTGTGCAACGCGCTAGTAGTTGTCAATGGACCCCACGGGTGCATTACTGGACGTGCGCCCTTTCCATTGATATATTTAGTGCCACCACTCGTGGCACTATATTGTTACTGTTCTGGTTTTTCTTATTATTCTTATTATTTTCCCGACCACTTTTTCAGGTTTCGGGTACTTCCCACCGACGAAAACTCACGAAATTTTGCGCAAAATTCAAGAACGCCAAAAAAGGAATTTACAAATAATCTGTATTAAAAAATCATTAAAAATGGCTCCACAGCGCCACCTCAAAAATCAAAATACATTGCGTCTATGGCTATACCCGATAAATGAACTTTGTCGTAGATAAACGAAATTCGGGTGGTGGATAGGTCATGTCGTTACGAACCAAAAAATATATTACGGCGTTGCTAGGCGACCAACAGGAAGTCAGCTATATTGGGCCGAGCACGCGACCCGGCACCGAGGGTGCATTTTCCTGTCTTCGTATTTTAACGAACTCCTCCTAGGGTTTTTGACCCAGACTCACCAGAATCGTGCTGTATCATCTAGACAAGTGGGACATTAAAAGTTGTTAAAAGCGTTCTAAAAGAGTGAACGGTGTTTCCGTGACAACGCCACAAATTTCGGGTTCGTTTTTGCGGCTCGCCATCAAATTTCAACGAGCGATAATTTGCGCATACTTTGGCCGATATCACTCAAACTTTAATCGTTCGTTGACACCTCGGCCCTGAACAGATTGATATAAGAAAATCTGAAATAGGTGCTATAGCGCCACCTAGGGAGATTGCATGGAAGTGCAAAATTTTACTTTGTCGTAGACATACCAAATTTGGTACACATATTCGTGACGGGGTATCGATCAAAAAACTTAATGACGTCAACACGCCATGTCCCATCGTGTTGCCATGGAAACAGGCCAAACATCTGTCGTCGCCAATGGGACGCCCAGCATAAACTTTGTTGTAGCCATACCAAATTTGGTACACAGATGCATCATGGGATGAGGAACAAAAAAGTATATTATGCGGTTGCTAAGCGACCAACAGGAAGTCGGCCATTTTGGGCCGAGCACGTGACCTGGCACCGAGGGTGCATTTTCCTGTCCTTGTATTTTAACGAACTCCTCCTAGGGTTTTTGACCCAGATTCACCAGAATCATGCTGTATCATCTAGACAAGTGGGACATTAAAAGTTGTTAAAAGCGTTCTAAAAGAGTGAACGATGTTTCCGTGAGAACGCCACAAATTTTAGGTTTGTTTTTGTGGCTCGCCATCAAATTCGACGAGTGATAATTCGCACATACTTTGGCCGATTTCACTCAAACTTCAATCGTTTGTGGACACCCCGGCCCTGAACAGATTTCTATAAGAAAATCTGAAATGGACGCTATAGCGCCACCTAGGGAAGTGCAAAATTTTATTTTGTCGTAGACATACCAAATTTGGTACACACATTCGTGACAGGGTCTCGATCAAAAATCTCAATGATGACCCCGGGCATCTCCCATCGTGTTGCCATGGCAACATGCCAAACATCTGTCCTTGTCATTAGGATTCTCTGGAAAAACTTTGGCGTAGTCAAACAAAATTTGATACACAGATGCATCATGGGAAGATAAACAAAAAAGTATATTATACCATTGCTAGGCAACCAACCAGCCATTTTGGACAGATCATGTGACCTGGTGGCGAAGGCGCCATTTTCTGTCAAACTTCGACGAGTGATAATTCACACATACTTTGGCCGATTTTACTCAAACTTTAATCGTTGGTGAACACCCCGGCCCTACACAGATTGATATAAGAAAATCTCAATTGGCCGTAATAGCGCCCCCTAGGGAGATTGCATGGAACAGAAAAATTTTACTTTGCCGTAGACACACCAAATTTGGACCACACATTCGTGACATGGTCTCGATCAAAAAACACATTAACACCCCCACTCCATCTCGCATCATGTTGCCATGGTAACAGGTCAAACATCTGTCCCTGCCATTAGGATGCCCGGCAAAAACTTTGGTGTAGCCACACCTAATTTGGTACATAGATGGTTCATGGGAATAGGAAAATGGCGCGTTAGCAGGGGGCTGCGAGTGCAAGCGAGGGCCGATCATCGCCGCTTGCGGCTATATTTAGGGACCGAGCCCGAAGGGGCACGAAGGTCCCTATTGAAGTTGCTCTGTTTCTCTATTATTATTATTATTATTAGGGACCGAGCCCGAAGGGGCACGAAGGTCCCTATTGAAGTTGCTCTGTTTCTCTATTATTATTATTATTATTCTTGTTCTTGTTCACACGCTTTTGGGCAATTTGGAGCATGTTCCCATGCTTCAAAACGAACGTGACTTTGCAGGGGCATCACGTAGGGCGGCAGCTACGCCTCCAAAAAGACCTGTCCACCGGTGACCCCCAGGAGCTCGATAGCGCCCCCTAGCGCGTTGTCTTTCGGGGCTGGCATACCGTTTAAGATAGGCGCACGAAATTCGGTAGGGACGTGTATCTCAATAAGACGAACAAACGGCTCACTGCAATGTCATGTCCACGCCCAACAGGAAGTGAGATAATTGGCTTTTTGTGAAATTTGACATACAATGGAATTTGAAACACTTCTCCTACACCGTACCTCAGATGGGCTTAAATTTTGGTGAACATAATCTTAAGATGTTGGAGATGTTAAATTGCGAAGGATTTTCAAATAGGCGGTAATATGACGATACAGCGGATCGATAAAGTTAGGTATTTATTGAATAGGAGTTATGAGTTATGGATGGGAGTATTTATTGAATTTGGAGTTCCGTTTAAGATAGGCGCACGAAATTTGGTAGGGACGTGTATCTCAATAAGACGAACAAACGCCTCACTGCAATGTCATGGCCACGCCCAACAGGAAGTGAGATAATTGGCCTCTTTTGTGATTTTTTAAAATTGGACATACAATGGAATTTGAAACACTTCTCCTACACCGTACCTCAGATGGGCTTAAATTTTGGTGAACATAATCATAAGACGTTGGAGATGTTAAATTGCGAAGGATTTTCAAATAGGCGGTAATATGACGATACGGCGGATCGATAAAGTTAGGTATTTATTGAATCAGAGTTATGAGTTATGAATAGGAGGTATTTATTGAATTTGGATTTCTTCCTCAGACTAAAACTTCACAGGGTAATGTAGATGAGGACTACCAAGATTTTCATGCCAAATAACTGGCAGTCTGACATAGCGCCCCCATATGACAGGCCAGTGAACTGTCAGAAAATGTACAGCAAATGAGCGTTTTAACACAAAGAGGATCGTGGGTGGCATACGATTTCAGCCAGACACACGAAAGTTGGTATGGGTGTGTATCTCACTAAGATGAACAAAATTGTAATTACAATGTCATGGCCACGCCCAACAGGAAGTGAGATAAGAAGACTTGTATTGCGATTTTCTGTGATATGACATAGAATAGATTTTAAAACACTCCTCCTACACCGTACATCAGATGGGCGTAAAATTTGGTGTACATGAGCTCAAGACATTGGAGATGTTAAATTGCGAAGGGATTTTTGATATCTTGTAAGATGACAAAATGGCAGCCTGATGAATTTTGCTACCATTTGAAAGTGCCAAATGCAATAGGAGGTGTGCCACCACTTCATTTAGCAGACACTTCTCCTACAACGTACCTCAGATGGGCTTAAATTTTGGTGAACATAATCTTAAGACGTTGGAGATGTTAAATTGCGAAGGATTTTCAAATAGACGGTAATATGACGATACAGCGGATCAATAAACTTAGGTATTTATTGTTATGAGTTATGAATGGGAGGTATTTATTGAATTTGGATTTCTTCCTCAGACTAAAACTTCACAGGGTAATGTAGATGAGGACTACCAAGATTTTCATGCCAAATAACTGGCAGTCTGACATAGCGCCCCCATATGACAGGCCAGTGAACTGTCAGAAAATGTACAGCAAATGAGCGTTTTAACACAAAGAGGATCGTGGGTGGCATACGATTTCAGCCAGACACACGAAAGTTGGTATGGGTGTGTATCTCACTAAGATGAACAAAATTGTAATTACAATGTCATGGCCACGCCCAACCGGAAGTGAGATAAGAAGACTTGTATTGCGATTTTCTGTGATATGACATAGAATAGATTTTAAAACACTCCTCCTACACCGTACATCAGATGGGCGTAAAATTTGGTGTACATGAGCTCAAGACATTGGAGATGTTAAATTGCGAAGGGATTTTTGATATCTTGTAAGATGACAAAATGGCAGCCTGATGAATTTTGCTACCATTTGAAAGTGCCAAATGCAATAGGAGGTGTGCCACCACTTCATTTAGCAGACACTTCTCCTACAACGTACCTCAGATGGGCTTAAATTTTGGTGAACATAATCTTAAGACGTTGGAGATGTTAAATTGCGAAGGATTTTCAAATAGACGGTAATATGACGATACAGCGGATCAATAAACTTAGGTATTTATTGTTATGAGTTATGAATGGGAGGTTTTTATTGAATTTGGAGTTCTTCCTCAGACTAAAACTTCACAGGGTAATGTAGATGAGGACTACCAAGATTTTCATGCCAAATAACTGGCAGTTTGACATGGCGCCCCCATATGACAGGCCAGTGAACTGTCAGAAATCTACCGCTAGCTGAGCCCCTAACAGGAAAAATTGTCCGATATGGCTTACCATTTTTGCCAGGCACACGAAATTCGGTATGGGTGTGCGTCTCAGTAAGACGAACAAACGCAGGTGCGAGGTCCCGACCAACGCCGCTTGCGGCTTTAATTATTCTTGTTCTTGTTCACACGCTTTTGGGCAATTTGGAGCATGTTCCCATGCTTCAAAACGAACGTGACTTTGCAGGGGCATCACGTAGGGCGGCAGCTATGCCTCCAAAAAGACCCGTCCCCCGGTGACCCCCAGGAGCTCGATAGCGCCCCCTAGCGCGTTGTCTTTCGGGGCTGGCATACCGTTTAAGATAGGCGCACGAAATTCGATAGGGACGTGTATCTTAATAAGACGAACAAACGCCTCACTGCAATGTCATGTCCACGCCCAACAGGAAGTGAGATAATTGGCCTTTTGTGAAATTTGACATACAATGGAATTTGAAACACTTCTCCTACACCGTACCTCAGATGGGCTTAAATTTTGGTGAACATAATCTTAAGATGTGGTAGATGTTAAATTGCGAAGGATTTTCAAATAGGCGGTAATTTGACGATACGGCGGATCGATAAAGTTAGGTATTTATTGAATGGAGTTATGAGTTATGGATGGGAGTTATTTATTGAATTTGGAGTTCCGTTTAAGATAGGCGCACGAAATTCGGTAGGGACGTGTATCTCAATAAGACGAACAAACGCCTCACTGCAATGTCATGGCCACGCCCAACAGGAAGTGAGATAATTGGCATTTTGTGTGATTTTGTAATATTGGACAGACAATGGAATTTGAAACACTTCTCCTACACCGAACCTCAGATGGGCTTAAATTTTGGTGAACATAATCTTAAGACATTGGAGATGATAAATTGCGAAGGATTTTCAAATAGGAGGTAATATGACGATACGGCGAATCGATAAACTTAGGTATTTATTGAATGGGAGTTATGAATTATGAATAGGAGGTTTTTATTGAATTTGGAGTTCTTCCTCAGACTAAAACTTCACAGGGTAATGTAGATGAGGACTACCAAGATTTTCATGCCAAATAACTGGCAGTCAGACATAGCGCCCCCATATGACAGGCCAGTGAACTGTCAGAAAATGTACAGCAAATGAGCGTTTTAACACAAAGAGGATCGTGGGTGGCATACGATTTCAGCCAGACACACGAAAGTTGGTATGGGTGTGTATCTCACTAAGATGAACAAAACTGTATTTACAATGTCATGGCCACGCCCAACAGGAAGTGAGATAAAAAGACTTGTATTGCGATTTTGTGTGATAAGACATAAAATGGATTTTAAAACACTCCTCCTACACCGTACATCAGATGGGCGTAAATTTTGGTGTACATGAGCTCAAGACAATGGAGATGTTAAATTGCGAAGGGATTTTTGATATCTTGTAAGATGACAAAATGGCAGCCTTATGAATTTTGCTACCATTTGAAAGTGCCAAATGCAATAGGAGGTGTGTCACCACTACATTTAGCAGACACTTCTCCTACACCGTACCTCAGATGGGCTTAAATTTTGGTGAACATAATCTTAAGACGTTGGAGATGTTAAATTGCAAAGGATTTTCAAATAGTCAGTAATATGACGATACGGCGGATCGATAAACTTAGGTATTTATTGAATGGGAGTTATGAATGGGAGGTTTTTATTGAATTTGGAGTTCTTCCTCAGACTAAAACTTCACAGAGTAATGTAGATGAGGACTACCAAGATTTTCATGCCAAATAACTGGCAGTCTGACATAGCGCCCCCATATGACAGGCCAGTGAACTGTCAGAAATCTACCGCTAGCTGAGCCCCTAACAGGAAAAATTGTCCGATATGGCTTACCATTTTTGCCAGGCACACGAAATTCGGTATGGGTGTGCGTCTCAGTAAGACGAACAAACGCAGGTGCGAGGTCCCGACCAACGCCGCTTGCGGCTTTAATTATTATTATTCTTGTTCTTGTTCACACGCTTTTGGGCAATTTGGAGCATGTTCCCATGCTTCAAAACGAACGTGACTTTGTAGGGGCATCACGTAGGGCGGCAGCTACGCCTCCAAAAAGACCCGTCCCCCGGTGACCCCCAGGAGCTCGATAGCGCCCCCTAGCGCGTTGTCTTTCGGGGCTGGCATACCGTTTAAGATAGGCGCACGAAATTCGATAGGGACGTGTATCTTAATAAGACGAACAAACGCCTCACTGCAATGTCATGTCCACGCCCAACAGGAAGTGAGATAATTGGCCTTTTGTGAAATTTGACATACAATGGAATTTGAAACACTTCTCCTACACCGTACCTCAGATGGGCTTAAATTTTGGTGAACATAATCTTAAGATGTGGTAGATGTTAAATTGCGAAGGATTTTCAAATAGGCGGTAATATGACGATACGGCGGATCGATAAAGTTAGGTATTTATTGAATGGAGTTATGAGTTATGGATGGGAGTTATTTATTGAAATTGGGGTTTCGTTTAAGATAGACGCACGAAATTCGGTAGAGACGTGTATCTCAATAAGACGAACAAACGCCTCACTGCAATGTCATGGCCACGCCCAACAGGAAGTGAGATAATTGGCCTTTTGTGTGATTTTGTGGATATTGGACATACAATGGAATTTGAAACACTTCTCCTACACCGTACCTCAGATGGGCTTAAATTTTGGTGATCATAATCTTAAGACATTGGAGATGTTAAATTGTGAAGGATTTTCAAATAGGCGGTAATATGACGATACAGCGGATCAATAAAGTTAGGTATTTATTGAATGCCAGTTATGAATTATGAATGGGAGATATTTATTGAATTTGGAGTTCTTCCTCAGACTAAAACTTCACAGGGTAATGTAGATGAGGACTACCAAGATTTTCATGCCAAATAACTGGCAGTCTGACATAGCGCCCCCATATGACAGGCCAGTGAACTGTCAGAAAATGTACAGCAAATGAGCGTTTTAACACAAAGAGGATCGTGGGTGGCATACGATTTCAGCCAGACACACGAAAGTTGGTATGGGTGTGTATCTCACTAAGATGAACAAAATTGTAATTACAATGTCATGGCCACGCCCAACAGGAAGTGAGATAAGAAGACTTGTATTGCGATTTTCTGTGATATGACATAGAATAGATTTTAAAACACTCCTCCTACACCGTACATCAGATGGGCGTAAATTTTGGAGTACATAAGCTCAAGACATTGGAGATGTTAAATTGCGAAGGGATTTTTGATATCTTGTAAGATGACAAAATGGCGGCCTGATGAATTTTGCTACCATTTGAAAGTGCCAAATGCAATAGGAGGTGTGTCACCACTTCATTTAGCAGACACTTCTCCTACACCGTACCTCAGATGGGCTTAAATTTTGGTGAACATAATCTTAAGACGTTGGAGATGTTAAATTGCGAAGGATTTTCAAATAGACGGTAATATGACGATACGGCGGATCGATAAACTTAGGTATTTATTGTTATGAGTTATGAATGGCAGGTTTTTATTGAATTTGGAGTTCTTCCTCAGACTAAAACTTCACAGGGTAATGTAGATGAGGACTACCAAGATTTTCATGCCAAATAACTGGCAGTCTGACATAGCGCCCCCATATGACAGGCCAGTGAACTGTCAGAAAATGTACAACAAATGAGCATTTTAACACAAAGAGGATCGTGGGTGGCATACGATTTCAGCCAGACACACGAAAGTTGGTATGGGTGTGTATCTCACTAAGATGAACAAACGCCTCACTGCAATGTCATGGCCACGCCCAACAGGAAGTGAGATAATTGGCCTTTTGTGTGATTTTGTGGATATTGGACATACAATGGAATTTGAAACACTTCTCCTACACCGTACCTCAGATGGGTTAAATTTTGGTGAACATAATCTTAAGACGTTGGAGATGTTAAATTGCGAAGGATTTTTAAATAGGCGCTAATATGACAATACGGCGGATCGATAAACTTAGGTATTTATTGAATGGGAGTTATGAATTATGAATAGGAGGTTTTTATTGAATTTGGAGTTCTTCCTCAGACTAAAACGTCACAGGGTAATGTAGATGAGGACTACCAAGATTTTCATGCCAAATAACTGGCAGTCTGACATAGCGCCCCCATATGACAGGCCAGTGAACTGTCAGAAATCTACCGCTAGCTGAGCCCCTAACAGGAAAAATTGTCCGATATGGCTTACCATTTTTTGCCAGGCACACGAAATTCGGTATGGGTGTGCGTCTCAGTAAGACGAACAAACGCAGGCGCGAGGTCCCGACCAACGCCGCTTGCGGCTTTAATTAGGGACCGAGCCCCGAAGGGGGACGAAGGTCCCTATTGTTGTTGCTTTGTTTCCCTATTATTATTATTCTTGTTCTTGTTCACACTCGCTGGGGCAATTTTGAGCATGTTCCCATGCTTCAAAACGAACGAAACTTTGCACGGGCATCACAAAGTGCTGCCAGTACGACCACACAAAGTCCCGTCCCCCAGTGACCCCCAGGAGCTCGATAGCGCCCCCTAGCGCGTTGTCTTTCGGGGCTGGCATACCGTTTAAGATAGGCGCACGAAATTCGGTAGGGACGTGTATCTCAATAAGACGAACAAACGCCTCACTGCAATGTCATGGCCACGCCCAACAGGAAGTGAGATAATTGGCCTTTTGTGTGATTTTTGGGTATTGGACATAGAATGGAATTTGAAACACTTCTCCTACACCGTACCTCAGATGGGCTTAAATTTTGGTGAACATAATCTTAAGACGTTGGAGATGTTAAATTGCGAAGGATTTTCAAATAGGCGGTAATATGACGATACGGCGGATCGATAAACTTAGGTATGGAATTTGAAACACTTCTCCTACACCGTACCTCAGATAGGCTTAAATTTTGGTGAACATAATCTTAAGACGTTGGAGATGTTAAATTGCGAAGGATTTTCAAATAGGCGGTAATATGACGATACGGCGGATCGATAAAGTTAGGTATTTATTGAATGGGAGTGATGAGTTATGAATGGGAGGTATTTGTTGCTAGGCAACGCCCTGATCAAAGGTCTTTGATCTTTGTACCTTTGATCTGATATAGCTGCAAGCAGCAATGTGGGGCCAAGCATCGAAGGTTCATGTAGGCCTCAGCATGGAGGCCACATGCAGGGTCTGACAGGGTCTGACAGGGTCTGACAGGGTCTGTTCTGACAGGGTATCTACAATGTCATGGCCACGCCCAACAGGAAGTGAGATAATTGTGCCAGGCACACGAAATTTCGTATGGCTGTGCGTCTCAGTAAGACGAACAAACGCAGGTGCGAGGTCCCGACCAACGCCGCTTGCGGCTTTAATTATTATTATTATTCTTGTTCATACACGCTGGGGCAATTTTGAGCATGTTCCCATGCTTCAAAACGAACGAAACTTTGCACGGGCATCACAAAGTGCTGCCAGTACGACCACACAAAGTCCCGTCCCCCGGGGACCCCCAGGAGCTCGATAGCGCCCCCTAGCGCGTTGTCTTTCGGGGCTGGCATACCGTTTAAGATAGGAGCATGAAATTCGGTAGGGACGTGTATCTCAATAAGACGAACAAATGCCTCACTGCAATGTCATGGCCACGCCCAACAGGAAGTGAGATAATTGGCCTTTTGTGTGATTTTGGAGTATTTGACATACAATGGAATTTGAAACACTTGTCCTACACCGTACCTCAGATGGGCTTAAATTTTAGTGAACATAATCTTAAGACGTTGGAGATGTTAAATTGCGAAGGATTTTCAAATAGGCGGTAATATGACGATACGGCGGATCGATAAAGTTAGGTCTGGAATTTGAAACACTTCTCCTACACCGTACCTCAGATAGGCTTAAATTTTGGTGAACATAATCTTAAGACGTTGGAGATGTTAAATTGCGAAGGATTTTCAAATAGGCGGTAATATGACGATACGGCGGATCAATAAAGTTAGGTATTTATTGAATGGGAGTGATGAGTTATGAATGGGAGGTATTTGTTGCTAGGCAACGCCCTGATCAAAGGTCTTTGATCTTTGTACCTTTGATCTGATATAGCTGCAAGCAGCAATGTGGGGACAAGCATCGAAGGTTCATGTAGGCCTCAGCATGTAGGCCACATGCAGGGTCTGACAGGGTCTAACAGAGTCTGACAGGGTCTGACAGGGTCTGACAGGGTCTGACAGGGTCTGTTCTGACAGGGTATCTACAATGTCATGGCCACGCCCAACAGGAAGTGAGATAATTGTGCCAGGCACACGAAATTTGGTATGGCTGTGCGTCTCAGTAAGACGAACAAACGCAGGTGCGAGGTCCCGACCAACGCCGCTTGCGGCTTTAATTATTAGGGACCGAGCCCCGAAGGGGGACGAAGGTCCCTATTGTTGTTGCTTTGTTTCCCTATTATTATTATTATTATTATTATTATTATTCTTGTTCTTGTTCACACTCGCTGGGGCAATTTTGAGCATGTTCCCATGCTTCAAAACGAACGAAACTTTTGCACGGGCATCACAAAGTGCTGCCAGTACGACCACACAAAGTCCCGTCCCCCAGTGACCCCCAGGAGCTCGATAGCGCCCCTAGCGCGTTGTCTTTCGGGGCTGGCATACCGTTTAAGATAGGCGCACGAAATTCGGTAGGGACGTGTATCTCAATAAGACGAACAAACGCCTCACTGCAATGTCATGGCCACGCCCAACAGGAAGTGAGATAATTGGGCTTTTGTGTGATTTTTGGGTATTGGACATAGAATGGAATTTGAAACACTTCTCCTACACCGTACCTCAGATGGGCTTAAATTTTGGTGAACATAATCTTAAGACGTTGGAGATGTTAAATTGCGAAGGATTTTCAAATAGGCGGTAATATGACGATACGGCGGATCGATAAAGTTAGGTATGGAATTTGAAACACTTCTCCTACACCGTACCTCAGATAGGCTTAAATTTTGGTGAACATAATCTTAAGACGTTGGAGATGTTAAATTGCGAAGGATTTTCAAATAGGCGGTAATATGACGATACGGCGGATCGATAAAATTAGGTATTTATTGAATGGGAGTGATGAGTTATGAATGGGAGGTATTTGTTGCTAGGCAACGCCCTGATCAAAGGTCTTTGATCTTTGTACCTTTGATCTGATATAGCTGCAAGCAGCAATGTGGGGACAAGCATCGAAGGTTCATGTAGGCCTCAGCATGTAGGCCACATGCAGGGTCTGACAGGGTCTGACAGAGTCTGACAGGGTCTGACAGGGTCTGACAGGGTCTGACAGGGTCTGACAGGGTCTGACAGGGTCTGTTCTGACAGGGTATCTACAATGTCATGGCCACGCCCAACAGGAAGTGAGATAATTGTGCCAGGCACACGAAATTTCGTATGGCTGTGTGTCTCAGTAAGACGAACAAACGCAGGTGCGAGGTCCCGACCAACGCCGCTTGCGGCTTTAATTATTCTTGTTCTTGTTCACACTCGCTGGGGCAATTTTGAGCATGTTCCCATGCTTCAAAACGAACGAAACTTTGCACGGGCATCACAAAGTGCTGCCAGTACGACCACACAAAGTCCCGTCCCCCAGTGACCCCCAGGAGCTCGATAGCGCCCCTAGCGCGTTGTCTTTCGGGGCTGGCATACCGTTTAAGATAGGCGCACGAAATTCGGTAGGGACGTGTATCTCAATAAGACGAACAAACGCCTCACTGCAATGTCATGGCCACGCCCAACAGGAAGTGAGATAATTGGGCTTTTGTGTGATTTTTGGGTATTGGACATAGAATGGAATTTGAAACACTTCTCCTACACCGTACCTCAGATGGGCTTAAATTTTGGTGAACATAATCTTAAGACGTTGGAGATGTTAAATTGCGAAGGATTTTCAAATAGGCGGTAATATGACGATACGGCGGATCGATAAAGTTAGGTATGGAATTTGAAACACTTCTCCTACACCGTACCTCAGATAGGCTTAAATTTTGGTGAACATAATCTTAAGACGTTGGAGATGTTAAATTGAGAAGGATTTTCAAATAGGCGGTAATATGACGATACGGCGGATCGATAAAATTAGGTATTTATTGAATGGGAGTGATGAGTTATGAATGGGAGGTATTTGTTGCTAGGCAACGCCCTGATCAAAGGTCTTTGATCTTTGTACCTTTGATCTGATATAGCTGCAAGCAGCAATGTGGGGACAAGCATCGAAGGTTCATGTAGGCCTCAGCATGTAGGCCACATGCAGGGTCTGACAGGGTCTAACAGAGTCTGACAGGGTTTGACAGGGTCTGACAGGGTCTGACAGGGTCTGTTCTGACAGGGTATCTACAACGTCATGGCCACGCCCAACAGGAAGTGAGATAATTGTGCCAGGCACACGAAATTTGGTATGGCTGTGCGTCTCAGTAAGACGAACAAACGCAGGTGCGAGGTCCCGACCAACGCCGCTTGCGGCTTTAATTAGGGACCGAGCCCGAAGGGGGACGAAGGTCCCTATTGTTGTTGCTTTGTTTCCGTATTATTATTAGGGACCGAGCCCGAAGGGGGACGAAGGTCCCTATTGTTGTTGCTTTGTTTCCGTATTATTATTATTATTCTTGTTCATACACGCTGGGGCAATTTTGAGCATGTTCCCATGCTTCAAAACAAACGAAACTTTGCACGGGCATCACAAAGTGCTGCCAGTACGACCACACAAAGTCTCGTCCCTGGGGGACCTGGGGGTCCCTGGGAGACCCCCCACTGGGGGACCCCCAGTGGGGGGTCTCCTAGACCGTACCTCAGATGGGCATAAATTTTGGTAAGCATAATCTTAAGACGTTGGAGATGTTAAATTGTGAAGGATTTTCAAATAGGCGGTAATATGACGATACGGCGGATCGATAAAGTTAGGTATGGAATTTGAAACACTTCTCCTACACCGTACCTCAGATAGGCTTAAATTTTGGTGAACATAATCTTAAGACGTTGGAGATGTTAAATTGCGAAGGATTTTCAAATAGGCGGTAATATGACAATACGGCGGATCGATAAAGTTAGGTATTTATTGAATGGGAGTGATGAGTTATGAATGGGAGGTATTTGTTGCTAGGCAACGCCCTGATCAAAGGTCTTTGATCTTTGTACCTTTGATCTGATATAGCTGCAAGCAGCAATGTGGGGACAAGCATCGAAGGTTCATGTAGGCCTCAGCATGTAGGCCACATGCAGGGTCTGACAGGGTCTAACAGAGTCTGACAGGGTCTGACAGGGTCTGACAGGGTCTGACAGGGTCTGTTCTGACAGGGTATCTACAATGTCATGGCCACGCCCAACAGGAAGTGAGATAATTGTGCCAGGCACACGAAATTTGGTATGGCTGTGCGTCTCAGTAAGACGAACAAACGCAGGTGCGAGGTCCCGACCAACGCCGCTTGCGGCTTTAATTATTATTATTATTATTATTCTTG
Source organism: Paratrypauchen microcephalus (assembly GCA_036785185.1). NCBI lineage: Eukaryota > Metazoa > Chordata > Actinopteri > Gobiiformes > Gobiidae > Paratrypauchen > Paratrypauchen microcephalus. Next base: position 248,134 of record JAVJIX010000320.1, on the reverse strand, counting down.
TTCTTGTTCACACTCGCTGGGGCAATTTTGAGCATGTTCCCATGCTTCAAAACGAACGAAACTTTGCACGGGCATCACAAAGTGCTGCCAGTACGACCACACAAAGTCCTGTCCCCCAGTGACCCCCAGGAGCTCGATAGCGCCCCCTAGCGCGTTGTCTTTCGGGGCTGGCATACCGTTTAAGATAGGCGCACGAAATTCGGTAGGGACGTGTATCTCAATAAGACGAACAAACGCCTCACTGCAATGTCATGGCCACGCCCAACAGGAAGTGAGATAATTGGCATTTTGTGTGATTTTGGGGTATTGGACATAGAATGGAATTTGAAACACTTCTCCTACACCGTACCTCAGATGGGCTTAAATTTTGGTGAAAATAATCTTAAGACGTTGGAGATGTTAAATTGCGAAGGATTTTCAAATAGGCGGTAATATGACGATACGGCGGATCGATAAAGTTAGGTATTTATTGAATGGGAGTGATGAGTTATGAATGGGAGGTATGTGTTGCTAGGCAACGCCCTGATCAAAGGTCTTTGATCTTTGTACCTTTGATCTGATATAGCTGCAAGCAGCAATGTGGGGCCAAGCATCGAAGGTTCATGTAGGCCTCAGCATGGAGGCCACATGCAGGGTCTGACAGGGTCTGACAGGGTCTGACAGGGTCTGTTCTGACAGGGTATCTACAATGTCATGGCCACGCCCAACAGGAAGTGAGATAATTGTGCCAGGCACACGAAATTTGGTATGGGTGTGCGTCTCAGTAAGACGAACAAACGCAGGTGCGAGGTCCCGACCAACGCCGCTTGCGGCTTTAATTATTATTATTATTATTCTTGTTCATACACGCTGGGGCAATTTTGAGCATGTTCCCATGCTTCAAAACGAACGAAACTTTGCACGGGCATCACAAAGTGCTGCCAGTACGACCACACAAAGTCCCGTCCCCCAGTGACCCCCAGGAGCTCGATAGCGCCCCCTAGCGCGTTGTCTTTCGGGGCTGGCATACCGTTTAAGATAGGCGCACGAAATTCGGTAGGGACGTGTATCTCAATAAGACGAACAAACGCCTCACTGCAATGTCATGGCCACGTCCAACAGGAAGTGAGATAATTGGCCTTTTGTGTGATTTTGGGGTATTTGACATAGAATGGAATTTGAAACACTTCTCCTACACCGTACCTCAGATGGGCTTAAATTTTGGTGAACATAATCTTAAGACGTTGGAGATGTTAAATTGCGAAGAATTTTCAAATAGGCGGTAATATGACGATATGGCGGATCGATAAAGTTAGGTATGGAATTTGAAACACTTCTCCTACACCGTACCTCAGATAGGCTTAAATTTTGGTGAACATAATCTTAAGATGTTGGAGATGTTAAATTGCGAAGGATTTTCAAATAGGCGGTAATATGACGATACGGCGGATCGATAAAGTTAGGTATTTATTGAATTGGAGTTATGAGTTATGAATGGGAGGTATTTGTTGCTAGGCAACGCCCTGATCAAAGGTCTTTGATCTTTGTACCTTTGATCTGATATAGCTGCAAGCAGCAATGTGGGGACAAGCATCGAAGGTTGATGTAGGCCTCAGCATGTAGGCCACATGCAGGGTCTGACAGGGTCTAACAGAGTCTGACAGGGTCTGACAGGGTCTGACAGGGTCTGACAGGGTCTGACAGGGTCTGACAGGGTCTGTTCTGACAGGGTATCTACAATGTCATGGCCATGCCCAACAGGAAGTGAGATAATTGTGCCAGGCACACGAAATTTGGTATGGCTGTGCGTCTCAGTAAGACGAACAAACGCAGGTGCGAGGTCCCGACCAACGCCGCTTGCGGCTTTAATTATTATTATTATTATTCTTGTTCATACACGCTGGGGCAATTTTGAGCATGTTCCCATGCTTCAAAACAAACGAAACTTTGCACGGGCATCACAAAGTGCTGCCAGTACGACCACACAAAGTCTCGTCCCTGGGGGACCTGGGGGTCCCTGGGAGACCCCCCACTGGGGGACCCCCAGTGGGGGGTCTCCTAGACCGTACCTCAGATGGGCATAAATTTTGGTAAGCATAATCTTAAGACGTTGGAGATGTTAAATTGCGAAGGATTTTCAAATAGGCGGTAATATGACGATACGGCGGATCGATAAATTTAGGTATGGAATTTGAAACACTTCTCCTACACCGTACCTCAGATAGGCTTAAATTTTGGTGAACATAATCTTAAGACGTTGGAGATGTTAAATTGCGAAGGATTTTCAAATAGGCGGTAATATGACGACACGGCGGATCGATAAAGTTAGGTATTTATTGAATGGGAGTGATGAGTTATGAATGGGAGGTATTTGTTGCTAGGCAACGCCCTGATCAAAGGTCTTTGATCTTTGTACCTTTGATCTGATATAGCTGCAAGCAGCAATGTGGGGACAAGCATCGAAGGTTCATGTAGGCCTCAGCATGGAGGCCACATGCAGGGTCTGACACGGTCTAACAGAGTCTGACAGGGTCTGACAGGGTCTGACAGGGTCTGTTCTGACAGGGTATCTACAATGTCATGGCCACGCCCAACAGGAAGTGAGATAATTGTGCCAGGCACACGAAATTTGGTATGGCTGTGCGTCTCAGTAAGACGAACAAACGCAGGTGCGAGGTCCCGACCAACGCCGCTTGCGGCTTTAATTAGGGACCGAGCCCCGAAGGGGGACGAAGGTCCCTATTGTTGTTGCTTTGTTTCCCTATTATTATTAGGGACCGAGCCCCGAAGGGGGACGAAGGTCCCTATTGTTGTTGCTTTGTTTCCCTATTATTATTATTATTATTATTAGGGACCGAGCCCGAAGGGGGACGAAGGTCCCTATTGTTGTTGCTTCGTTTCCGTATTATTATTATTATTATTATTATTCTTGTTCATACACGCTGGGGCAATTTTGAGCATGTTCCCATGCTTCAAAACGAACGAAACTTTGCACGGGCATCACAAAGTCCTGCCAGTACGACCACACAAAGTCCCGTCCCCCAGTGACCCCCAGGAGCTCGATAGCGCCCCCTAGCGCGTTGTCTTTCGGGGCTGGCATACCGTTTAAGATAGGCGCACGAAATTTGGTAGGGATGTGTATCTCAATAAGACGAACAAATGCCTCACTGCAATGTCATGGCCACGCCCAACAGGAAGTGAGATAATTGGCCTTTTGTGTGATTTTGGGGTATTTGACATAGAATGGAATTTGAAACACTTCTCCTACACCGTACCTCAGATGGGATTAAATTTTGGTGAACATAATCTTAAGACGTTGGAGATGTTAAATTGCGAAGGATTTTCAAATAGGCGGTAATATGACGATACGGCGGATCAATAAAGTTAGGTATGGAATTTGAAACACTTCTCCTACACCGTACCTCAGATAGGCTTAAATTTTGGTGAACATAATCTTAAGACGTTGGAGATGTTAAATTGCGAAGGATTTTCAAATAGGCGGCAATATGACGATACGGCGGATCAATAAAGTTAGGTATTTATTGAATGGGAGTGATGAGTTATGAATGGGAGGTATTTGTTGCTAGGCAACGCCCTGATCAAAGGTCTTTGATCTTTGTACCTTTGATCTGATATAGCTGCAAGCAGCAATGTGGGGACAAGCATCGAAGGTTCATGTAGGCCTCAGCATGTAGGCCACATGCAGGGTCTGACAGGGTCTAACAGAGTCTGACAGGGTCTGACAGGGTCTGACAGGGTCTGACAGGGTCTGACAGAGTCTGACAGAGTCTGACAGGGTCTGACAGGGTCTGACAGGGTCTGACAGGGTCTGTTCTGACAGGGTATCTACCATGTCATGGCTACGCCCAACAGGAAGTGAGATAATTGTGCCAGGCACACGAAATTTGGTATGGCTGTGCGTCTCAGTAAGACGAACAAACGCAGGTGCGAGGTCCCGACCAACGCCGCTTGCGGCTTTAATTAGGGACCGAGCCCGAAGGGGGACGAAGGTCCCTATTGTTGTTGCTTTGTTTCCGTATTATTAGGGACCGAGCCCGAAGGGGGACGAAGGTCCCTATTGTTGTTGCTTTGTTTCCGTATTATTATTATTATTCTTGTTCATACACGCTGGGGCAATTTTGAGCATGTTCCCATGCTTCAAAACGAACGAAACTTTGCACGGGCATCACAAAGTGCTGCCAGTACGACCACACAAAGTCCCGTCCCCCAGTGACCCCCAGGAGCTCGATAGCGCCCCCTAGCGCGTTGTCTTTCGGGGCTGGCATACCGTTTAAGATAGGCGCACGAAATTCGGTAGGGACGTGTATCTCAATAAGACGAACAAACGCCTCACTGCAATGTCATGGCCACGCCCAACAGGAAGTGAGATAATTGGCCTTTTGTGTGATTTTTGGGTATTGGACATAGAATGGAATTTGAAACACTTCTCCTACACCGTACCTCAGATGGGCTTAAATTTTGGTGAACATAATCTTAAGACGTTGGAGATGTTAAATTGCGAAGGATTTTCAAATAGGCGGTAATATGACGATACGGCGGATCGATAAATTTAGGTATGGAATTTGAAACACTTCTCCTACACCGTACCTCAGATAGGCTTAAATTTTGGTGAACATAATCTTAAGACGTTGGAGATGTAAAATTGCGAAGGATTTTCAAATAGGCGGTAATATGATGATACGGCGGATCGATAAATTTAGGTATTTATTGAATGGGAGTGATGAGTTATGAATGGGAGGTATTTGTTGCTAGGCAACGCCCTGATCAAAGATCTTTGATCTTTGTACCTTTGATCTGATATAGCTGCAAGCAGCAATGTGGGGACAAGCATCGAAGGTTCATGTAGGCCTCAGCATGTAGGCCACATGCAGGGTCTGACAGGGTCTAACAGAGTCTGACAGGGTCTGACAGGGTCTGACAGGGTCTGACAGGGTCTGACAGGGTCTGACAGGGTCTAACAGAGTCTGACAGGGTCTGTTCTGACAGGGTATCTACAATGTCATGGCCACGCCCAACAGGAAGTGAGATAATTGTGCCAGGCACACGAAATTCGGTATGGGTGTGCGTCTCAGTAAGACGAACAAACGCAGGTGCGAGGTCCCGACCAACGCCGCTTGCGGCTTTAATTAGGGACCGAGCCCGAAGGGGGCGAAGGTCCCTATTGTTGTTGCTTTGTTTCCCTATTATTATTATTATTATTATTATTATTATTCTTGTTCTTGTTCACACTCGCTGGGGCAATTTTGAGCATGTTCCCATGCTTCAAAACGAACGAAACTTTGCACGGGCATCACAAAGTGCTGCCAGTACGACCACACAAAGTCCCGTCCCCCAGTGACCCCCAGGAGCTCGATAGCGCCCCCTAGCGCGTTGTCTTTCGGGGCTGGCATACCGTTTAAGATAGGCACACGAAATTCGGTAGGGACGTGTATCTCAATAAGACGAACAAATGCCTCACTGCAATGTCATGGCCACGCCCAACAGGAAGTGAGATAATTGGGCTTTTGTGTGATTTTTGGGTATTGGACATAGAATGGAATTTGAAACACTTCTCCTACACCGTACCTCAGATGGGCTTAAATTTTGGTGAACATAATCTTAAGACGTTGGAGATGTTAAATTGCGAAGGATTTTCAAATAGGCGGTAATATGACGATACGGCGGATCGATAAAATTAGGTATGGAATTTGAAACACTTCTCCTACACCGTACCTCAGATAGGCTTAAATTTTGGTGAACATAATCTTAAGACGTTGGAGATGTTAAATTGCGAAGGATTTTCAAATAGGCGGTAATATGACGATACGGCGGATCGATAAAGTTAGGTATTTATTGAATGGGAGTGATGAGTTATGAATGGGAGGTATTTGTTGCTAGGCAACGCCCTGATCAAAGGTCTTTGATCTTTGTACCTTTGATCTGATATAGCTGCAAGCAGCAATGTGGGGACAAGCATCGAAGGTTCATGTAGGCCTCAGCATGTAGGCCACATGCAGGGTCTGACAGGGTCTGACAGAGTCTGACAGGGTCTGACAGGGTCTGACAGGGTCTGACAGGGTCTGACAGGGTCTGTTCTGACAGGGTATCTACAATGTCATGGCCACGCCCAACAGGAAGTGAGATAATTGTGCCAGGCACACGAAATTTGGTATGGGTGTGCATCTCAGTAAGACGAACAAACGCAGGTGCGAGGTCCCGACCAACGCCGCTTGCGGCTTTAATTATTATTATTCTTGTTCTTGTTCACACTCGCTGGGGCAATTTTGAGCATGTTCCCATGCTTCAAAACGAACGAAACTTTGCACGGGCATCACAAAGTGCTGCCAGTACGACCACACAAAGTCCCGTCCCCCAGTGACCCCCAGGAGCTCGATAGCGCCCCTAGCGCGTTGTCTTTCGGGGCTGGCATACCGTTTAAGATAGGAGCATGAAATTCGGTAGGGACGTGTATCTCAATAAGACGAACAAATGCCTCACTGCAATGTCATGGCCACGCCCAACAGGAAGTGAGATAATTGGCCTTTTGTGTGATTTTGGGGTATTTGACATAGAATGGAATTTGAAACACTTCTCCTACACCGTACCTCAGATGGGCTTAAATTTTAGTGAACATAATCTTAAGACGTTGGAGATGTTAAATTGCGAAGGATTTTCAAATAGGCGGTAATATGACGATACGGCGGATCGATAAAGTTAGGTATGGAATTTGAAACACTTCTCCTACACCGCACCTCAGATAGGCTTAAATTTTGGTGAACATAATCTTAAGACGTTGGAGATGTTAAATTGCGAAGGATTTTCAAATAGGCGGTAATATGACGATACGGTGGATCGATAAAATTAGGTATTTATTGAATGGGAGTAATGAGTTATGAATGGGAGGTATTTGTTGCTAGGCAACGCCCTGATCAAAGGTCTTTGATCTTTGTACCTTTGATCTGATATAGCTGCAAGCAGCAATGTGGGGACAAGCATCGAAGGTTCATGTAGGCCTCAGCATGTAGGCCACATGCAGGGTCTGACAGGGTCTGACAGAGTCTGACAGGGTCTAACAGAGTCTGACAGGGTCTAACAGGGTCTGACAGGGTCTGACAGGGTCTGTTCTGACAGGGTATCTACAATGTCATGGCCACGCCCAACAGGAAGTGAGATAATTGTGCCAGGCACACGAAATTTGGTATGGCTGTGCGTCTCAGTAAGACGAACAAACGCAGGTGCGAGGTCCCGACCAACGCCGCTTGCGGCTTTAATTAGGGACCGAGCCCCGAAGGGGGACGAAGGTCCCTATTGTTGTTGCTTTGTTTCCCTATTATTATTATTATTATTATTCTTGTTCTTGTTCACACTCGCTGGGGCAATTTTGAGCATGTTCCCATGCTTCAAAACGAACGAAACTTTGCACGGGCATCACAAAGTGCTGCCAGTACGACCACACAAAGTCCCGTCCCCCAGTGACCCCCAGGAGCTCGATAGCGCCCCCTAGCGCGTTGTCTTTCGGGGCTGGCATACCGTTTAAGATAGGCGCACGAAATTCGGTAGGGACGTGTATCTCAATAAGACGAACAAACGCCTCACTGCAATGTCATGGCCACGCCCAACAGGAAGTGAGATAATTGGGCTTTTGTGTGATTTTTGGGTATTGGACATAGAATGGAATTTGAAACACTTCTCCTACACCGTACCTCAGATGGGCTGAAATTTTGGTGAACGTAATCTTAAGACGTTGGAGATGTTAAATTGCGAAGGATTTTCAAATAGGCGGTAATATGACGATACGGCGGATCGATAAAGTTAGGTATGGAATTTGAAACACTTCTCCTACACCGTACTTCAGATAGGCTTAAATTTTGGTGAACATAATCTTAAGACGTTGGAGATGTTAAATTGCGAAGGATTTTCAAATAGGCGGTAATATGACGATACGGCGGATCGATAAAATTAGGTATTTATTGAATGGGAGTGATGAGTTATGAATGGGAGGTATTTGTTGCTAGGCAACGCCCTGATCAAAGGTCTTTGATCTTTGTACCTTTGATCTGATATAGCTGCAAGCAGCAATGTGGGGACAAGCATCGAAGGTTCATGTAGGCCTCAGCATGTAGGCCACATGCAGGGTCTGACAGGGTCTGACAGAGTCTGACAGGGTCTAACAGAGTCTGACAGGGTCTGACAGGGTCTGACAGGGTCTGACAGGGTCTGTTCTGACAGGGTATCTACAATGTCATGGCCACGCCCAACAGGAAGTGAGATAATTGTGCCAGGCACACGAAATTTGGTATGGCTGTGCGTCTCAGTAAGACGAACAAACGCAGGTGCGAGGTCCCGACCAACGCCGCTTGCGGCTTTAATTATTATTATTATTATTATTATTATTCTTGTTCATACACGCTGGGGCAATTTTGAGCATGTTCCCATGCTTCAAAACGAACGAAACTTTGCACGGGCATCACAAAGTGCTGCCAGTACGACCACACAAAGTCTCGTCCCCCAGTGACCCCCAGGAGCTCGATAGCGCCCCCTAGCGCGTTGTCTTTCGGGGCTGGCATACCGTTTACGATAGGCGCACGAAATTCGGTAGGGACGTGTATCTCAATAAGACGAACAAACGCCTCACTGCAATGTCATGGCCACGCCCAACAGGAAGTGAGATAATTGGCCTTTTGTGTGATTTTGGGGTATTTGACTTAGAATGGAATTTGAAACACTTCTCCTACACCGTACCTCAGATGGGCTTAAATTTTGGTGAACATAATCTTAAGATGTTGGAGATGTTAAATTGCGAAGGATTTTCAAATAGGCGGTAATATGACGATACGGCGGATCGATAAACTTAGGTATTTATTGAATGGGAGTGATGAGCTATGAATGGGAGGTATTTGTTGCTAGGCAACGCCCTGATCAAAGGTCTTTGATCTTTGTACCTTTGATCTGATATAGCTGCAAGCAGCAATGTGGGGACAAGCATCGAAGGTTCATGTAGGCCTCAGCATGGAGGCCACATGCAGGGTCTGACAGGGTCTAACAGAGTCTGACAGGGTCTGACAGGGTCTGACAGGGTCTGACAGGGTCTGTTCTGACAGGGTTTCTACAATGTCATGGCCACGCCCAACAGGAAGTGAGATAATTGTGCCAGGCACACGAAATTTGGTATGGCTGTGCGTCTCAGTAAGACGAACAAACGCAGGTGCGAGGTCCCGACCAACGCCGCTTGCGGCTTTAATTATTATTATTCTTGTTCTTGTTCACACTCGCTGGGGCAATTTTGAGCATGTTCCCATGCTTCAAAACGAACGAAACTTTGCACGGGCATCACAAAGTGCTGCCAGTACGACCACACAAAGTCCCGTCCCCCAGTGACCCCCAGGAGCTCGATAGCGCCCCCTAGCGCGTTGTCTTTCGGGGCTGGCATACCGTTTAAGATAGGCGCACGAAATTCGGTAGGGACGTGTATCTCAATAAGACAAACAAACGCCTCACTGCAATGTCATGGCCACGCCCAACAGGAAGTGAGATAATTGGGCTTTTGTGTGATTTTTGGGTATTGGACATAGAATGGAATTTGAAACACTTCTCCTACACCGTACCTCAGATGGGCTTAAATTTTGGTGAACATAATCTTAAGACGTTGGAGATGTTAAATTGCGAAGGATTTTCAAATAGGCGGTAATATGACGATACGGCGGATCGATAAAGTTAGGTATGGAATTTGAAACACTTCTCCTACACCGTACCTCAGATAGGCTTAAATTTTGGTGAACATAATCTTAAGACGTTGGAGATGTTAAATTGCGAAGGATTTTCAAATAGGCGGTAATATGACGATACAGCGGATCGATAAAATTAGGTATTTATTGAATGGGAGTGATGAGTTATGAATGGGAGGTATTTGTTGCTAGGCAACGCCCTGATCAAAGGTCTTTGATCTTTGTACCTTTGATCTGATATAGCTGCAAGCAGCAATGTGGGGACAAGCATCGAAGGTTCATGTAGGCCTCAGCATGTAGGCCACATGCAGGGTCTGACAGGGTCTAACAGAGTCTGACAGGGTCTGACAGGGTCTGACAGGGTCTGACAGGGTCTGTTCTGACAGGGTATCTACAATGTCATGGCCACGCCCAACAGGAAGTGAGATAATTGTGCCAGGCACACGAAATTTCGTATGGCTGTGCATCTCAGTAAGACGAACAAACGCAGGTGCGAGGTCCCGACCAACGCCGCTTGCGGCTTTAATGTAATTTTGTGCTTCCAAACATGTTGATAAATATGTGCAACAAATTCAGTTTGGTGACAACACATTTTGTGTTGGGGCATGGATGTGTATTTTTGGGACATCACCATGTCAACACGATCAGAGATGGAATGTGGCAATGATTTACTTTTTCCATCAAGAGTCAATATTTCCATCATGAAGTGACAAAGTATGTGCAAATTATGATGATGACCCAAAAACTTGCATTACAGGAGACATGAATGGTGCATCTATGACAAGCAATATGGCGTATGGTCATAAGCACAGTATATTTTGATTTTATAGGGGTGCTATCACGGTCTTCTGGTTTGGGAGGGGGGTGGGGCGTATTTTGCTTTGTTCCTTTTGGTGGTTTGCAGATTCTAGAGTTAATTATATGACTTATTATTAGTTATATTTATTATATTAATAATTAATTAATTATATTAATATTATATATTAGTATATTGTATTACTATTAATTATATTGCACTCTTATGACATATCCATAAGCAGGGTTTCTGCGGAGCATTAAAAAGCATTAACAGTCATTAAATGGATTCTGTTGAAATTAAGGCCTTATTAAAAAAACATTAAATAAAATTTCAAGCAGCATTAAAAATATGTAGTATTGTGATAACTGGGCTTAATTGTGTTCTGTTAGCTACTGATGTTTTATGTGTATGTGCCTTTAAGTGGTTTGCTGGTGGGCGCATGTGTGTGGGTACGAGAGTGTGTGTGGCAAGTGTGGGTTAGAAGTTAATAACTAAGAAAGAGTTGCTGGGTTGTTGCACTGACATTAGGTGTGCTGTTAATGCTAAATGAGACTTGAGATCTGTTCAGCAATAAAAGGTTCCTGAAGAGTAGAAAAGCCTCAGGTCATTACAGTATATATATATATATATATATATATATATATATATATATATATATATATATATATATATATATATATATATATATATATATTTATATATAGACTGTTGTATCAAAGGTCTACACAGCACTACGTGCACTGGGTTATAATGTGTAACAAATGTAGGCTAGTCTATCCAAAGACCATTTAATTACCTGTGCTCCCATATTGCCCTTGTTTTAATTTGATTTGATAATTTGATAACATTCATCAAAGGTTTCGGGGTACATGACTACGAAAAGTTTGGGACCCATTTTTCCAAGAGTACTATTTTAAAGGTATCCTTTAGTTATACACTGGCTGAATGTGTGTCTTCAATTGTTTCTTCTGTATGTGTCCCAGTAACATTATAGTGAGTCTGGGGCAGTCATTTTGGCAGGAAACATTTTCAATAAATGCATTGATCCCTAACACAAAAGATATTAGTTTAAAAAAACAAAACAATGATATTACAGTAAATAAGCTTTAGAAATGTTTTGCATTATAATAACTATAGGTTCTTGTCATTTTGCTGCATTGTCACAAAATGATCACAGTTGACAAGATGAAAGCTTAAAGGCACTGTGCAAGTGTTCTTGTGGAGGATCTGTCACCTGCTTGTTTCTATGGATCTACTATCATTGCTCTGACTGGAAAGTTCCATAGTATAACAATAAACAGCTCAAACTTACATTTATTAAATCATGGGTGATTTGATTGTGTGTGTGTGTGTGTGTGTGTATATGTGTGTGTGTGTGTGTGTGTATGTGTGTGTGTATGTGTGTGTGTGTATGTGTGTGTGTATGTGTGTGTGTGTGTTTGAGCTCGGTGCATGTGTGAGTGTGTGTTATCTGGATGCATGTGTGTGTTGAATTTCAATCATTTTAAGAGGAGGGTCACTCATAAGCCTTTCCTGCACTGTTCTGTTATTTTCTTTTTGTTTGTGTGTATTTTTGTCCTTTTAAATGCTGGGTGCAAACATTAATAAATAAATTGAATAAATAAAAATATGAGGACAGGAAATGGCGCCTTTGCCACCAGGTCACATGGTCTATTGAATATGGCTGGCTTCCTGTTGGTTGCCTAGCAACGGTGTAATATACTTTTTTGTTCCTATTCCCATGATGCATCTATGTACCAAATTAGGTGTGGCTACATCAAAGTTTTTGCCGGGCATCCTAATGGCGGGGACAGATGTTTGGCCTGTTACCATGGCAACATGATGTGAGATGGAGTGGGGGTGTCACTGTGTTTTTTGATCGAGACCGTGTCACGAATGTGTGGTCCATATTTGGTGTGTCTATGGCAAAGTAAAATTCTTCTTTTCCATGCATTTACCCTAGGGGGCGCTATTATGGCCATTTCAGATTTTATTATGTCAATCTGTTCAGGGCCAGGGTGTACACCAACAAGTAAAGTTTGAGTGAAATCAGCCAAACTATTAGCACATTATCACTTGTCCAAGTTTGACAGGAAGTAGCGCCGTCACCACCAGGTCACATGGTTTATCCTATATGGCTGGTTGGTTGCCTAGCAATGGCGTAATGTACTTTTTTGTCCCTCTTCCCATGAAGCATCTGTGTACCAAATTTGGTTTGACTACGACAAAGTTTTTGCCTGGCGTCCCATTGGCGAGGACAGATGTTTGGCCTGTTGCCATGGCAACACGATGAGAGATGGTGTGGGGGCGTCACTGAGTTTTTTGATCGAGACCCTGTCATGAATGTGTGTACCAAATTTGGTATGTCTGCGACAAAGTAAAATTTTTCTGTTCCACACAATCGCCCTAGGTGGCGCTAGAGCACCCATTTAAGATTTTCTTATATCAATCTGTTTAGGGCCGGGGTGTCCACCCAAGAATAAAGTTTGACTGAAATCGGGCAAAGTATGTGCGAATTATCCCTCATCGAAGTTTGACAAAAAATGGCGCCTTCGCCACCAGGTCACATGGTCTATCCAATATGGCTGGTTGATTGCCTAGCAATGACGTAATATACTTTTTTGTTCCTCTTCCCATGATGCATCTGTGTACCAAATTTTGTTTGACTACACTAAAGTTTTTCCAGAGAATATTAATGACAAGGACAGATGTTTGGCCTGTTGCCATGGCAACACAATGAGAGATGGCGCGGGGGTGTCATTGAAATTTTTGGGAAAACCAGAACAGTAACAATATAGTGCCACGAATGGTGGCACTAAATATATCAATGGAAAGGGCGTGCATCCAGTAACGCACCCGTGGGGTCCATTGACACCTACCAGCGCGTTGCACACGTTCCACGCTGGTTCTGCAGTGCTTCGCACCGCAGAACGGTTACAATAGGCCCTATGCGCTCTTCAGCGCTCGGGCCTAATAATAATAAGAAAAACCAGAACAATAACAATATGGTGCCACCTATGGTGGCAATATATATATCAATGGAAAGGGCTCACGTCCAGTAAGGCACCCGTGGGGTCCATTGTCCTCATCGATCCACACCTCATCGATTACTCACTTGCCCAATACATATTTTTGATGTTTACGATGGTTAACGATTACAATTATGCCGCTTTCGCGGCAATGGGCAGTGCCAGTCTGTGCTATTGGATCCTATGAGTGTCACTATAGTGTGGCATTGAGTGTTTGGAAAAGGGAGAGCGCTTCGCGCTCTGGTTTGACATCGTGCACGCAGTGCACGATGTCATGTGTGCCCACAAAACAATTACAATTTTGCCGCCACGGGCAGTGCCACCGTGCCAGGTCAGCGGGCGCCAGTCGTTGACATGAGTGCTAGGTGCTTAAAAAGGGGAGAGCGCTTCGCGCTCTGCTGCGTGCGCAAAACAAAGCGCGTCGCGCTTTGTTTTGCGCACGCTGGTGGGCCGAGAATGTTTTGGGGTGAACAATTACAATTTGGCCGCTATCGCGGCCACGGGCGATGCCACCGTGCCAAGTCAGCGGGCACCAGTCGTTGACATGAGTGCTAGGTGCTTAAAAAGGGGAGAGCGCTTCGCGTTAGGTTAGGTTAGGTGCTTCGCACGTTAGGTGCTTCGCACTGCAGAACAATTACAATATGCCCTACGCTTTAGCGCTCGGGCCTAATAATAATAATAATAATACGGAAACGAAGCAACAACAATAGGGACCTCGTCCCCCTTCGGGCTCGGTTCCTAATTAAAGCCGCAAGCGGCGTTGGTCGGGACCTCGCACCTGCGTTTGTTCGTTTTACTGAGACGCACACCCATACCAAATTTCGTGTGCCTGGCACAATTATCTCACTTCCTGTTGGACGTGGCCAAAGACAGATCAAAGGTACAAAGATCAAAGATCTTTGATCAGGGCGTTGCCTAGCAACAAATACCTCCCATTCATAACTCATAACTCCCATTCAATAAATACCTAAATTTATCGATCCGCCGTATCGTCATATTACCGCCTATTTGAAAATCCTTCGCAATTTAACATCTCCAACGTCTTAAGATTATGTTCACCAAAATTTAAGCCCATCTGAGGTACGGTGTAGGAGAAGTGTTTCAAATTCCATTCTATGTCAAAAATTACAAAATCACACAAAAGGCCAATTATCTCACTTCCTGTTGGGCGTGGCCATGACATTGCAGTGAGGCGTTTGTTCGACTTATTGAGATACACGTCCCTACCGAATTTCGTGCGCCTATCTTAAACGATAGGCCAGCCCCCAAAGACAACGCGCTAGGGGGCGCTATCGAGCTCCTGGGGGTCACCGGGGGACGGGTCTTTTTGGAGGCGTAGCTTGCGCCCTACGTGATGCCCATGCAAAGTCACGTCCGTTTTGAAGCATGGGAACATGCTCAAAAGTGCCCAAAAGCGTGTGAACCTGAACCAATTTCCGATTAGGGGGCTCATTTGCTGTACATTTCTTACAGTTCACCTGTCTAACACAAGATGGCGCTGAGTGTGCTGAAAAGATAGAAATAAAGAGGAGGCAGTGGATTGTGAAAAGAAAGTGTATTTATTCCAAAAATTGTTGTGCACACGCTGTCAATTGCCTAGCAACGCACCTTTGATCTGTCTTTGATGTGTCTGTTCTGACAGGGTCCAACCCTGTCAGAACAGACCCTGTCAGACCCTGTCAGACCCTGTTAGACTCTGTTAGACCCTGTCAGACCCTGTCAGACCCTGTCAGACTCTGTTAGACCCTGTCAGACCCTGTCAGACCCTGTCAGACCCTGTTAGACTCTGTTAGACCCTGTCAGACCCTGTCAGACTCTGTTAGACCCTGTCAGACCCTGTCAGACCCTGCATGTGGCCTACATGCTGAGGCCTACATGAACCTTCGATGCTTGTCCCCACATTGCTGCTTGCAGCTATATCAGATCAAAGGTACAAAGATCAAAGATCTTTGATCAGGGCATTGCCTAGCAACAAATACCTCCCATTCATAACTCATAACTCCCATTCAATAAATACCTAAATTTATCGATCCGCTGTATCGTCATATTACCGCCTATTTGAAAATGCCATTTTATTTATTTTCGCTGGAAATCACCAAAAGTTAGAGAAGCACAAGTTTGACAAAATTGACAGTTGACAAAATTTTGTGAGTTTTTGTCATTGTTCACTGGGTGAAAATTTGGTGAGTTGGTTATGAGAAAAATAATAACACGCTATACATTTTGGGAAAGCTCTGGCATATTCCTCAATCATGGCGAGGGTCTCTGGTCACTAGGGGCGAGTCATTTCACTTCCCAGCCATTAGGAGCATTGCTTTGTGATACTAATAGGCCCTTCACCAGCTTCTAGCGCTCGGGCCTAATAAGAGATAGCATAATGCAAACAAAAATGAAATTGTTGTAGCCATTAATAAATAATTGATACTTTACATGACATTGTGGGTGTTATGCATGTGAAATGTTCTGCACTTACCATGGTGATAAAATACTCATATTAGCAAACACTGCTAAAACAAATTTTAGATGGTCTTAAAACTCAAACAAAATTAATGAAACAAAACAAAACTCCAGGTATGTTTTTCATGAGAAAAACGTAGATCAGAAAATAGCACAATATGAGCCCTTTAAAGGCATTGTGCAACTTTTATCTATCATCTGACTCTTTTCCCTTGGAGATGTCATTGCTTTTCCTGAAATGTTCAACAGTAGCATTAAACATATCTATCATGCATTTATTCAATTACAGTTTGTTTTTATTGCTTAATAAATCTTGAGCAGGGTTGCCTCTCCACAGATGTAATTTAGTGGGGTTTCTTTTTTCTCTCCATGGAGATAGATATGTTTGATGCAATACTGTGGAGGATTTTGGACAAAACAACAATATATCAATGGAGACGAGAAGATAACAGACCCTACGCCAAAAAGGTTACACAGTGCGCCTTTAAGAAAAAAAACAAGAGACTTTGATCATCTTCCTTTATTTGTTCATAATTTCACTTTTTGTTCATTTTCCTGTAATGTGATAGTTGCTTCATGCTTCATTTCTTTGCTTTGCAGCCCTCTTCACTGAGATGATCTGTTGCTTTAGTTAAACTTTCACACTTGGCTTTGTGTGCAGGGTCCTTGCATTCGACGTCTGTCGGCCATAGCTCCACCCAAGTGTTATCACCCAGAACATAAGTGATTCTGCAACAAAAAAAGATTATATTTCAAACTCTCTTTCAATACTAAGGATTACACTCGATACGCTATACCAGGGGTCGGCAACCTTTACCACTCAAAGAGCCATTTGGACCCGTTTCACACCGTAAAGAAAACACTGGGAGCCACAAAACTCTTTTAAAATTTAAAATGAAATAACACTGCATATGTCTTTTTGTTTTGCCTTGGTGCCATAGAATTACATTTTGAAAATTAATGAACTAAAATAAAATACATTTTAAATAAATACAGTGGTCCCTCGCTACTCGTATATCGTGGTTCACTTTTCGTGGCCACGCTGTTTCGCAGATTTTTTTTATTCAAAATTTTTTTTATAGTGTATCAACGCACATTTCTGCGTCCTGATTGGCTAAGGGACTGTAGACCTTTGCCGATTCATCAGTCATTCTCCTCTGTGCCTCCTGTACAAAATGCGTTCATTTTGCCAGATTTATATAAATGTTCGATCGCAGTGTGACTCCGAAGTGCTGTATGTTTGCAAGTTTTCTCCCCAACAAAACCCGCCACAGTGAAGCGGTCATAAGAACTGTGACATATACACGAAATACACTTTGGTTTCGTTCTCTAATACTGTGCTTTTTTGTTGAAAATCTACGAGCGTTTGAGTGTTTAAACAAGAGAGAAATGTGAGAAAATGTTAATTCCAGTCTGAGAAAAGTGTATAATGTGTGTGGTGAGGTGTTTACAGCCTTAAAACATGGAGAATAATTGTAAAATATAAAGCTGACGACTTCGCAGATTTCGCATGTCGTGGGTTATTTTTAGAACGTAACCCTCGTGATAAACGAGGGACCGCTGTTCTGAGCTGCATCAGAGGGATCAAAGAGCCACATGTTGCTCTGGAGCCACGAGTTGCCGACCCCTGGTCTACACTGATTCTGAAACTATCATGATAATAAAAAAAATAAAACAATGTGGTTTTCATCTTTCTCAATATCAAAACTACTCAGGAAAGGTTCATTTCTGTCCTGTAAATGTGACTTTTTGTAGTATCAATACCTCAATACCTCAAGCTCAAATGAGTATCTAGTTTTAGAATCGATTAGTATCTGATTTTCTTACAACCATCTGATCTTCAAACTAAGCAATGCATTGTGGAATTGCTAAAATTTCAAACTCGATTTTAAGGTGATTTCAAGACCCGATACTCAATACTGATTCTGATACCATGATGATAATTAAAAAAACTTTATTTAGACCAGGCCTGGACTGGCCATCTGGCACACCGGGCATTTTCCCGATGGGCCGACAGTCCTCGGGGGCCGGTACCGGTGCTGTTTTTTTTTTTTTTTTTTTTTTTACTTAGAGCCCGGTCACCGGCCCACAATTTAAAGGAGGCGGCCCATTGGTCCATCTTCAATATAGACAGTGGACTAAACCAATCAGGATATAGAGAGCGGTCCCACCCCTCTCTCTGCGCTGAACCCCGCCAGTTTCATAATCATACTGTTGAGCGAATGAGCGGGGAAACACGGAAACGCGCAAGAAAAGATGTGCGGAGAATTAGCGGGCGAAAAGATTAAAAAGCCTCACTCTGGAGGAGCTGCTGGAGCCTTCACGTCCTCTGCAGACCAGGCTGAAGGTGGACATGGAGAGGAGCCGCCAGAGAGCAGGTAAGAAGGTAGTAATATTAGGATAATACCGGGATGGATGTTAGGTGATGGACAGACATGCCGCATGGATAGAAAACGGCGAGTTCTCGGCAAAGTTCGCTGTTTTGAAGCCAAAATAGTGACCTACGTGAATGTAGATTCAATGAGAAAAACGCTTTGTTTCCGCAGGGCGAAATGCAAGTGTGAGGCGAATTTCGCCTGGGGGTGTGGTCGCAAAAATGGCATGAATAAGTGGTGTACTAGCCCGGACTATGTTGTAAAAGCTCTAGTGATTATTTGCCTCTACTAAGAACATAATTCATATTAACAAAAATCCATGTTCATGGTTACAACAAGGTCACCCTAAATTATTTAATCATTGATTGTTTCCCTCATGATATTAGCCCACTTCAGCACACAGTAAGTGGATTGGAAACGTAGTTAACTAGTTAGTGGGCAGCAAACTAAAAAAAATAAATGTTCAGCTGGCAATCTACAGTGGTCTATTTGCTTGATTATATTTACATCGAGTCTAAACAACAAACCATGTTGATTGAATAGATAATACTATTTGATACTGTATTTTATATTTGACTAGGGTTAGGGTAAGGGTTAGGGTTAGTATTTTATATTTGACTACTACTTTTCTATTTAAATCTGATTGTACATATATATTTATTATCATTATCTTATGTATATAATTGTGTCTCATCTGACACTGGTCTATTGCTCTTTGGTTGCTTTTCTTTTTGTTCTTTTACCCTCTGTTATATATCATATATCATATATTATATTTGATGAGTGAGCGACCGTACCCAAAGCAATTTCCCTTGTGGATCAATAAAGTTTGTCTAAGTCTAAGAATACACTTTAGGTTAACAAGAAAGCTTTTAATCATGTAAATGTTTCCACACTACTGACTCCACTGGGGGCATCCATATTGGTCAGACTTTTTTTGATAAACAACAAATTCCACACACATCATACACTGTATAGGCCGATTTAAGCGACCTTAAGTGAGAGCATCGTTACTTCCGCTCAGACATCTTGTCTTGCCTCGTGCTGCCTTAGTATGAGATTTATCTGATCATTATCAAAAATAAAAACGTAACCTAAAGATACTAAATGTTTTGATGGTTTAGAATAGATAGTTCAACAGTTTTTCGAGGTAGCGAGATGATACAAACCCTGTAGTGAGGAAGGTGTTTCCCCTCGGCCAAGACGTAACAATAGTAAAATACATTACTTTGGGGAACAACATACATAAATTAGTCTGTTGTGCTCCACCAATTATGAGGGGCCGTTCTGAGCCAAAAATGCCAGGGCCGTTTTTTTGTCCCAGTCCGGCCCTGATTTAGACAATAAAATGTGATTTAGTGGCCGTTAAAGAATTTCGGTCTCCACCAGCAGAGGTCGCCAAAGGGTGCATGAACGTGAGACCACACTGCTTATAATGTCTTAGAATGCTTTTAGTATGTAAAATATCAATAGCGATTTCGATACAGTGGTGATAGATTCAGTAGAAAGTGATAAAAAAAAAGTACTTTCTTTTATATTAACATGAGGTCTTTCAAATGGCATCACAACATTCTACAGACCAATAATATTTAATACAGATAGGGACAGCTAAAATTGGTATTGCTGTAATTATAATAACAACAACAATCTGTGCCATCAGCCCCTCCAACCACCACAAACATTCACGCACACTCCACTTCATACTAGGGAATGTGGGTGATATGCCTTGCCTAAGGACACAATGACTGTATTTGCAACTGGTGCCCCCCTGTGGCACCTGATTTTCCTGATGGTCTCCCATCTAAGTACTGCCCAGGCCCGGCCCTGCTGAGCTTTGACAAGCTGCTATGGCCACAAAACGCAGGTTGTTGTTGTAAGGCAGTGAGTTCTTGGGTCTAGATACTAATAAAAATTAACAAATGAATTAAGTTTTTGAATATTCTTTACGAAAGTGCAATGTTGTTGAGAGGGAAATCTGGCTCATCGCATTCTAGAATCTGAAATCTAACAATTCGGTTCGGTCGGTTCCATGGTGAATATGCTCTTATACTTGTTCTGATACAGCTCAAGGACATTCTAAAGCTATTCAGGAAATATGTGGCAGATAATACTCCCTACAACTGTACAACAACTCACCCTTATGGAACAGATAACCCAATGTCCTGTCATTCAAGTTTATTTCTGTCCTGCAAATGTGACTTTTTAAGTATCAATATCTACTCAAATGAGTATCTAGTTTTGGTTTAGTACACTGAAGTGTGTTTATGCAGTTACTTGCTGGTGGCGGGGTCTCTGGTCCATGTGTCTCTCTCTGGGCCAATGATGAGGTACTCGGAGCCCTTCTGGAGCACACAAGTGTCTCTGCAGCCCGAGTGAGAGAAGAACAGCCTCCTGTCAGACTCCAACACTCCACTCTCCATGCCTGCACACACAAAACATACAGTATGGCTTTAAAGGTGCATTGTGTAACTTTTCTGGTGGAGCCTCAAATGCTTTTCTCCAATGGAGATGTTATTGCTTTGTCTGGAATGTTACACATGTTTCAAATTAAACGTGATAACAGGAGAAGTTCAATTTGTCAACTGGACAAAGTTTGTTTGGTTGAAAACGTT
The DNA here is from genome assembly GCA_036785185.1 of Paratrypauchen microcephalus. Lineage (NCBI taxonomy): Eukaryota > Metazoa > Chordata > Actinopteri > Gobiiformes > Gobiidae > Paratrypauchen > Paratrypauchen microcephalus. The sequence goes on along the minus strand of JAVJIX010000320.1, from coordinate 227,158 downwards.
TCGCCGCTCATCCGAGAGGCTTCGTCAGCTCTAATAAGAATACTGGTAAGACACTTGCTTATATCTTGCTGTAGGGAGGAGCTACCTAGCTAACTACTTTCCTGAACTATCTCATTGGTTTCCTTCTTTGGTTTCTCTGGCGTCTAGCTGACGATCCCTATTCATCCCTACACGCCTGTTTTTCCCACCTCTGGCCCTGACCTGGCTAACCCTATTGTTTCCCTGTTTGTTTGATCTAGGCTTAATAATGGAATTGTAGATGGGATGCAAATTATGTCTTACTCCACCATTTCTGTTCAGAGAAGGATTCTCTTTTTTGACAAAAATAGCCTCTTTAACTCCCCTCTCAAACCAATTCTTTTCCCTGGCTAAGATCTGAACCTCACTGTCCTCAAATGAATGACCCGTGGCTTCTAGGTGAAGATATACGGCAGAAGACGGTCCACTCTGGCACGCCCGTCTGTGTTGGTACATCCTCTTGTGAAGTGGCTGCTGGTTTGAGAGGGGAGTTAAAGAGGCTATTTTTGGTAGCTAGGTAGCTCCTCCCTACAGCAAGATATAAGCAAGTGTCTTACCAGTATTCTTATTAGAGCTGACGAAGCCTCTCGGATGAGCTGCGAAACGTTTTCAACCAAACAAACTTTGTCCAGTTGACAAATTGAACTTCTCCTGTTATCATGGATTCTACCTGGACGACTGAGGGACTTTTCACGCATTTCAAATTAAACCTTTTGTAGTATCTGCTTTATCTTTTAAAACTTGAGAACCATACAGCTCCTTGGTATGAGAAGTCTCTGTTTAAGTCTGCATCTCGGACATATAGAAGAAGACCGATTGCACTGGGATCTCCTGTAGAAAGCTATATATACAGTATGTGAGCAAACCCTTTGTTCGATGTGTTCTCCTGTGATTGTCTTCGAGGCACCCGGACCCTCCCTCTGTAATTGGCTTATTCTCTGTTTTTGTAATAAATAGTATTCACAATAGCAGAGCCTGGTTTATGGAATCTTCCCATAACATCCCACCGGTGACCCCACTCACAGTCAGAGATATGAAATATTCACAGAAACAAGCAGGTAACGAACCCGCCATCAGAAAAGTTACACAATACACCTATAAATAATAATAATAATACATCAGATTTATATAGCATTTTTTAGGACACTCATGCTTCAAACTTAATAGAGAAAAGCACGGATGCCACCAGGCCAAGCTACAGGTCAGATCTGTGGAGATGAGGGCTTTAGTTGAGTTTAGTCCATTAAGGGCCACTGTTACGTTACTTTCTGATCTCTGTTCTAATGTTGTCTCCTCATCACAAACACACCTGGAGTTGTGTTTTGTTTCATTCACACATGTTTAACACACAAACCCTGCAGATTTAGGCTGTTCCACCTTGTGATGTCATGTGGTAATACTGGAAGTGCTCCACTGTGTTTTTGAGGTCCATACATCTTCCCTAGAATAATCTGGATGATTTCAGCCCTAGAATTGCCAATCTCTACTGAAATAAAGGTAAAAGGAGCTGTGAATTGAAAACTATATATATCGCTTCATGACATTACAAGGTGGAAGGGAGAATTTTGAGCTTTGGACTACAGACTAATAATGCAGAGTTACTGAAACATGTGAATGAAGCAAAACACAACTCAAGGTGTGTTTTTGATTACATAACAAGATTTTCTTAAAGCTCACAAAAGTACATTCTGTGTAATATAGGACCTTTAATTAGCCAATGCTGTCTCAGTCGACCAAATTTTGCATTAGTTGACTTTTTTGTGTTTTAGTTCATCTGGTATGTTAAAATGTATCACCCAGGTGATATCACTCAGGTATCACCCATCACTAGCCCTAACATAGATTTATTCATGTGTTTGCACTCACCCATCTTGATGACTTTGGTAATCTCCATTTCATATATGTTGTAGTAATCTCTGGAGATGTTGAGCACCTTCACCTTAAAAACTGAAGCACAAAATGTCCACAGAATGTTTCAAAAAATTTCACTATTTTTCTGTTATAGATGAACCCACCGTGGTGTAGTGTTTCGCAAGCAAAAGTCTCTCTTTCCTTGTCCTGTATTGTGCCCTCCTTAACATGACAACAATCATCTGAAATAGAAACCAAAATGTTTTATTACACGGCCAGTCAAAAGTCTCTCTTTCCTTGTCCTGTATTGTGCCCTCCTTAACATGACAACAATCATCTGAAATAGAAACCAAAATGTTTTATTACACAGCCAGTCAAAAGTTTGCATACAATTTTTTCATCAGTTTTTCTTTACTTCCATGATTTTTTACATTATAGGTTCTAACTGAAGGCATCAAAACTATGAATGAACACATAGAATGTAGCAAACCACAATTGCCTGGAGCTAATGTGACAAGTGAATTTCTCCTGTGTGAGATCAAGTCTTATCTTATCTTATCTTTTATCTTTTTTTAATGTCCACCCTTTGCTTTGCATCCTGCTTTGCACTTGCATTTCTTGACCCTGACACGGCACAGCTGTGAAGTGAAAACCATCTCAGAAGACTTCATCAAGAAGCTCATAGAGAGAAGGCCAAGAGTTTGCACTGCTGTCAACAAAGTTAAAGGATCTAAAATATATTAAAAATATATATATATAGTATACACATTTGTTCAATTTGCTACATAATTTCATACATCTTGCATCAAATATTTGATGTCTTCTATATATAAAGCTTTGAAAACAGTGAACATATAGGAAAAAAAGTCCCTTGTTCTTGTAAGGCAATACAGTACTTTTAAGTTAGTTATATACAGTACTTTTAAGTTAGTTATACTTTTAAGTGTTATCCACTGTTTTGCCACTAGAGGTCGACATTGTTGTTGAAACTTTCCTTTTGTAATGTTTCTGGAGGCATTTGAAAAAGTGAGGGAAAGGAGGACACTGGACAAACTGCTCTCCATCATGGACACTCCTGCTCACCCATTGCACCAGACCATAGAAGGACAGAGGAGCTCATTCTCCAACGACTCACCCTTATATAACAGATAATACTCCCTACAGCTGTACGATGACTCACCCTTATGTAACAGAAAAGTCTTCCTTATGACCTCTTGTTTAGAGATTTTTTGTTACTTATTTTCTATTTTATTTTGACTTGTACATAAACATTCAAAGTTCAAAAGTTCAAAGTCAGCTTTATTGTCAATTCTGCCATATGTGTGCAACATACAGTGAATCGAAATTTCGTTTCTCTCTGGCCAGGTAGTGCAAAAGACAGTGTACAAAATACAATATGAAGACAAAACACAACAAAAACTATCTAAGACAGAGATCTAAGTTAAAACTAAAGTCTACGGTCTAAAATCTTAAAACAGTGCTACATAATAAATAACAAATAACCTATACTATATACAGATTTCCAAAGTGTGCAGTGTGCATCAAAATGTGCAATGGAAGATACAGCAGTGAATTGGTCATGTGCAGTAGAATGTGCATTGGAGTTAAGATAAATAAAAATAAGTGTGCAACAGTAGTAATTCTAGTGCAACAGGAGTAAACAACAGTACTAAAAATTCCAGTAGTAAATTTATGCTACATTTGTCCCATATTAGGGACATTTATGCTATTGCTGCTAGAATTTACTATTGCAATATTATTATTTTATATTTTTTACTCTTTGTTATTCTAATACATATATTGTGATGTGTGAGCTACTGTGTCCAAGCGGTCTGTGAAGCTTTGGACTGATAAGGCCTGTGAGAGTCTGAGGGACTGTTTCCAGAACACAGACTGGGACATGTTCAGCGGCTCTTATGGAGATGACATCAACGGCCTGACCCATTGCATCATGGACTACCTCAACTTCTGCGTAGAGAACATTGTGCCTACCAGAAGAGTACGGTGTTTCTCCAACAACCACCCCTGAGTCACCCCTGTGCTTAAAGCCCTCCTGAACCAGAAGAAAAGGGCTTTCAACTGGGTCCCCCAGGCCATTCTGTGTGTTTGTGGAGTTTGCATGTTCTAATCCAATCCAATCCAACTTTATTTCTATAGCATATTTTATAAACAGAGACAGTTTCCAAAGTGTTGCACATAAAAATCAATAGAACTTAATAATAACATTACTAAAATAGCAATAAAGTGATAATAATAAAATAACTAAAAACAAAACCAATTATAAAAAACATTAATAAAATAGCAATAAATAAAGTGATAATAATAAAATAACTAAAAACAAAAGCAATTATAAAAACACAGAGGAGCACACAACTCACGCAGTATTAAAAGCCAGAGAATAAAAGTGGGTCTTAAGACGAGACTTAAAACTCTCCAGTGTGGGGGCTGTTTTGACATGAGGGTGCAGAGCATTCCATAACTTAGGGCCAACCACATGTTCTCCGTGTCTGGGTGGGTTTCCTCCGGGCACTCCGGTTTCCCCCATCAACCCAAAACATGCACCATAGGTAAAATCCTCCAGTTTAGGTCCTGACCAAGCCGAAGCAACAAGATCTTGGAGATGGTCCCCTGGACCAGTGCTGCCCACTGCTCCTAATAAGGATGGGTTAAATACAAGATCAATAAAGTTGCTTCTTCTTCTACGCTGTCGTCTGCTGGGCCCCGAGCAGCACAGAGCGGAACAGGAAGAGACTTAATAAGCTGGTCAGGAGGGCCAGCTCTGGACTCTGTAGAGGAGGTGGCTGAGAGGAGGGTGCTGGCCAAATTCACGTCCATCATGGACGACACCTCTCACCCTCTGCACCGGACTGTAGAGGAGCTGAGCAGCTCCTTCAGCAGCCGACTGAGGCACCCCCAGTGCAAGAAGGAGCGCTACCGCAGATCCTTCATCCCCACCACCATCAGACTGTATAATTCTACTATATAGGCCAAACGTGCATTATTTTTTCCATACTCTCCTAGCTACTGTTTTATTATTATTACTTATCTTATTGGGGCAAAGCAGCGCTAAGCTGCAAGGCACCTATAGTGTTTCTATTGATTCTTATTAGGGACCGAGCCCGAAGGGGGACGAGGTCCCTATTGTTGTTGCTCTGTTTCTGTATTATTAGGGACCGAGCCCGAAAGGGGACGAAATCCCTATTGTTGTTGCTTTGTTTCTCTATTATTATTATTATTATTATTATTATTATTATTATTATTATTAGGGCCCGAGCACTGAAGGTGCGTAGGACCCTATTGTTGTTGCTCCGTTTCCGTATTATTATTATTAGGGCCCGAGCACCGAAGGTGCGTAGGACCCTATTGTTGTTGCTTCATTTCCGTATTATTAGGGCCCAAGCACTGAAGGTGCGTAGGACCCTATTGTTGTTGCTCCGTTTCCGTATTATTATTATTATTATTAGGGCCCGAGCACCGAAGGTGCGTAGGACGCTATTGTTATTGCTTCGTTTCCGTATTATTATTATTATTATTAGGGACCGAGCCCGAAGGGGCACGAAGGTCCCTATTGTTGTTGCTCTGTTTCTCTATTATTATTATTATTATTATTATTATTATTAGGGGCCGAGCCCGAAGGGGGACGAGGTCCCTATTGTTGTTGCTCTGTTTCTCTATTATTAGGACGTTATTTTACAATCTGAGCCTTCTTTCGGTAATAAAACAAGTCGTTTGACTCACCCATAGCACGTTGGTGTCATTTGGAGCTGTTTGGTAAAAGTTATGTTGTAGCGTATCCGTTAGCGTGAGTACTCGGGGCATTACTTTGCGGTCTCCAAATAACACAAACTTTAGCACTTTTCAAATCATAGAAGCCCGATGTCTTTCGTGTGGTCAAAAGTGGCCTGTAATCCGAGATTTAGCCATAGTTTCGAGTTGATGAGGACGCCAGTACGCCTGCGCGGACTGTGCTCTCAGCTCCCGGGACCCAAACATGAAACGCAAAGCTGAAAACTATGGATAAATCTCGGATTACAGGCCACTTTTGCTTCAAACGAAATCGTAGATTAAGACATCGGGCTTCTATGATTTGAAAAGTGGTAAAGTTTGTGTTATTTGGACCGCAAAGTAATGCCCCGAGTACTCACGCTAACGGATACTCTACAACATAACTTTTACCAAACAGCTCCAAATGACACCAACGTGCTATGGGTGAGTCAAACGACTTGTTTTATTACCGAAAGAAGGCTCAGATTGTAAAATAACGTTACTTTTCCTTTAAGGACCGAGCCCGAAGGGGGACAAGGTCCCTATTGTTGTTGCTTCGTTTCCGTATTATTATGATTAGGGACCGAGCCCGAAGGGGGACGAAGTCCCTATTGTTGTTGCTTTGTTTCCGTATTATTATGATTAGGGACCGAGCCCGAAGGGGGACGAAGTCCCTATTGTTGTTGCTTTGTTTCCGTTGCTTTGTTTCCTTTGCACGGGCATCACAAAGTGCGGCCAGTACGACCACAAAAAGACCCGTCCCCCGGTGACCCCCAGGAGCTCGATAGCGCCCCCTAGCGCGTTGTCTTTCAGGGCTGGCATACCGTTTAAGATAGGTGCACGAAATTCGGTAGGGACATGTATCTCAATAAGACGAACAAACGCCTCACTGCAATGTCATGGCCACGCCCAACAGGAAGTGAGATAATTGGCCTTTTGTGTGATTTTGTGGGATTTGACATAGAATGGAATTTTAAATACTTCTCCTACACCGTACCTCAGATGGGCTTAAATTTTGGTGAACATAATCTTAAGACGTTGGAGATGTTAAATTGCGAAGGATTTTCAAATAGGCAGTAATATGACGATACGGCGGATCGATAAAAAAGCGCCACCAACAGGTCAATTATGAACAACACTCAAAATGCTTCTCCTCCCTCAAATTTGGACCAATTTTGCTCAAATTTGGTACATAGCATCTTTGGACCGAGCCTCATCAGAAATATTGCTGGATTTTTTATATCTCTTATCGTTTTGTCGTGACAGCCAATCAAACGCGTCTGTCCGAAAGCCGATGCACCCGATACTGACCTGATCAAAGATCTTTGATCTTTATGTTCCTTTGATCTGATATAGCTGGAAGCAGCAATGTGGGGCCCAGCACCGAAGGTGCATGTAGGCCTCAGCATGTATTATTAAAATTCCTGCAACTTTGACCTTAACAGGGTGTAACAGGGTCTGTTCGCCAGGCTTCCCAGGCTCCCAGGCTTCCTATGAAGGGTTCCCAAGATATGAGCTCACTTTAAAAACTTGGTATCTCTGGGATCCTTAGGCGAAGACTGATCCAACGCACATCATCAAATTAGGCTGGTCTGATAAAAAGTTGTGAAATTTGGCATGCACATTCCAGCCAGTCTCCTCATTACCCACAGCGATTTATAGGCCCCCACCCCAAACTCTCCCCAAACTCTCTAGCGCCACCAGCAGGTCAAAGTTGCAGGAATTTTCAGGTACATTTCTGCGTGTAACTTTTGAACCATATGTCCAATATTCAAAAACTTGGTATTCCTGGACTCCTTGGGCGAAGCCGAATCCAACGCACCCTATCAGGACATTTTCCGCCAGGGTAGATTTTCTGCCATTTAGAATTTTAACACTCAAACACTCAAAATGCTTCTCCTCCCTCAATTTTTGGCCAATTTTGCTCAAATTTGGTACATAGCATCTTTGGACTGAACTTCATCAGAAATATCCCTTGATTTTTTTATATCTCTTATCGTTTTGTCATGACAGTTAATCAAACGCATCCTAAAAGTCGCCAAACAGGAAGTGCGCTCATATCTCCGGAACCCTTCATAGGATTATTTTCAAACTTTTCACAGATAAGTTTGAAATAGCTACTACGTCCCTTATATTTGAATTATATTATTTTTATTTAAAGGGGTGTTATGCAACATTCAGTGCATAATCTGTTTCCTACCTGTCACCATGGAGATTTTATATCTTTGCCTGGATCATACAATAAAATCAATCAATAAAATCAACCAGTCAACGAATCAATCATTAAACTTGTTTGTCTTTCACTTATTTAATTACAGTTCTGTTTATGGAAAATATAGAATCAGGAGGTCATGGTCTGAAAGTACCATTTTATACCTTATCATTATGTATTCATAAATCAGGAGAAGACCCATGCATAAAGTTTTTTATATGTTCTAACATAACACAGGCTGACTCGACAGAACTGCCTCAGCAGAAGGAAAGTCTAGTGATAGGACCACGAACTTTCACTAGGACAAAGATTAGGATAAATAACAAAGCGCTAAAAACAGACGATTGGTTTCTAATAGCTACAGGAATATCAGGACTCAACAACAATTGGTTGTTAATGGCGGAGCAAGCAGCTAATTCATCACTATCAGACTGTTTAGTATGCTTGGGATCTAGACCAGTTTTGAAAGTAGTTCCTGCACCCATTAACAAGACATGTATAATACCTATAATGACTAACACCAATCCACCAAACTGTTCTGACTTTGATAAAACTTTTCCAGTCACCCAACCTGTAAAGATTGAACCAGTATTTTATGCTAAAGTAGCACTTCAAAATTTACGTGTATAAATTTCAATGGAACAAAAAACGTCTTAGGGTAAATCCAACAGGAATTTTGTGAAACTAACATTAGTGGAGGTGACAACATGAAAGTAATATCTAGATCAGACGCGTGGTGGTGGTGCGGTGAAGACAAGATCTATGACAAAATACAGTCTAATACTTCAGCTCGTTGTGCTTTAGTTACACTGATTATGCCAGTGATGGTTCAACCAATGACTGCAGAAAAGATAAGTGCACATTACCAACTTGTGCTCCCAAGACATTTAAATAGAAGGAAGCGAACTAGCCACACCCCGTGGTTAGAAGAGAATGACCCCACCTACATTGACGCTGTGGGTGTCCCTAGGGGCGTGCCTGATGAATACAAATTAGCAAATCAGATAGCTGAGAATTTGAATTATTGCTGCAATATTTCCAATAACGCCGAACAAAAATGTAGACACAATCAACTACATCCACTATAACGTCCAGAAACTTGGTAACTATACTGAAGCTGCATTATCCGCTGTACACGACCAACTCAAAGCTACCTCACTCATGGCCTTCCAGAATCGTATAGTGCTCGACATGTTACTAGCCGAGAAAGGAGGAGTTTGTGCAATCTTTGGGGATGTGTGTTGTACGTTTATACCGAATAACACCGCTCCTGAAGGTAAACTCACAAAGGCCTTGGATGGCCTAAGAGCTATGAACAAGCGCATGAAGGACCAACTGGGGGTAGATACGTCTATGTGGGACGGCTGGCTAGATATATTTGGAAGATACAAAGCCCTGGCAGCATCAGTTCTACTATCAATAGCAGTATTTGCAGCAATTTTGACCTTATGTGGGTGCTGTTGTATTCCATGTTTAAGAGAATTAATTAATAGACTAATTACAACTGCCATCTCACCCTTACCACAAGACAAGGAAGTGAGTGTACAATAACAATGAACGGGTAACTGAAAATCTGCAAAGAAGAGGTTACACGGGATATAACAAAAATTAATAAACAGGATGGAAATGATGAAATAATTGTATATATTATCAACTTTTGTGATTCTTTATTTTTAGAAATGAAGTTTTAAATGTGTACGTGACTTGTAATCATATGCTTCTGAGTTGCAGAAATATCAGATATCTGAGGGCAGACAGCTCGGTTCCTGCTTTCACTATCTGCTGATGTCACAGTGACATTGTCACTGTGATAAAAGCCATATCTGGAATTATCTCACAAGTGTTTCTTGATGATTATATTTTATCGCTGTCCCCCCACCCCTTTTAGGGCAGGGCAGCGGGTTGTAACTAGGGTGTGAAAACTGAATAAATAAAGCACGGAGGGCGACAGAGGACCAGAGCGCTCTGCGACTGTGCCAGAGCATTTGTTATCTGGGCTTTTCTCTCTGATCGTTCTCCGCTTGCAAGTGAAAATATTAATCTTGTCTTGTCTTCCTTTCCTTGATAGAATACAGATATTGTTGGGTCCACCAGCACCCACCAGATGCGTTCGCTGTACCAGACCGTTGTGGTGAAAAGGGAGCTGATCCAAAAGGCGAAGCTCTCAATTTACCGGTCAATCTACGTTCCTACCGTCACCTATGGTCATGAGCTCTGGGTAATGACCGAAAGGACAAGATCGCGGATACAAGCGGCCGAAATGAGTTTCCTCCGCAGAGTGGCTGGACGCACCCTTAGAGATAGGGTAAGGAGCTCAGTCACACGGGTGGAGCTCGGAGTAGAGCTGCTGCTTCTTCATGTTGAGAGGAGCCAGCTGAGGTGGCTCGGGCATCTGTTCCGGATGCCTCCTGGACGTCTCCCTTGGGAGGTGTTCCGGGCATGTCCCACCGGGAGGAGGCCCCGGGGAAGACCCAGGACACGCTGGAGGGACTGTGTCTCCCGGCTGGTCTGGGAACGCCTTGGGGTCCCCCCGGAGGAGCTGGAGGAAGTGTCCGGGGTGAAGGAAGTCTGGCAGTTCCTGCTTAGACTGTTGCCCCCGCGACCCAGCCCCAGATAAGCGGAAGAAAATGGATGGATGGACATTTTTTTGTTGAAAATGTACTACAGATTGAGTGTTTAAGCGAGAGAAATGTGAGAAAACGTTAATTCCAGTCTAAGAAAAGTGTAGAATGTGTGTGGTGAGGCGTTTACAGCCTTAAAACATGTATAATAACTGTAAAATATAAAGTTGTCCTACTTCGCGGATTTAACTTATCGTGGATTATTTGTAGAACGTAACCCCCGCGATAAACGAGGGACCATTGTATTTCAAGTACTACATGACATCACACAGGACTACCCTGATTAAAACTGGTTATAAAATACCTGGCCACAGGGGAGGAGTTATGAAGTATGGATAGACCAGTAAAAGTGTCTCTCATATGTACATTTTTACCAAATACTGTTGAGTAATTTCTTGGACCTCTACTTTGTACTTCTGTTTCAGTCATATTATTTTGAGGTAACATTTTTGGCTACTCTACCCACCTTTTGCTATTTTTTTATTTATTTGTGGTTTTCAGATTCTAGAATGGAATAGATTCCTAAATGGGGGCAGGAGACAGATTTCACTACTGATCACATTGTACTTTGCCATGATATATCCAAAAGGTAAATTTACAAATGTTGAACCTGGTATTTTCAATTATTGAACAAACCCAAGAATTCACTGTATTACAATATGTTTTTGTACTTTAAGAATATTCAGTTTAGCTTCCCACCATCTGTATTCATTAATATTGAAATATAGAATGCTGTGATGCCATCTGAAACCCAGCAATTGCAGCTCTTGTTGTTTTTGCCTCCATATTGTACATTCTGAGCATTCTTGCCTGGATAATTCTGCTTTAAGGTTATTGTGTCAGTGGCATAATGGCATTCGATATTATGGTTCATGGCCTGAGACTGACCTTGTGCGCACACACAGATGTTGTTGGTGCAGATGGTGGTTAGTTCAATCTGGTCCTGGGGAAGAGAGTAGAGTTGTGTGCAGCGCTGATCTGACCACACAAAACAAACAAACAGAAAATGGGTTTCAGAATGAGAAAATATAAGTTATGGTATGACATTAAACATAATGGCTGTTTTCACACCTCTGGACCTGACCTGGCTAGCCCCTTGTTTCCATTGTTTGTTTTGATTTAGGTTTGAGAATGGAATTATATATGGGAGACAAATTGTGTCTGACTCCCCCATTCCTGTTTAAAGAAGGATTCTCTTTTTTGACAAAATAGCCTCTTTAACGCCCCTCTCAAACCAGTTCTTTTCCCTGGCTAAGATCTGAACATCACTGTCCTCAAAGGAGTGGCCCATGGCTTCTAGGTGGAGATGTACGGCAGATGACGGTCCACTTTGCCACGCCCGTCTGTGTTGATACATCCTCTTGTGAAGTGGCTGTTTTGTTTCTCCAATGTAGTGCTCACTGCAGTCTTCAATACACTGAATGGAGTAGACCACATTGCTTTGTTTGTGCTCGCTATTTTGTCCTTTGGGTGGACTAGTTTTTGTCTTAAAGTGTTTGTGGGTTTGAAATAAACTGGGATTTCATATTGTCTGAAAATCCTCTGTAGTTTTTTCAAAAACGCCGGCCAGGTAAGGAATCACTACACCTTTCCTCCTGGGTTCTGATTCTCTGTTGTCCTGTTTATTGTCCTTGTCTCTCTTGTTTATGTTGAAAGCCCATTTAGGATATCCACAAACAGAGAGGGCTTTCTGCACATGTTGTTCTTCTTTCTCCTTACCCTCTGTACTTGTGGAAACCACTTAGGCCCTGTGTTGTAATGTCCAAATAACTCCCAGTTTGTGCTGCAGTGGGTGGTGTGAATCAAAAAGCAGGTATTAGTTTGTGTGTGTGGGTTTCCTGAAGACTTCTACTTGGAGTCGCCGGTCTCCTCCTATCGTTACAGAACACTGACTGGGACATGTTCAGCAGCTCTTATGGAGATTACATCAACGGCCTGACCCATTGCATCACAGACTACATTAACTTCTGTGTGGAGAACACTGTACCAACCAGGAGGGTATGGTGCTTCTCCAACAACCACCCCTGGGTCACCCCTGAGCTTAAAGCCCTCCTGAACCAGAAGAAAAGGGCTTTCAACTCAGGGGACAGAGAGGAGCAGAAAAGGGTCCAGAGGGAGCTCCAATGGAGGATACGATGGGCTAAGAAGGACTACGGGAGGAAGATGGAAGAGCAGCTGGCCCAAAACAACGTACGGGGCATGTGGAGAGGACTGAGGAACATGTCTGGTTTTGGACAGAGTGGCAGAGGGACAGCTGATGGCGATCAGCGCTGGGCGGACGAATTAAACTGTTACTTCAACAGGTTTGACTCGCCCCCCCAACCCCTCTGCCCCTCTGCCGACTGCCGTGAAGAGGAGGAGGGGGAACTTAGGCGGCTCAACCAGAGGAAGTCCACAGGACCTGACAGTATCTGCCCCAGGCTGCTGAGAACATGTGCAGACCAGCTCTACAAGGTTCTCTGCTACATGTTCAACCTGAGCCTCAGCCTGGAGAAGGTCCCCGTCCTGTGTAAGACCACCTGTGTGGTCCCAGTTCCCAAAACAACAAATGCCAGGGAACCAGCCCACTACAGACCAGTCGCCTTGACCTCCCACCTCATGAAGACCATGGAGAGGGTGATCCTCAGCCACCTCCGCTCTGTGGTGAGCCCCACCCTGGACCCGCTGCAAGCGGCCTACAAGCGGCCTACAAGCGGCCTACAAGCCAAACGTAGGAGTAGAGGACGCCGTCATCTACTTGCTGCAGTGGGCGCTCACCCACCTAGAGACCACCGGGAGTGCTGTGAGAGTCATGTTCTTTGACTTCTCCAGCGCCTTCAACACCATCAGGCCGGCACTGCTGCGGGGGAAGCTGGAGGATGCGGGAGTTGATGGATATCTCGCTGCCTGGACCATCGACTACCTCACTGACCGTCCACAGTACGTGCGGCTGCGTGGCTGTGAGTCAGAGGTTGTAGTCTGCAGCACTGGGACCCCCCAGGGAACTGTCCTCTCACCCTTCCTCTTCACCATATACACCTCGGACTTCACATATAACACAAGAAGTTCTCTGATGACTCGGCCATTGTGGGCTGTGTGTCTGAGGGGAACGAGCTGGAGTACCCAATCAGTGACTTTGTGGACTGGTGTGGGCGCAACCACCTGTGCCTTAACACCATTAAGACAAAGGAGCTGGTGATCGACTTCAGGAGGAGACCACTACCTCACTCACTGGTGAACATCCAGGGGCAGGACATAGAGACTGTGGACAGTTTCAAGTACCTGGGTGTTCACCTCAACAATAAACTGGACTGGTCCCACAACACCGATGCCCTGTACAAGAAAGGCCAAAGTCGCCTCCACCTCCTGAGGAGACTGAGGTCCTTTGGAGTGTGCAGGCCTCTGCTCAAGACCTTTTATGACTCTGTGGTGGCCTCTGCTCTCCTCTACACTGTCGTCTGCTGGGCCCCGAGCAGCACTGAATGGGACAGAAAAAGACTCAACAAGCTGGTCAGGAGGGCCAGCTCTGTCCTGGGCTGTCCTCTGAACTCTGTAGAGCAGGTGGCTGAGAGGAGGGTACTGGCCAAATTCACGTCCATCATGGACGACACCTCTCACCCTCTGCACCGGACTGTAGAGGAGCTGAGCAGCTCCTTCAGCAGCCGACTGAGGCACCCCCAGTTCAAGAAGGAGCGCTACCGCAGATCGTTCATCTCCACCGACTGTATAACTCCACTGTATAGTCCTACCGTGCAATATCGTTTTCCCATTGTGCAATATTGTTGTTTTTTCAATACTTCTATCGTGCAATATCATTTTTCCAATTTTTCAATACTCTCCCTGTCACTGTTTTTATTATTATTTTTACTACTATTATTATTATTCGATTTATTACATATTTTTTATTATTATTATTACCTATCTTTATGCCATTCTTGCCTGCATGCACTTGTCTTCTTGTTCAAACTGTCCCTACCTGGAGCTACTGTGACAAGTAAATTTCTCCTGTGTGAGATCAATAAAGTCTTATCTTATCTTATCTTATCTTACTGCACAATCTAAGAACGCCAATGTGTTGTCCTTGGCATCTTCACGGGTGAATTTGATCTACAGAATTGATATGTGCGGTAAAAGGTTCCAAATCTTGAATTTAGATTTTTGAAAAATTGAGGACAGTGAAGTTCAGATCTTTTTTTTTTTTTGAGCTTTGGAAATGTAGACAGACAAACCCAAATTACTCAAATTTGTATGAATGAAACAAAACACAACTCCAGGTATGTTTTTGATGCATTATAACATGGCATTTTAACCTGGCTATAAACTCCCATGAATCGATTCTTTGTAAATAACATTTGAAGCTAGCATCCTCACCTTTCTCTTTGTAAAACTCGTAGACTGTGACTGACGAGGGCTGGAGGAGACCCACATTAAACTGCTGTAAAAGCCTGAAGGTCACAGTCTGCGGCCATGTGTTTGAAACCTGCAAAACAGAGCTACTAAGATTTCACACAGTCTTATCACAAATGTCATTTGAATAGGCAAATCACAACATCAGCAACATCCCCTTCCAAGAATGTAGCAAGAAATAATTGTCTTCTCTCTTTTCTCTTCTTCTTCTTCTCTTTCTCTCTCTCACTCTCTTTTTGCTTTTTTCATTGCATTATTCATTCACTCCACACTCGATGGTAGTAACCTTCTGTTGTAGCCACAGCTGCCCTGGCGCAGACTGATAGAAGAGAGGCTGCCAATCTGCATCATCAGCCCCTCGGAACACAGTATCCAAGATGGCGCTGGAAGGCCATCCCTCTTTTTACTTGTATATAGGTGCTTTTTTCGATGTTTCTTTAGAGTAGGTGTAACATGGTGCAGTTGAGCACCTGGGAAGCCTTTATTGTTAGCTGTAGTGTTTTTTGCACCCCATTCAACTACAGTTCGGAGCGCACTGGAGCGCATCACATACGCGCGTGGTGAGCTACTCAGCTGGGAAACCTGACGTTCCAGCTGAGAAACAGAGAAAGAAGAGAGGCTGCAGAGGAGGACGCAAAAAACGGAGACCGTATTTACCTTCGGTGATTATGGGAAACGTTCACTCCATCTCCAATAAGACTGAGGAGCTTACCGTGCTGACCCAGCAGCAGAGAGAATACCGAGACTGCAGCCTTATGTGTTTCACCGAGACGTGGCTGAATGAGCACATATCAGACTATGTCATCTCCCTGGATGGATTTACTCTGAAGTGCGCAGACCAGACTGCGGTGGGCAGTGTTAAGGTGAGGGGAGGAGGGCTGGCGGTGTTTGTGAGTGAACACTGGTGTCACCCAGCGAACGTGCATGTGAAACAACAACTGCTCCCTGGACTTAGAACTGCTGGTAGTGGGGATGCAGCCATACTATCTACCATGGGAATTTTCGGACGTGATTGTGTTTTGGGTTTTCCGTTGGCTGATGGTGCAGAAGCCTGTGAGCGGCAACACAGTGCCATGACACAGATGCAAAGACGCCACCCGCGCGCCCTCTTCCTGATCAGGGGGGACTTTAGTCACACATCTCTCTCCGCCACTCTTCTCACCTTCACACAGTACGTCATGTGCCCCACGAGAGACATTAAGACCTTGGATCTGTTCTATTCAAACATCAAGGATGCCTACACCTCTACCCCCTCCCCCCGCTCGGACGCTCAGACCACTGCCTGGTATATCTGCTCCTGGAATACACACCCAAGGTGCGAAGAGGACTTACGCAGAAGCGGTCTGTGAAGCTTTGGACTGATGAGGCCTGTGAGAGTCTGAGGGACTGTTTCCAGAACACAGACTGGGACATGTTCAGCGGCTCTTATGGAGATGACATCAACAGCCTGACCCATTGCATCACAGACTACATCAACTTCTGCGTGGAGAACACTGTACCAACCCAGAGGGTACAGTGCTTCTCCAACAATCAACCCTGGGTCACCCCTGAGCTTAAAGCCCTCCCGAACCAGAAGAAAAGGGCTTTCAACTCAGGGGACAGAAAGGAGCAGAAAAGCTCCAGCGGGAGCTCCAGTGGAGGATTCAACGGGCCAAGAAGGACTACGGGAGGAAGATGGAAGAGCAGCTGACCTAGAACAATGCACAAGGTGTGTGGAGAGGACTGAAGAACACCTCTGGAGTGCCAGAGGGACAGCTGATGACCAGCGTTGGGCAGACAAATTAAACTGTTACTTTAACAGGTATGATTCGCCCCCAACCCCTCTGTCACTCTTCCAACTCTCCCCTCTTCACACCTCCCCAGGCCAGTGGCCACATCCCCCTCCTAACTTCTAACTTTCTTTCCATTAAACTGCCTGGAGCTAATGTGGCAAGTGAATTTCTCCTGTGTGAGATCAATAAAGTCTTATCTTATCTGATTCTATTGTTAGGAAAAGTGGGTGAAGTGTCTTGCCTAAGAACACAACCATAGTTTTCCACTTGCCACTATTATTCGACTTACATAAGCAAGGCCAGCTTCAGAGATCTGACATGATCAGGAACTAACAATGACCATTTAAACATTTAGCCTCGAGCAATATTTTTAAGTATTTCACATTTTTGTCAGTAAAAGTACTATTCCTCTAGAGGGTACAATAACATTCTTGGTATTTCCTGTATTTGCTGTTATTTACCTCGTACATGTGGATGATCAGGGAGCTTCTGTCACTCAGTTTATCATCAAAGTAGAAGTGGGCAATGAATTTCTCTACAGTATTTACCAGCTGCACCAATCAAAGAAGGAAAGAAAATAATGGTTGTATATCACATTATGTATAACAGTCAACAGATAAGAACTTCAAATTAGGGCTGCAAAATTAAACATAATCAAATCAAATGTAATGGCAGCCATTAGCAAATCACAAAGGCCGTAATTTTTAAGTACTATAATTTCCTCCATAAACAATAAAATAAGCCTGTAGTTTAGATTTGTATGGACAAGCTCTGAAATGTGATTCTTGTAATTAGATCAGTGTTTCCCGACCCTTTTTGTCTTGTGTACCCCCTGAGACAACGGATTATTAAATGAAAATCATTTTATTTCTTTATCTCCTTAATTTGAAAATGTATTCTCAGGCATTTTCTCTCTTTTCTTTAACTCCAAATTTACTCAAATTAGAATTCAAAAAAATCTCCCCCTGCACCTGGCAGCGACACTGCCGAGTACCCCCTGCAATGTGCTTGCGTACCCCTATAGGGGTACTTGTATCCCTGGTTGGGAAACACTGTATTAGATAATGCTTCGGAGAAATTGCAATGAAATAGTTTCCCCAAATTATTTAGCCCTTCTCAAGTGATAATTATAATGTCCCATAAAAGTCTCACATTTTCCAAATCTCTGGTTTCGACAGTAAAGCCGGTGGGGAGACTTATGTCCAAAACCACAGAAACTGCAGGGACTGGTCCGAGAGCCCTAAAGGAAAAAAGAAACATCATTCATTTTATAGGATATACTTTAATCTAGAGATAAACTTCTTTAAATTACTGTAAAAACACCATAAATTTGTTAAATTACTTTATGAGGACTCTTACTTGACAGAGATGCTGAGTTCAAAGATGTTGATCTCTGGTGTACCTTCAGGGCTCTCTGTTTAACAGTCAAAAATATGTCCTTTAAAGGAACTGGATGTAACATGGGCTCTTATTGTTTTAAAAAGGTACTACAACTGAACCTGGGTTACCTATGTCTAACCTGCAGATAGAGAACACACAAGTTTGTCTCATTCTCAGTATATGGGCAGAACAGGCCTCTTGTAAAGCTCAGAACCTCCAGAATTCCCTCCCTGAGCTGCAGACGCTGTACTAGCACTGACTCAGGATTGGTGCAGGTGCTGGAGTTTAGGGAGTGACCATTCACATCAGAGAGAGGACTTTTAGGTTTAAACCAACTCGATTTCAGTATCGAAATTGGCAACCCAAATGAGAGACTAATGTGAGGCTGAGTCTATAGCATAAACAACTTGGCCATCACGTCCAATGATTTTGTGTTCAAAAATAAATAAGGAGTACAGTTGTTATCGATAAAAGCTATATTAGCACATTTATAATGTTATAAATGTTCTCTAAATCTTACATATGGTTCCTTTAAGTCATTTAAAGGTTGTATAGAGGATTTTCCAAGAAAGGAAAAGTACAGCAACTGTTTGTCCTTTTTCAAACAAACATTGAGGTAGGCTCGTTATCTATTGGCTAATGTTTATCTGCCCCACTACATCCACAGTTGATGGATATTTCATTTTTATTTTTATTTTTTGGTCATCATAATTACAGGGCTGCTGCATCTCTACGTATAATGGTAGTTTGAACTTGCATTGAAATTAAAAAAAACAAAAAACAAAACAAAAAACAATCCTTCATACAACCTTTAAAATTTTAGACCCCCTTTTACCTGTCCAAGACTTCACACTTTTACTTGTACTTTGCAAAGATATGTAGTCTCAAACTATCTCAACCCTCCACAATTTCTGATGGGCATGACTGACAGGTGGATTATCCAATCAGAGAAACACATGGTCTGAAACAACTGGGGTAAATGAACTTTCAGATTTTGTTAAGATACAAGAGGAGATTTTTAAGATTAAAATTAAAAATTGTTGCAGAGATTTTTTTAGAACAATTAAAGCATCAAATGTAGTGATTTTTGAAAAAAAAGAATTTAGTTGATTTTATGAATCACTTGATTTCTTTCTTGTAGCTGTTTTTGTGTATTGGGTTTGCTCATATTTAGGATGTTAACTTACTTATTAAATTAAAAATTACATTTTTTTTCAGCAGATAGGTCTCAAACCATTAAGAAAAGTACTTTTTACTTTTCAGTCCAGATCTAAAATGTAGTGGAGTAGAAAGTACACATCCATGGTCTCAAATGTAGTGAAGTAAAAGTAGAAAGTATCCACTGTAAAACATAGTTAAGTAGTACAATTACCTAAACACTGCACTTTTACTTTTGTACTTTGTTACCTTCCAACACTGATATGCAAGTACACACAAAATACTGTATACAGCAACTTAAAATGACAGTACCTTTGGATTTCTGAATGGTGACTTGCATTTCAAACGTTTCACAACTTTTAGAATTTGGAAGCTCGTTGTAAAATGTCACCACCTTTGAACAAAACAGTACTGACATGAGTAATATTGATTAAAGCTCAGTAAGCAAGTAGTTACTTAACTTAAAGGGATATGCCACCCCCAGGTCAAACTTGGGCATCTCCCCACAGTCCAGAGACTAAAATAAGTGGTGGAAAGCATTTTCCTGGTCACCCAGCCATTGTCCGAGTCTGTCAGCACTGACCGCCGCGCGCAGCTGCAGCTTCTCCGCGTTAGACTGGAGTCTAACGGCGCCAGAGAAAGATTTCGGCCAAAAGAAATTAATTTGCTTGATGCTTTTCCCATTTACTTTCTGTGTAGTGCGCATTCATATCGAGTGCAAATAAATGTGCAAATCAACACGGAGAGCTTGACTTGGTCATTTTGGGTGGGAACTATTTTTCAGTGCGAAAAAGAAAGCCGAAGCACGCAGCACGCTGCCAGGGGAATCCCTGTTACGCACCAGGAAGGGAGTTCCCCTGTTGCGCAGCGTGGTGTGTGCTTCGGCTTTCCTGGGGGTGGCATATCCCTTTAAAGAGCCGCTAAAAGCCTGTGCGAGAGTTAACATTAGTAGTAAACATTTGAACAATCCAACAAAGTGGGCGGTACTCGGCGGGTTGGGGAGCCCAGGTGAGGTGATGGTGTGGGCCGGGGCTTGACATATGAGTGACGGCTGGGTGTCAGTGAGACCGAACAATAACATACTGCAAATGGAGAGTGACAGCGGCGCGAGTTTGGCCATGGAGCGCATTGAGGTACAGGCGGGGCACGTACTGCCCACAGACCGTGAGCGGCTGTGCGTGTCACATCTTACTCACTGCCTGCCATTTGTCCAACCCAGAAATTCAAATGTACTGGCCATAGTTGATCCAAACATGGCTTTTGATCGAAAAGTCCAATTTTTAATAAATATGCACTAAAATGCCAAATGCCAGGGATAGGTATACACTTCTATTTTAGACAGCTAATAATTTTTTCATGTATTCACTTTTTTAAGTGGTTTTGGTGTTTAGTGGCTCTTTAACTTGTTAAAAAATTTTAAGAGGGGAGAAAAAAAATAGTTATGATTTGATAAATAAAAATAAAGAACAGCACCTTTATTTTGTTAAATTAAGGTTTAGAATGTCCTAAAAATGCCTTAAATGCATAAATTGTATTCTG
The DNA here is from genome assembly GCA_036785185.1 of Paratrypauchen microcephalus. Taxonomy (NCBI): domain Eukaryota; kingdom Metazoa; phylum Chordata; class Actinopteri; order Gobiiformes; family Gobiidae; genus Paratrypauchen; species Paratrypauchen microcephalus. The sequence goes on along the minus strand of JAVJIX010000320.1, from coordinate 206,456 downwards.
ATGTCATTTTCCGTGTTGATGCCATAGTAGGTAGAGGAATATTGTTTTATTTCTTTCTCAACTTTTCCACAAAAAGTAAAAAAAATAAAAAAATAAAAGATAAATATTTACCACCGAATATTTACAAGGTCAAATATAAGAATATAAATATATAAATCTGTCAAATGCACTTTAGGGCACTTTAGGTTCCAACTTCAATAGTTAATACTGAAACTCAGTAACATAATACTGTACTTTACCTCTAGTGTTCCAGTGCCACTTCCCACAGCTACCACCTCAAAGTCAACATTTTTCTGCACCTAAAAACACAGAAACGTAAAATGCACATATGTTGTATCTATTAGAAATTGGGGTCACAATTGGGTATTTAAATCTTGTGGCTTAAAGAGAGGGTGACTTTTTGAGCTTTATACCATGTAACACTGTTACTTCACCAAAAACCTGCCTGAAGAGGTTTTATATGTCATATCTGGTGCTGCTCCCCCAACAGACCACAGCGAAGTACAGGGCGCTGGAAACCACAGACTGGTAGAAGATCTCCAGTAACCTGCTGCACACATTGAAAGACCTGAGCTTCCTCAGGAAGTAGAGTTTACCCATGCTCTTCTTGTAGACAGCATTACAGTTGTCCATCCAGTCCTGCCTGTTGTTCACATGAACACCGAGGTACTTGTAACAGTCCATGATCTCCACCTCGTGACCCTTAATGGTAATGGGCTCCACAGGTGACCTCATCCTCCTGAAGTCAATCACCAGTTCCTTGGTCTTGTCCAAGTTTCAGGAGCAGATGGTTTGCCTTGGACCACTGGTCAACTGGTAAGTCACTTGACTTTCACCTGGGGGACCTCGGTTCAAATCCCCCCCCTGGCAATGAGACCCTTCACAGTATTGCCCCCCGGGTGCCTGAAAGCTGCCCACCCAATGCAGAAAAATAAAGGAGTTCTTCTTCTTCTTCTAATACTGTGCCTTTTTTGTTGAAAGTCTACAAACGTTTGAGTGTTTAAACAAGAGAGAAATATGAATAAATGGAAATGCCAGTCTGAGAAAAGTGCAGAATGTGTAACATTCATGTAGAATAATTGTAAAATATAAAGCTGACTACTTCACGGATTTCACCTATTGCGGGTTATTTTTACAACGCAAGCCCTGCGATAAACAAGGAACTGCTGTACTAAGCCGCATCAGAGGGATCAAAGAGCCGCATGCGGCTCTGGAGATGCGGGTTGCCGACCCCTGCCCTAGATTATGGAGTTTAGCTCACTACGTTAAGTCGCTCGTCTTTGGCGCAGACATTTATCTTTTATCAATCAATCATTTATTAAAACACAATGTTTTTATTAGTTAATGTGATTTTGTGTTTGTAAAGAAAAGCAACTTAGAGCGCATCAACATTTCTGAGCCTATACTTTTCCTCACCAGTAGTAAACCTCCATCCGTTTCCGTTTACCAGTAGTAAACCTAGTAAACCGCACATCACCTGACCTAAAGCTGAACACAGATGAAAAGGTCTGGGCATGAGATTGTTTTGGCTCATGGATGCTTCCCGGTCTGTGGTCTAGTTTACCCTTATAGCCTCACTACTTATGGCTCAGCGGGACCACAGTCCTGCCCAGCTTCGGTGAAGGCTGGCTGTTAGGAACGCCCCGCCAGCCGGACTGCTGCTGTCGCCTCGTCACGGTGAACATCCACACTTTGACCAAGGCACGCAGAATTGTATGGGAATGTACCACTGGAGCTGCGGGTTATAGTGTGCAGAGCTCCCCGGTGTAATCTTGATTGTATACTGGAGATGGGCCCGTTGTGGGACTATCCACGCTAGTCCACACGTTCACTGGACTCATTTGGAGCTGCTACATCTGTGCTGGTTATATTTGTGAACGGCCTATGACTCAGACTATAGCTATTACTATAGCTGACACTGGTATCAGAGAACACGATGCACAGGGCTCTGCAGCATGTCTCTGAGTGGCTGGAGCCCTCTCCTCTGGACACTCAGCACCCAACCAAAGTTATAAAAGCACAGACAACCTGTCTGCCACATTTGCAGGATAACCGCCTTGTTTTGTAGAGAAAACATTCTTCTATCCTGGAGCAGAATCTAAAGTTAATGAACTTGATAGAATTAAATGAAAGACAGTGAAAATGATCAGCACACATGGCGCAGAGGACACACTGGATGAAAAGTGTCTATTGTGGATATAAATTCATGTTTTCTTCCGTAGTAGCTCTAAAGGGTAAGTTGTGCATGTTTTGTTCTTTTGGCCTTTGTTTTTGCCTTGTTTAGTTAGCATGGGTTGCATATAAACATGATAGATAAGCTTCAGATTACAACTCAGAGTTTCATTGACAAACATGGACTTTACAAGATTTTTACTTGTTTTGTTTGTTTGTTTTTTTTGACATGTAGCAGCTGAGTTAGCGCAGAATTATCTGTTTAAAGTTATACTACATGGTATATGTGGGTCCAATTAGGCCCATATAGAATTTCTAGCGCATACAGACTCAGAGCATGTTGGGCTTCACACTGGTCACTCTGTGTTTCCAAAAAGCAGTGCTAGAATAGAAACAATTAAATAAAATTAAATAAATAAAAATTTGTGAGTTCAAAATTGGAAACTGAATCGTTAAATTTATATATTAGGAATTATCTTAATATCTCATCTTGTCCTGTAGAAATTGCGTCTCATCCCATCCCTAACAGACCAATGAGGTGCCTTTCTTTCCCAGGTTTGATTGACAGCATTGCTAAGGAAGGGGCGTTACCTCCAAAACCCTCACTTCTGATTAGCACATGATTTAGTTACTATGATACAAAAGGTCAGATTTCCAAATCTGGGCCCTGGTTGCACTTTAGCTGCTATAACTGCTTGCTGGTGTCATTTGGATGGAGCTGAATGCTATGGGTTACATCACACTCACTTAGAGCTCTTGTTTATATAGTATGTTGACGATATGGGGTTACTTTTGTCTCAATAATATTCATAAATGCACAGAGGGAGACTACAAATTGTCATTGGTTTGTACATGTATTTTGAAATTCACAAATGCAAATTTAATATTTGTAACTTGTATTTTGGTCTTTACAAATAGATGTGTATTTGTAATCTTTTTCTTTTTTTCATTTGCAAAAAAATAATAATTGTAAAACTGAAAATTCTGTTTGTACAATGTGATTCGCATTTGTGGATCACCCATTACACAATTTCACCGATTTCCTCTATGACACATTCTTTTCGCGAAATCCACAAATCCAGACAGATCGACAAATAGCCTACACATACTTGATACAAGAGTAACCCCCTCCCCGCCACCAGCAGGTGGCAGCAGATGACACACAAAATATTTGACACTGCTGAAATGGATGCGTCTGCTGAAATTGAAGTGTCTGCTGAAATGGAAGCGTCTGTAGGATGGGTATGTAACATTCATGAATTGTCTACAAGGTCAATTCCTTATTGATTATTAATGATGATGTTTTGTTACAAAATGATTATACGTATTAGCATACCTCATATTCTCTTGGCAAAAGGAGAAATTCAGTTTGTCAACTGGACAAATGCCAATTGCCATTTGGCATGGATTCTACCTGGATGACTGAGGGATTGTACACTCATATTCTCTTGCTAATTTAATGTCAGGCAATGTCAGGTAGGCTAATGTTTACCATTATCAATAGCCTCAACAGATGAATGCTAAATGATTGGAAGAAAATATCCAACATTTACATGTTTGCTGTTGTGTGTGCTTGTCTGTGTAGTTTAAAGCTACTTTTAAGCTAGAATTATAGATTTAGGCTAAAATGTGAGGTGTTGGCCTGCCTGACACTGTAGCCTGAATGAGACAAAAGTAACCCCATATGACGAGCATATGTGACTCACAGAGGAGCACGCCGCCGCGCTACTGTTGTTTTGAGTGAAAAACTGCCGCCGCGGGGACATACACCTCTCTCCGTGAACCGACCTCGTTTATTCCGCTCTTTTTCACTTTGCACAACTTTATTTTTCACTTATTCAATTTGCATCATGCACTCGGCACAGAAAGACACCACCTTCATCAAGATCTTCGTTGGAGGTCTTCCTTATCACACCACCGACTCGAGTCTCCGAAAATATTTTGAGGTGTTTGGGGACATCGAGGAGGCGGTTGTGATCACAGACCGGCAGACGGGAAAGTCCAGAGGTTATGGATTTGTCACTATGGCAGACCGGGCCTCTGCTGACCGAGCCTGCAAGGACCCCAACCCCATTATCGATGGAAGGAAAGCCAATGTGAATTTGGCATACCTGGGGGCTAAACCTAGGGTCATACAGCCAGGTGTCCCTTCGCAGTGTTGGAGTTATGGTCATCGATTTTCATCGCCGCCGCGTATTTCCGTGTTTCCCCGGTCCAGCTGGAGCTCACGTGATCGCTGGACGTGTCTTCGACCAATCCCGCTGCGGTCCATGGACACTGCCTCCGTGACGTCATCCTCAATCCACCTTGGCCTGTTGAATGCTCGTTCTATTGCCAACAAAGCATTTTCCCTGAACGATCTTATTTCACGAGAGGAGCTGGACATATTGTGTCTTTCTGAGACCTGGCAGAGGGAAGAGGAATTTCTCCATTTGAATGATCTCTGCCCTGTCGGCTTCTCTGCTCTCGGGAAGCCCCGCCCCTGTCGCCGAGGTGGTGGTCTAGCAATTGTTTATAAGCAGGACTATGCTTGTAAGGTGATTCAGTCACAAGAATTCACTTCTTTTAAATCACAGATGGTCAAGGTGGGCTCTGTGCATCCTTTTTATTGTGTGTTGGTCTATCGTCCTCCTGGCCCAGCTGCTCCCTTTTTGAAGGATTTTAGTGACTTTTTATCCTCTATAATAAAGTTGGAATCTGTCTTAATTCTTGGAGATTTTAATATTCATGTTGACGACACTTCATCATGCCCAGCTATGGAACTTTTAACACTGACTGAAGCTTTTGGCTTTAAACAACATGTGACTGTGCCCACTCACCAAAAAGGCCACATATTAGACTTGGTTTTTTAATGTTTTTGTAAACGATGTCCACATGAGGGATCATAGTCTTGTGTTGTGTGATCTGCGCTTTAGTCCTGAGCCCAAGCCTTCAGAAGTAAGGTCTCAGAGGCGTGTCATCACTGCTAGTACTGCAGACAGATTTTCTGTAATGTTTGACCCTCTTTTGTTTGAGGATTGTTGGCACTGGTGACCAAGATGAAACCCTCCTCTTGTTCATCAGATGTCCTTCCTTGTAGACTCTTCCTTAAAGTGTTTGAGGTACTTGGCCCCTGGATGACTAACATGGTTAACCTCTCTTTGACCTCTGGTGTGTTTCCCAATGCTTTTAAACATGCCATAGTGCAGCCATTACTTAAAAGAGCAGGTTTGGACCCGACAGTTCCAAATAATTTTAGACCAATCTCCAAGCTCCCATTTCTATCCAAGATTCTTGAGAAAGTGGTTTGTGAACAGTTGACATTTTTTCTGGACCAAAATAACATCCATGAGACATTTCAGTCTGGTTTCCGTAAACAACACTCCACGGAAACAGCCTTACTGAAAGTGTCCAGCGACATTATGATGTCCGCTGATTCTGGAAAATGCACTGTTCTGGTTCTCTTGGACTTGTCCTCAGCCTTTGATACTGTTGACCATCAGGTTCTGCTGAGAAGATTGAGGGATCATATAGGTCTGTCGGGGTCAGTTCTTCAATGGTTTTCCTCATATTTGTCTGGCCGGAGCTTTAGTGTTTCAGTTAATCACATAAGGTCTGAGACTGCAGACTTATGGTGTGGAGTCCCACAAGGCTCCGTCCTGGGTCCTGTTCTGTTTTTGTTATATGTGACTCCTTTAGGAAAAATCTTCCAAAGATTCAGTGATGTCTCCTACCACCTATTTGCGGATGATATTCAGATTTACTGCTCCTTTAAGCCATCTGAGATCCAGAAGCTTGATTCCTTTCTCCATTGTTTGGTGGAGGTTAAACAATGGCTAACTGATAACTCTCTTCAGCTAAATACAGACAAAACAGAAACGCTGATTATTGCCCCTGATGTCTCAATTCCAGGAATTAAACAGCACTTGGGTGACTTAGGCCAGTCTGCTAAAACGAGCCTCAGAAACCTGGGAGTTATCTTTGACAAAGATATGTCATTAGTGCAGCACTGCAATCAGCTGACAAGGAACTGCTTCTTCCAACTGAGGAAAACTTCAAAACTCAGGAAAATGGTGTCACAAAATGATTTGGAGCTGATCATTCATGCCTTTGTGTCATCACGCTTGGACTATTGCAATAGCTTGTTTTCTTGTCTGAACAAGAAGGAGCTGTCTCGACTGCAATTAGTCCAAAACTCTGCAGCGAGAATTCTGACTCGTGTAAATAGGAGGACTCACATTTCCCCTATTTTAAAGGAGCTTCATTGGCTGCCAGTGTCCTATAGGATAAATTTTAAAATTTTGGTTTTAACTTTTAGAGCTTTGCATGGCCAGGCTCCCTCATACATCAGGGATATGATCCAGCCTTACTCCCCTGTGAGGGCTCTGAGGTCTGTGGATCAGAATCTACTGATGGTTCCACGCACGCGTTTTCGGACCAGAGGAGATCGATCCTTCCAGGCTGTTGCTCCTCGGCTCTGGAACGATCTTCCACTCTCTCTGCGTTCAGTTGAGTCTGTTGACGCTTTTAAAAGCCAACTTAAAGGGATATGCCACCCCCAGGTCAAATTTGGGCATCTCCCCACAGTCCAGAGACTAAAATAAGCTGCCGGGGGAATCCCAGTTACGCACCGGGAAGGGAGTTCCCCTGTTGCACAACGTGGTGCGTGATACGGCTGTATTCTTACGCACTGGAAAATAGTTCCCACCCAAAATGACCAAGGCAAGCTCTCCGTGTTGATTTGCACATTTATTTGCACTCGATATGAATGCGCACTACACACAAAGTAATTGGGAAACGCATCGAGCAAATTAATTCCTTTTGGCCGAAATCTTTCTCTGGCGACGTTAGACTCCAGTCTAAGGCGGAGGAGCACCAGATACCGCGGCGGTCAGTGGCGACAGACTCGGACAATGGCTGGGTGAGCAGGAAAACGCTTTCCACCACTTATTTTAGTCTCTGGACTGTGGGGAGATGCCCAAATTTGACCTGGGGGTGGCATATCCCTTTAAGACCTACTTTTTTGTGCAAGCTTTTGGTTAGTGTTTCTGGGCTGCTGTGATTTTATGTTGTCTTGATCTTAATCACTGTCTCCACCTTTTATATTTTTATATTTGTATTGGGTATATTTTGTATTTTAAGTCTTGTTGTGAAGCACCTTGTGGCTCTTGTCTGTGAAAGGTGCTATATAAATAAAATTTTACTTACTTTACTTACTTTACTTACTTACATTGAAAGACCGTGTCTGGGAGCCTGTTGCAGAGTTGAAGTCCACGGAATCTGAACGTGCACCAATTTGGAAAGTGACGTTGAGATTGGCTGTGACTGGAGGAGGCTGTTCAATGAGGTACTCGGACAGAGCGAGAAGCACCACCATGGTGGACTACAAAAATGAAAACAAAGAGGGTTTTTACTTCTCTTGTCAGATGTGATTAAGGTCGTTTTCACACCAGGAAAGTCCGATAGTTCACTTGCTTTGGTCCAGACCAGTTTTTTTTTTTTTTTTTTGGTGCGGTTCGCTTTCACACGCTTTCCACACTAAGTGGACCAACATCTATAAACAAAACCATGTGTGCTGAGGTCGCTCAGCCATTGGACAGAAATGAGCCGTGTCAAAGCGCCGTGTCCAAACACATGGTAATAATGGTGTTACGTGCTGTTTTCAATCTAGCCTTAGCAATATGGTTTGCACAGTTTTTACAGTTCGCATAAATGTTTGAGCAGCATTGTGAGGTTTACACTATTGTACAATCAATTTCCAAATGACGAAGACACAGGGTGGTCTCGATTAACTTGTTTGCTCCGGATTGAGATTTTTGGTTTTTATTCAGACCAGCCCAAAAGGTCCGAATCAAAGGAGCAAATGAACTCTGGTTAGTTTTAAACGAACAAAACAAGGCGTGAAAACGACCTAAGTGCACTTTTTTCACACTACCTGCAGCAACGTTTTGGAACATGTCAACAGAGCCAAGAAAATGTACAGTGAAAAATAAACAAGGTGCAAGTTTTCGTCGTTTCTTAAGTTGAATTCATTTTAGACTAAAATAAGTAAAATTTGTATAAGATTTTAAAAGAGACCGCACACTTGTGCTAGCTACATTAGCATCAGCCGTTCCTGTTCAGTGTAATGTGACTCTAGTTGAAAACAAAGAGTTAAAAACTTTCAGCATTACACTAATTTAAAATCAGGGCTCTCAAGTCTCACACATTGAGAGTGTGACACACGCAATTTGACGGCTCACACGCCACACATGGTATTTCTCACGCTGATTTCTTTTTTTTTTTTTTTTTTTTTTTTTTTTTGTGCCCAGAAAATCGGTCTGTGTGGCTTAGTTTATGCAGCGAAAAAAAAAACTCCCTCTGCTCCGGGCGCACAGTCCGTGCGAGGTCGGAGCAGACGCGCCATCCCCCGGGCACGTGCTGAGCCTCAGTCCCGGTGTCTCCGTCTGTGCGTAACGTGTCCCCCCGACGGCTTACGCGCGAAATACGCGCGGAATACGCGCGGCCCAGAGCCGAACTGCCCATGGTGAGACGCGGTGAGACGCGGTGAGACGCGGGCCCGGTGCATTAACCAGACTCTTACATGAATCCGTTAAAAATGTCCCGCTCCCCCCCGCCCCGGTCCCTCCTCCCCGCCCCTCTCAGCGCGCACTGACAAAGTGCAGTGATGATAAAACAAACTGAGAACCATCAGGTAATAACTTTGCTCTTTAGACAAACAGGGCTCTCAACACGCAATTCGACGTGGCGTGACTAAACCAGGACTAAACCAGAACTAAACCAGATCTAAACCGGGTCTAAACCAGCACTAAACCAGGACTAAACCAGGTCTAAACTAGGACTAAACCAGGTCTAAACCAGGACTAAGCCAAGACTAAACCAGATCTAAACCGGGTCTAAACCAGGACTAAACCGGGACTAAACCAGGACTAAATCAGGACTAAACCAGAACTAAACCAGATCTAAACCGGGTCTAAACCAGCACTAAACCAGGACTAAACCAGGTCTAAACTAGGACTAAACCAGGTCTAAACCAGGACTAAGCCAAGACTAAACCAGATCTAAACCGGGTCTAAACCAGGACTAAACCGGGACTAAACCAAAACTAAATCAGGTCTAAACCAAGACAAAGCCAGGACTAAAACAGGTCTAAACCAGGACTAAACCAGGACTAAACCAAGACTGTGTGTGATAACATATTATCCTGTGCATTATTGAATGATAATATGGACTTTTAGTTATAAAAGCATTTCCATATTAACAAAGTACCTTCTAATTCTGCCCTGCCCTTCCACCATCCCCCCTGGTTTCATTTTATAACTCGACTACTGCCCCCCTGCCCCCCCCCCTCCTCAGGAAAAAAATGTCACCCCCCCCTCCCCAGCAGTTTCATGTAAAACTGAAACAACTAATGCCTCAGACATTCACAAAGAGTGAACTGGTTGTTAGATCAAAGAAGACCTATTATTTTTAACCTTGTTACAGTTTTTCCTAGGGCTGGGCAATATGATCTCAATTTTCGATTCGATCTTCTTCCATCTTATTAAAACATAGACAGACATACTTCAGGTATAAAGAGCAGGGTGACACACACAGGCACAGAGGGAGAGGGAATTTTTTAAAGATTTAAGTTAAAAATTGTGAACAAAGGGACACGCTGTGACATTATCCTAAACAAGATATAAAAATGTAAATCCTCATCAGCTCCACACACTCTTACTGCCACACGATTGGCTGTTACACATGCTTTATCATTGAGATCGACCAAAGTAGAGATTGCAATACAGTGAACCCTCGCTCTATCGTGGTTCACTGTTCGCGCCCTAGCTGTTTCGCGGATTTTTTTTTTTTTCAATTTTTTTTTTTTTTCAATTTTTTTTTATAGTGTAACATTTTTTTTATAGTGTAACATTGTGTTCTGTGTCCTGATTGGCTAAGAGATTAGACCAGGACTAAACGTGGACTAAACCAGGTCTAGACCAGAACTAAACCAGGTCTAAACCAGGTCTAAACCTGGACTGGTCCTGGACTAAACTAGGACTGGACCAGGTCTAGACCTGGACTAAACCAGGATTAAATCACTCCATGCGGCTCTTGCGTTCGTTTGTGCGTGTTCGGTTTGTGGCTCGGGCTGAGATGATGCGGTCTGGGCGCCGCGGTTCTATCTCATGCTCTCAGCCCCGGTGTACACGCGACACGTGCTGCTCTGTCACGGATTTGTCCACGATGAACCCCTCATCGTGGACAAATCCGTGACAGAGCAGCACGTGTCGCGCACTTCTCCAAGGGGTTGGTGCGCATCGCGTCCGCGCGTCCGGCAGGGCTCCCGGAGCCGTGTCTCCCCCCACGCGTCATTATTAATACATTTTGTTGAAAATCTATGAAAGTTTGAGTGTTTAAACTAGAGACAAATGTGAGAAAATGTTAATACCAGTCTGAGAAAAGTGTATAATGTGTGTGGTGAGGCATTTACAGCCTTAAAACATGAAGAATAATTGTAAAATATAAAACTGTCCTACTTCAGGGATTTCTCTTATTGCGGGTTATTTCTGGAACCAAACCCCCGCGATAAACGAGGGATTACTGTATATCGATCTTTTGATTTTTGGCACAGCCCTAGTTTTTCCCCCCTCACATTTACCCTCTTGAGATTGTATTTCAAATGATTTGTGCATGTTTGAGCAATCTTTAAAGCGCTTTGGGTGTCTTGAAAGGCCCTATATAAATGCAATGATTAATTAATTAATTAAATTGCTTATTTTCAAGACACCATATCAACCCCCATTTTCACTGCCATCAGTACACGGCCCCTGCTCTGTACTTACTTCGTTCTTCAGTTAAATTTTCTTAATCAGTGATACATACAGTGTACAAATTTATAAAATCACTTTTTTTTTTTTTTTTTCATTTTTGAAGTTGTTGCTCCTTGCATTTGGACATCTGTAAAGAGTGTGCGTTTTCTGTCTGATTTGATTAAATTTTATGCAGCTTTAACCCTCTTAACCCTCCAGTTTAACGTACTGCGTAGGATCCATGAGAACCTTATTTAATCCTTGGAGCATAAACTAGCCCTGTTAATTTGAAGATGAATGCTTTGATCAATATTCAGTACAATATAAAAAGGTTACCTGAGTGTTTCCAGAACCACCATTAATATTTCTGTTTTCTCTCAAAAAATCAAAGGGTTTCTTGGCTTTTGCTAGTCGCCCCATCTTCACCAGTGTTAGAAGAGCGTAACCAGTGGCCTCCAGTTTGAACAGGTAGTCACGATCAGGCCAGTAAGTGCCATCTGCAAAAATGAAGATGTAAACTAAAACTACACACAACATTTGTAAATCTATGTATTTAATAAGATGAAGTGATGGGGTATTTGGATTTTTTGAGGTGATACCGATTTTCAATACTTTGCGATAACCAATATTTGCTGATATATATCTTTTAAGGCAGAAGCTGTTTGCAACTGGGTGTAAATAGCAAACATTGCTATTCACACATGGGGCAACTACTCATTGTTACTATTTACACCCAGCCCAGGTGTATTTAGCTTGGCACAGTAGACGCACCCCAGTGTTCCCAGACAATGCTATTTACACCCAGGTCTTCATAGTCAGTAATGCTATTTACACCCAGGTAAATAGTAACTAGTAAATAAATAGTAACAGGTAAACGGAGTGTCTATCTGCACTCTGGGTGTTAATAGTGAAATGGACACAATTCTTCTATTTACACCGGCCTCAAGAAGAAAATAATGTGACGTGTCTGCCTACATCATTTCCTGTGAAAAGTGCGGGAATCAGACCATTTTCCGACCAGATCTTCGGAGCAAAGCTAACTTAACTTAGCTAAGTAATTTACCAAACAAATTTAACAAAAGGTAAGTTAACGTTGCTACAAAATATATTTGCAGTGCCTGTCCAACCGTTACTATTTGTGCTACCAGTTAATTAATTATTGGTTAATCTGTCTATTTGTCAGTCTGTTATAATCAAGTAAGATAATGGTGACATTAATAGTGGTCCAAAAGGAAGCATTTGGCCCTCGTAAGTAGCAACTAAGCCCCATTCACCAATAAATGTGCTTATTTTCCTTTAAAGCTGTAAGTTTACTTTAAAGGGATAGTGCGTTTTTTTATGTTAATCTGTATGGGTTTCCTTCGCATATTGTGTCTCCTGACTCGTATCACTGCGCGAATATTAGCTGTATTAGCCTGTTAACCTTTAGCGGAAGTGTACGGCAGATGTGGTCCGCCGTAAGGAGAAGTTTACAAGTGAACAGTCTAATACAGCTAATATGCGTGCAGTGATACAAGTTGGGAGACACAATACGCAAACACAATCTACGCTGATGGATGGATGACAAATGTTTGGGACGCAAATATATCACCTTTTGGACAAATGTTTTGTTTTGAGAAGAAAAACAAGCTTTATTTCATGTTCCAGTGAAGTTACTGGACCTACTTACGTGGGCTCCAGAAAGCGAGCCGAACTGGGATCAGCTGAGACTGTCAGAGGTAAGTCGGTGTCAACACACGTAACTTTTAGAAGGAAACCCATACAGATTAACATTAAAAAAAAAACGCACGATCCCTTTAAACTTGCCATGGCTAGCAAAGTTTGCTAACGCTAGCTTACTAAGGTAAACTGCATGTCAGTAGTAGGCTAATCAACCTGATGCCAATGGAGGATAGAACATGCAATAGATCACTTATGGAAAGATTTTAAATTAATGTGTTTTTTCCCCCATTATTTTTATGCTGAGGCAATGGTCCAACAGGAGCACATGTTACAAGTGAGAAGATACATTCAGCAAAGACTGAAGCCCAAATGACCTAATCAGAATTTTGTATGTGGGTGCGTGCATAGTGTTTGTATGCGTGTATAGTGTGTGTGTGTGCGTGCATAGTGTTTGTGTGTGCATGCGTGTATAATCTTTGTGTGCGGGCATAGTGTGTGTGTGTGTGTGTGTGTGTGTGTGTGTGTGTGTGTGTGTGTGTGTGTGTGTGTGTGTGTGTGGAGGCAGGGGGGGGATTTTCACATAACTTGTTCTGTTAATGTTGTTTAATAAATGATTGTCCAAACACTTTTATTGTGTTCTTTAAGTTTTACTTCCGAACATGCTCTACACTCATACAGGTGCCAGGTTAAATTGTTAAATTTCACGTATTCACTAGCTAGGACCACGCCATCAACATAATGCAGTGAAGATGTTTATTATTGAATGATAGTGGATGTCTCGGTGAATAGGTGGTGATGGCTGGGTTGAGACAGTGGGTGGGGGCTCCGTCTCAATCTTCGATTGGCCCAGCGGAACGGGACCCCCCCCCTTTTAGGAGATGTCTTGTGGCTGAAAGACAAACGAGATAGGGGTGGGAGGGAGGGGTCGAGATAACCGAGACGAACTGGAATGAAGGGATGAGTGGCTATAAATGGCTCTGGGAAATTAGAGGTGTGGTTATGGTGAACTGTGATTCGCTGGTGAGGAGGAGAAGGTGGTTGAGGCGTGGTCCTGCTCCTGAATTTCAGTTAATCACATTAACTCCATTTCACTAGCTAGGACCACGCAATCAACATAATGCAGTGAAGATGTTTATTATTGAATGATAGTGGATGTCTCGGTGAATAGGTGGTGATGGCTGGGTTGAGACAGTGGGTGGGGGCTCCGTCTCAATCTTCGATTGGCCCAGCGGAACGGGACCCCCAAAAGTTTTTGAAAGAGCATAAAAGTGGAATGGGTCTGGAGGAGATCGTTGAGGTCGTGACGATCGTACACGAGGTAGGTGCTGGAGACCCGACAACCAAGGGTTCAAATTTTTCCGGTCGGGTACATCTGCCCTGGCCGTGGACATAGTGGCGCCAATGCGAAATAAATGAATGGAGAATGGATGGGGTGTTATGCCAGAAGAGGTCCGTGAAAGGCTAGAGGTTGCCGGAGCGCAGAGTGAGAGTGCAACGGTAGAGAAGGTCCGAAATAAGTGGTAGGCGTTTCGGAGGAAGGCGAGGTTCAGTTTTTTGCAGTCCTTTAATCAGGCACGGGAACATGTAGATGAGACTGTCAGTCTTCACCAGAAGTCAGCTTGTATATGAGATTGATCCCTGAGAGGTAAGCCTGGACCTACTCCCCCGGGAGGATTCATGGGGGCCGTTGCATAGTGTTCTGGGCAGCAGATTCGCTGTCCCCGTGACCCGGAAATGGAAAAGCAGAAGATGGATGGATGGATGGATGGCAAGCCTGGACGGTGGAGACGCAGACATTCCTGGAGTGGCGTGAGAGGGTGCTGAAATTGCAGATGATGGTGACGTCAGATGAGCAGAGGGGAAGCTGATGAAGGTGGTGTTGACTGATTTATTATTGTTAGAATGAATGGGAATGCCTGGATTAATCAGACCCCCCAAAAAATGGTGGAAAAGTAGGACGAAGTTCCGATGAAGCTGAAGGCTAATTGTGCGATTCGAGGGCTCTGGAAGCAATGCAGAATCCGACTACTGCCGAAGATTCGGATTGAACACTGGAGAAACTGGAGCTGCGTCGTGAAGGTGCCGTATGGCGAATGAGTCAGGAGTGATGTAGAGAAACCGTGACGTGGAGGGTCTTCTCCCCTGACTGAGGAGTTGGACCTTTGCTGGAGTGGGGTCACTCGCGCCAGCGCAGATGGTTGACGGACGTGACCATGATAATGCTGATGTGCGTCCTTCAGCATGGGTTCGGATGGCAAGCGAGGGAACCTGTAGGTGAAGAAAGCCACGCTCGAATGTTGAGGGTTGGATAGGTGAGGGATGAGGGTTGGAGGGATGGGGGGTCGGAGTGATGAGGGTCGGGGGGATGAGGGTCGGGGGGATGAGGGTCGGAGGGATGAGGGTCAGAGGGATGAGGGTCAGAGGGATAAGGGTCGGGGGGTCGGGGGGGGGGGGACCTGTCGGGAGCGAGACCTGACGGGAGGAAGATCTCCTATCGTGAGTTGACCCGTCGTGGGTCGGGAGGGAGACCCGTCATGGGTCAGGAGAGCGAGGCAGAGAAAGACCCGTTGTGGGTCGGAAAGGAGTGAGACCCGTTGTGGGTCAGGAGAGAGGGAGACCCGTCATGGGTTGGGAGGGAGGGAGACCCGTCGTGGGTCATGAGAGAGAGAGAGGCGGAGAAAGACCCGTTGTGGGTCGGGAGACCCGACGTGAGCTGGGCGAGCCGTCGTGAGAGCCAGGCGAGCTGTCATGCGGTCGTGAGAGCCGGGTGAGTCGTCGTGAGACCCAGGCGTATTGTCATGCTGTCGACCTGACGGGAGGAAGACCTGTTGTGGGTCAGGAGAGAGGTGGAGAGAAGAAGACCTGTCGTGGGTCGGGAGAGAGGCAGAGAAAGACCCGTCGGGGGTTGGGAGGAAGGGAGACCCGTCATGGGTCAGGAGAGAGGGAGACCCGTCGTGGGTCAGGAGAGAGGCAGAGAAAGACCCGTTGTGGGTTGGGAGGGAGGGAGACCTGACGGGAGGAAGATCTGCTGGGAGGAAAGGAAGCTATGCCTTTATTAGTCCCACAGTGGGGAAATTCCAGTTCTGCATTTAACCCATCCTGTTATTAGGAGCAGTGGGCAGCACATTACTGCGCCCAGGGACCATCTCCATGATCTTCTTGCTTCGGCTTGGTCAGGACCTAAGCTGGAGGATTTACCCATGATGCATGTTTTGGGTTGATGGGGGAAACCGGAGTGCCCGGAGGAAACCCACCCAGACACGGGGAGAACATGCAAACTCCACACAGAAAGGCCCAGGCGACCCGGGGATCGGACCCAGACCATGCACGCAAACTCCACACAGAACACACACCTGAAGACCTGTTGTGGGTCAGGACAGAGGTGGAGGAGAAGACCCGTTGTGGGTCGGAAGACTCGACGTGAGAGCCGAGCGAGCCGTCGTGAGAGCTTGTCATGAGGCCAAGCGAGCAGTCGTGAACCGTCGTGAGAGCCGTCCTGAGAGCCAAGTGAGCAGTCGTGAGAGCCGTAGTGAGAGCCAGGCGAGCCGTCATGAGAGCCGTCAAGAGAGCCGTAGTGAGAGCCAGGCGAGCCATCGTGCGAGCCATCGTGAGAGCCATCGAGAGAGCCAAGCGAGCCGTCGTGAGAGCCAGGAGAGCTGTCGTGAGAGCCAGGAGAGCTGTCGTGCCGTCGTGAGAGCCAGGCGAGTTGTCGAGCCGTCGTGAGAGCCAGGCGAGTTGTCGAGCCGTCGTGAGAGCCAGGCGAGTTGTCGAGCCGTCGTGAGAGCCAGGCGAGTTGTCGAGCCGTCGTGGGAGCCAGGCGAGCTGTCGAGCCGTCGTGGGAGCCAGGCAAGCTGTCGAGCCGTCGTGGGAGCCAGGCGAGCTGTTGTGCTGTCGTGGGAGCCAGGCAAGCCGTCGTGAGACCCAGACGAGCTGTCATGCGGTCGTGAGAGCTGGGTGAGCTGGCGGTCATCATGCTGTCATGAGAGCCGGTGAAACGTTGTGACAATCGGCCAGTCGTCAGTCGGTTTGGAACCTGTGGAAAAGCTAAGGACCTGAGGGTGGAGGTGCATATTGGGGATGTTCACAGGGCAGGTACGGGTTGAATGCTGGACAGATGAGCGCGGACGAATTTGGAGACCGTAATAGTAGTCGCGATATGAGAGCTGAGAATGATGAAAGAATGCAATGATGTAGCATGAGCAGGAGAAGATGAGGATTAGATGGCGAGAGCATCGCTGAGGATGCGTATAGGATAGAATGGTGAAGTCATGAGCTGACGTCGATGGTAGGATCCTCGATCGGGAAAGAGGTGGTGAGCCGAGATGGTGTAGCTTAGGTGAGGGCGAAACTGGGAGGAGCTGAATAGTGTGACACATGGTTATAATGGCTTAAGCTCGCTTGTAATGGATGACGTGAGCTGCCCGAGCTATAATAGAGTGAAACAGCAAGGGCCGGAATATGAATTGATGGCGAGCGGCTGTAAAGACAGCTAGCGTACGTCAAAATTGCGTGAGCAGCACGAGCTGAAATTGAGTGAGTGACATGAGTCGATGGGTGCTGAATATTGGAATAGCAGAGAAACGATGTAGAGACTGCTTAGCTAGCATGTGATGGAATGGTGTGAGCTAGTATGAGTTGCATGAGTTAGAATGGTCGGATGCGAGTCGGTAGGAGAGGTTGAATACGAGATGACAGTGTGCCAGTGCAGAGAGGAGTTAAGTGAACAAAAACATTCGTACGACGTTTCGGAGTGTGAACGAAAATAGTGTGAATGGGCGTGGTGACTTGTGTAGGCTGCAACGACAGAAAAAAAAAAAACATTTGGGTGTTGGGGAAAGGGGGGGTGGGGTGGGGGTGGAGGGGATAGAGCAGAAATGGATTAGAGGCCCTGCCTAATGTGGGTAGGGCACGAGAGCCATCTAGCTCATGATGACTGAAAAGAGAGAAATGAGAGATGGGGAGAAGATGCATGTGCAGGGGGAATTGTGCAGCCTGCGAGATGGGGACAAGAATGAGACACCAAGGGTGCAGGCACAGGGGGAGATGGCCTGCTTGAAAGCAGGCTGAGATGATACAAAAGAATTCAAGTGAAACTGCACAGTAGACAGAATACGTTTACTGGCCACTGGTGGTGATACTACTTAGCCCCCAGCAGGGGGAGCTATGAGACTGTAGTGGAGGAGAGGTGGGAGTGGCGACGTCTGCAGCTGCACGCGGGAAACTTGATGGGAACCCGGAAGCTCGTTCGTCTCGTTCCAGGGCGCCGGGGTTACATTCTTGATCTAAACTGTTGAAGGTCCCGTCTTGATGTGTCAGCCTGAAGGGGAACGGCGGGTGCTGGGCGGTACCGAACGCTGTGGCTGCTGGAGGCCGGGCCGCGCTGTGCCGAAAGCCGTGGTTGCCAAAGCCGGTCTGCGCGCTGAGAGCCGTCTCACTCTGACAGTACACCGGGCTGCGCCAGGCTGCGCGCTCGCCTACACGAGGAGGAGGAGGCGACGAGAGGGACAATGTGGATATCCCGTATATGCCGCCAGCACAGAGATATTGACGGTGGGTGCTCCTTAGAGGTGGAGGTCCGCTGCGTGAGCGCGCGCCTGGAGCGTTCGCTGGGCGGCGCGGGCCGTGGGCTGGACGCCGCGGATATGCGATGGAAGATCCTCCGGCTGCGGATTCCTGAATAGAAATCCGTCGCGGCGTAAGGAATTGCGGACTGGAAGGAACGAGGAGACGTGAGGCAGGTTGGTGTTTGAAAGTGACGGGTTGTTAACCCAGCTCGAGCGAGCTGACACGGTTGAGCTGTCGAGATAACCGAGACGAACTGGAATGAAGGGATGAGTGGCTATAAATGGCTCTGGGAAATTAGAGTTCACCATAATGTGGTTATGGTGAACTGTGATTCGCTGGTGAGGAGGAGAAGGTGGTTGAGGCGTGGTCCTGCTCCTGAATTTCAGTTAATCACATTAACTCCATTTAAATACACATGTACATATTATTTACATTGCATGTACATATTATTTAATTCAATATTATTTGATATTACTCTCTACATTATCACATTTTTCTAACGTGTAACAATAAATGCAACAGTCTTTGCAGTTTGTGTCAAATTCATACAGAGAACTGGACTTAACTATGATACAGCAGGCACCAAGGAGATATGGGCATTTTTGTACAGTACCTGGGTTACTATTACTATTTACCTGTTACTATTTATTTACTAGTTACTATTTACCTGGGTGTAAATAGTATTACTGACTATGAAGACCTGGGTGTAAATAAGATTTTTGTCTAGGAACACTTGGGTGCATCTATTGTGCCAAGCTAAATACACCTGGGTCAGGTGTAAATAGCAACAATGACTAGTTGCCCCATGTGTCAGTAACAATGTTTGCTATTTACACCCAGGTCCAAATAGCATGTGTCTCAATTCTCAGGCCCTGTCCCCACGACAACGTTTTTTGGAGGAAACGGAGAAGTTTGTGTGCGTTTGGGCCTGCCGTCCAGACGGCGCCGGCATTTTTGGGGGCGAGAATGGAGTTTTTCAAAAACGGGTTCCAGAGTGGAGAAGTCGGAGAACGCCCCCCGTTGCGTTGGCATGTGGGCGGCAAAAAAGCGCGGCAGGTGAGAAAATGATGACGTCGCGCTGCCGTAATCATCACGTGACCGGTGACCAGAGGGTGTAACCCTGCGCCTTCCGCAGTTTATTGGCACTGCTGCATCAAACTCTGTTCATATGCAATGCATTGCGACAACAGCAGAGGACCATGCACAATTACGCCTTTCACGGAACCGGAGGCAGAGGAGCTTGTTTCGGGCTTCCTCCGTGTGCATGACATGCCACAATGTTTGGGAGCGATCGATGGGACACATGTTGAAATCAAGCAGCCATCCACCAACGCCATGGCCTTCATCAACAGAAAGGGCAAACATTCCCTCAACATACAAGCGGTGTGTGACTACAGGTACCGGTTTATGGACGTTACTGTGAAGTGGCCTGGCAGTACGCACGACGCACGGGTGTTTGCCAATTCAAAGCTAAACACGTATTTTAAAACTGGAAAGATCCCATCGCTGAAAAGGCAGATAGTGGACAATGAGGAGCACTTACCAATTTGAGTGTGTTGTGTGCTGTAAATAAAGAAAAAGAGCAACCATTTCTTGTCTTTTTTTATTAAATGAAAATTTACCTTTTACAAACAGGCACATGCAGTATCACACACAGAAATATATAGCTGCCCGTTGTGATGGTCCCCGGTTGTATATATTCTCGCCGAAAAGCCAACATAATGTCCGAGTATGTTTAACATTCCCGTAGTAAGATCCAAACAAGCATTTTGCCTAAATAACACGACCAAGGTTAACGAGAGTTCTACTTGTTAATGTCTATCTAATAAAACGATAGCAAGTAATGCTAACTATCGATTTATAGGCAAAAACTCTGCTCACGCAGCGCAAATCTTTGTTCTGTGGCGTCTGTCTATGTTAGGGACGGTCAGCATTTTCACATTACCGGAGTGAGTCCCTGCTACATTGGTGGAGCAGGGGGACAAAATAAATTCGCTTGTGTTGACGGTCCCTAAAGTACACGTGTTTGCTTGTTTACGAAAGAGAAAGGACTTTCTGCGCATGTGCTCTTTGTAGTCTTGCGTTTCCGGCGGCTCTGGCTCTTTCCGGTTTACAGCGCCACTTATTGGTGTGACATATGTACTACATCGTTTTCACTCAGCGCTCCGTGCTCATCTTGACGCGAAGGTTTTCTGATCCAACACGTGTGTGGACGAGACTTTTTTTCACCCCGGGTAAAAAAAACAAAACAGGAACGTTGTCGTGGGGACAGGGCCTCAGTGTGCACAGTTTGGAGCGTGGTTTTAAGGGCATGTACGTCACATCCGGCGCAACAACTGCTGTCCCAATTCTTTTTTGTCCCATGCGCAGTTAACACGCGGTCTGAAGACCGTAGTCGTTTCCATGGAAATCGGGGCGTGGACCAACTGCGTGAAAAAGCACACTTCGCGTGCTATATCCCAGCATGCACCACGCGCTACTTCTTCTACGGGAGAAAATGGAGCGTGAATGGATACGTGAATGGAGCATCACGTAAACTTCTAAAATTTAGGAGGTGCCTAAACAATGTTTGTGCCCCACTGCATCCCTGTTCAAGATCCAAAAACTGTACATTAAAACCAGAGCCTTTCAAATATAGAACACCATCTTATGCATCGTGACAGTTCACAAATAAAATCTTTCTATAAGCGATCTGTTGCATGTTCTATCCTCCATTGGAATCAGGTTGATTAGCCTACTACTGACATGCAGTTTACCTTAGTAAGCTAGCATTAGCAAACTTTGCTAGCCATGGCCAGTTTAAGGTTAACTTACAGCTTTAAAGAAAAATAAGCACATTTATTGGTGAATGGGGCTTAGTTGCTGCTTATAAGGGCCAAATGCTTCCATTTGGACCACTATTAATGTCACCATCATCTTAATTGATTCTAACAGTGTTTTACTGCCTATAATGTATATTATCTATCTATCTATCTATATACAAAGGCTGTGTCCCACCATAGTGGGGTAGCCTAGACAGGGCATACATTTTTGTTCCTTTCCCTCCTTCCTTCCTTTCCCCAAACCCTCCTTCCGTGACTTTTTTTTTTTTTTTTTTTTTCTTTTGCCCTTCGTTTGTACCAGCGTCCTTTCCTCATCACCATCACCAGTCTCTTCCCACACTGGCGTCCACCCACCCCCATCCATGCACTGGACAACCGAGAAGGCAGCCAGCGAACCCGAGCGGAAAAACCCCCAGGACCCGCCCCAGGCGGCACAAAGGGATGACCGGCCAGACCCAGAGCGTAAACCGGACCACCGCCAGCACCCAGGAATCCTCCAGAGGAACACACAGGGACAGCACCTAGAGAGGGACGAGCACCCAAGCACACCTTCCGTCCATCACCATCACCGCTGTCGCCCCACTTTAAAATCCACTTCTCCCCCCTCTCCGAACATTTCTTCATATCCTATGTTGCCCTATATTGTGTATAATGTGTATGCTATTTATAATGTGTCTAAATGCATTAAAAGAAGGAGGACATTGTCCTGCAAACCTAAGTGTAGGTGTTCAGCCCTCACTAAGAAATGATGCATTAAAAGAAGGAGGACATTGTCCTGCAGCCTAGGTGTAGGTATTCAGCTTGCCCTGACTAAGAAATGATGCATTAAAAACAATCCAAAACATTGGGAGAGGGTCCAGGTCCAGACCATCCGCAATCATCCCACTACAACAGCAGTAACAGTAATAACTAAAGGTGCACCTAGATAACGTCCCCCCCTCCAGGTGCCCCCATCCACCATACAAAACCCCAAAGAACCCAGGCGGCCATCCGGACCACACCCCTAAGCACCAGCCAGCCGCCCCCTCGGCACCCCGAAACCAGACCTGGTGATACCACCCAAGCCCGCCAGCAACCCCCCAAACAACCCAGCACTCAGAACAAACCAGCACTCAGACGCCAGCACCACCCAAACGTCACCGGAGAGGCATGATGATGTTGGGGGAAAGGACACCTTGGTTTAAGGTCTAAGGACCGATCTAAAACCACACCACACTGCACCAGGGTCAGCTGCACAGCCCAGTGTGGGCACTTCCACAGCAGGGCCTCGGCCAAAGCTGGTTTCCCCCTGCCGCTTCATATCAAGACCCGTCCTCTACCACACCCATCCATTCATTCATACACAAACTCTCTCCATTCATCCCTGTCCTGAGCAGCCTCTCTCCCTTGCACCACAGTCATCCCTCTTGCATTCAACGCTCTTCTTACACCCTCTGTCCATCCCATTCGCGGTCTTCCTCTCATTCTCACTCCACTCACATCAGATTCATACACCTTTTTCACCAATCGCTCCCTTTCCATCCTCTCAACATGTCCAAACCATCCCAATGCCTTTTGCTCTGCTCTCTCAGCCAACTCTCGCAACACACCAGTTCTCTCTCGGATATCTTCATTTCTCACACGATCCATGCGCGTCACACCACACATACTCCTCAGACATCTCATCTCAACTACATTCAACTTCCTCTTCTCCGCAACTTTCAAACTCCACGTTTCAGCCCCATACAACGTAGCAGGCACCACCACACCCTCATACAATCTCCTTTTCGCAACCATTCCCAGTGACCTACATTCAAACACTCTCTTCATTCCCCCCCATATCTTACGTACTTCATTCATTCTAAACTCTACCTCACCCCTATTCCACCATCCACACCAACATGCGACCCCAAATACTGAAAACACTCTACCTCTTCCAACAACTCCCCATTTAATGCCACATTCAACCTACGTTCATCCTTTGACCTCGTGCACCTCATCACCTTACTCTTATTCACATTCACTCTCAGCTTCCTTCTGTCACACACCCTTCCAAACTCCTCAACCAAACGTGCCAAGCTCTCCTCTGAATCAGCCACTAGTGCAGTATCATCTGCAAACAACAACTGATTCATGCTCCATTCGCTGCCATCAACATTCACCATGCTCACACCCTTACCTGACACTCTTGCATTCACCTTTTACCACACCATCCATATACACATTAAACAACCACGGAGACATCACACATCCCTGACGCAAACCAACCCTCACAGGTATATTATACTTGTTGTAAGGCAACCTTGAGTGTCCAGAAAGGCGCCTAATAAATAAAATGTAGAATAATAATTATTATTATTATTGTTATTGTTATTGTTATTGTTATTGTTATTGTTATTATTATTATTATTATTATTATTATTATTATTATTATTATTATTATTATATAATGATGACTAGACAGATTAACTATTAAATAATTAACCACTAGCACAAATAGTAACGGTTGGACAGGCACTGCAAATATATTTTGTAGCAACATTAACTTACCTTTTGTTAAATTACTTAGCTTTGCTCTGAAGGTCTGGTCGGATTCTGGTGGGATTCTGAAATGGTCAGATTCCCGCACTTTTCACAGGAAACGACGTAGTCTCTAATTAACTTTTCAATTTTAACAAAATGTATTTATCTTGGATATAAAATAATGTGTTCGATGTTTGCATAAACATACAGCCATATATGCTCTTCTATGTGCATATTCAAATAAGTTTACATGAATTATGATAAAATCAGAATCTAACATTTAGTGGTGCTGATAATTATTTGCGTGTGTTCATTGTAACTGAATTAGGACCATCATTTATGCAGTGGTGAAAGTAAAGCGGTGCGCACCGGAACGCAGCACCGGTATAAAATTCACAGCCGGTACGCAGCACCGCTAAGAGAATATGGTTAATGATGGCCAAAACCCACATTTGAAAAAAAAAAGTAAGGTGCGCTATTTAAGTAGAAAACACAAACAACCACACTCTGCTATTGGAGAATAACTGAAAGCTCCCCGAAACTCTGGTGCAGAGATATCTGCAGTCTGTTAAGCAAGGACTGTCAAAACTTATCTGACTGTAGCCGTGAAAGTAGCCTAAACCATTGCGAGGCGGTGCTACGCACTGGTAGAAGATTTAAGGCCGGCGCGCTGCCTGCGCCTGTAAGAGAGGGTTTATGCAGACTAAAAAAATATGAAATAATTAAGTATATTAAAAAAGTTATTTATCTATGAAAAAGGTGTAAAACGTTAAAAAAAAAAAAAAAAAACCTGGGTAAAACTGGTGGGTTTTTTTGTTTTTTTAATGGTAAAGTGATGCACTGGACATTATAGCACCTGCAAGAAATTAAAACTACTTTCACCACTGCATTTATGTAATGAGCTAGTTAAAAAACTTCAGACATAAAAAGGGGGTGTTATGCAAATTAAATTTTTTGGACCTTTCTACCATTATGTATTAAGGTTCCCTCATCAAAAAACATGCCTGATGAGGTTTTAGATGTCATCCATGTTTCAGTAATTTAACCTATTCAAACCCTCCTTATGGTTAGCTGTAGATTCTGTGCAAGGCTCCATCCACAAGCCTACATCACCCATGCTCCCACACGGCAATTCTCCATTGATATACAAAAGCATGATCCAGAACTGTACACAGCAACCTGACAAACCTGATTCGATGTGCAATAGTTTGACTCGTGGGATGCATGCTGAGTATGTTGTTATAATGCTCTGAAGGGGGAGTGACTTAGCTCAGAGAGCGACGACTTAGAGCATCAAAAACGAAAGTGAAACATGTTAATACAATGATTTCAGCAAATATAAAAAATTCAAAACAATAAAAGGTGACACAGTGATCTAAATATGTTATGTGTTGGCAGTTATTCCCTGATAGATGTAAAATACACCATCTTTATTATGAGCAAACGATTACACTGTTTGCTCATGGTGTCAATATTCATGAAAGATTGCAAATGCTTCTTCACTAAATTACTGTAACTCTAATTTATTTGATAATAATAATAATAAGTAATAATAATAATAATAATAATAATAATAATAATAATAATAATAATAATAATAATAATAATACATTATTATTATTATTATTATAACTATTATTGTGGCCAGATGCTTTTTTCTTTAATAGTTTATTGTTAGTAGTTACCTGCTGATGCTTTCAATAAATTGCTGGTTAGGTCGGGTTGAGCTGAGTGGGCTCTATTAGTGAGCAAAGCCAAGGCATATGAAATAATGGCCGTGGTGTATGGTCTTGGAGGAGGGCTCCTCTGAAGCTTCCCTTTCAGGTATGTTACTGCCCTGTCTAGAGCAGGCTGCAAGGAAGTAAAATGTGAAAAGGTACAATTGTTATCAGTAAAAATTATATTGAAAAAAACAGCATTGACTTATATTTTATCTTTAAAGAGGGGGTATTTTACTTCTATGGGGTATCAACTGCTACCACGTAACATTTGTATTTAGATTACCGTTTTTCCTTTTATTGTTTTGAAAATGCTACATTCTCTAAAACAACTTATGCGCATGTTTTTCCACAAAAGGAAAAATTTCACTTTTGCTTTTGCTCCCTGCACTAAATCCCTCCTCCTTCACAGCACTATCATGACACAATCAGTGTGCATCCCGCTAATGAAACTACTGCAAATGGCATCAGGATTGTCAAGTTGCTGTGTACAGCTGTGTATCCTGTGTTTGTATATTTATGGAGAATGTTGTGTGGGAGTATGGGTGATCTAGGCTTGTGGGCTGAAAATTGGACTGAATCTTACAGCTAACAGTAAGAAGAGTTTGAATAGGGCCCAGGAGAGATTGATAAATTACTCAAAGATGATTGCATCACATCATCCCTTCAGAAAATGTTCTTGATGAGGGAGCATTATAACATGGTAGAAAGCTAAAAAAACAAAATGTGATAATACCCCCTCTTTGAATTGATTCAATTACCTTTATATTTATTCCGCAGTCAATATTTGATTCATTAAATTCAGCAAGTGCAATTGAGACAAATGCAGTCAATGTTGCTTCGGAATCAGAGCCTCGTAGACCACCCTGGAAACAGAAGAGTTACACACACACATATGTCTAATATTATTTTCCTGACAAATGCATTTTTTTTTACCCCGTGACTGTTGCCATTTGAAAATCTGCTAATGAAAAGATTCTCCAACTATATTCCCAAGGTGTTTATTTTTTGTGTTTTGAAGAAGTCTTTCAGGTTGTTATTGGCAGGTGTCCACTTACCGTTATATACTGGTTGCTTACAGGATTAGTCTCAATGAACCTCCCATCTTGGGACTGTGTACGACTCAGGAGAAAATCCAGAGGATCACAGATTTCATCAGTGTGCAAGTCCAGATGTTGACGTCTCTGTGCGAACAAGTTGTAGGCCATAGTGAAGATCTTCAACACATATGCTGTGACCCTATATTCAGAAAGAACAGAGTCAAGTTGGTCTAGTTTACTAAAGGTGTCAAAGCTGAATTATCCATTTTTACTGGTTGAAGTGCATATGACAGGGAGAATTTACACACAAGGAAAGCATTTTTCTGACAGTTTAAACCTTTTAACAAAATAGGTTTAAAAGGTCTTGCTATCTATTATTAGTCTATTCATAACTTGTGTAATTTAGACTAATGTGGCCTTTGTTAACATTATGATTGCTAGCTAATTGAACTGGAATTACCTCTACATATCAATTATCTGCTGCCTGTGTCCATCCAAAAGAGTACAAAAGTCACCATAATAAAAAATAATAATAAAAAATAGCCAAAATTAAACTTGCAAAATCTTCAATATAATGTTAATTATGTTTAAGTGAAAAAGTGCTTAAAGATCGGTCACAGATTAAAACAGCCAATAATGCTCAAATGAATTAAACCCAAATGTGTTCTGGGCATAGACTGTATAAAGAGTGAAATAAAAACACAAGAATCAGGTAGAGCAGGTTAATACAGACATTTTAAGACCAAAATGATGAGGCACACTGCAGCAGTTACAGAGAGAAGGGTGATGTTTTTCAATGTAAAATCAATTAGAGCCTGGGTCGATGGAAGCAGAAGCGTGCTCATAAACACTTCCTGTTTTTAATATACACCGTGTTCCAAATTATTATGCAAATTGTGTTTAAGTGTCATAATTTCAGTGAAATCATCTCACACACCTGTGCCAATGAGTTCGCCTGGTGAGTCTAACTAAAGGAAAAACGACTTAAGAAGGACGTTCCACATTATTAAGCAGATCACCATTTTCAAGCAAAATGGGAAAGAAAAAGGATCTCTCTAGTGCAGAAAAGTGTGAAATAGTTGAATAACTTGGACAAGGTATGAAAACCTTAGATATTTCACGAAAACTTAAACATGATCATCGTACTATTAAAAGATTTGTAGCTGATTCAGAGCACACACGGAAGTGCCATTTCAAAGCAGCAAACAGGTATTTTAAGCTGCTGGTGCCTCTAGAGTCCTGCAAACATCAAGGTGTCGGATCCTCTAGAGGTTTGCAGTTATGCATAAACCTTCTATTTGGCCACCCTTAAACAAAGTTAACAGGCAGAAACGGCTCCAGTGGGCCCAGAAATACATGAAGACTCATTTTTAAACAGTCTTGAGTGCCATGCAGTCCTGGATGGTCCAGGTGGATGGAGTAGTGGATGGTTGGTGGATGGCCACCATGTCCCAACAAGGCTGTGACGTCAGCAAGGAGCTGGTGGAGTCATGGTTTTGGCCGGAATCATGGGAAGAGGACTGGTCAGCCCTGAAGGTGTGAAAATGACCTCTGTAAAGTATGTGAAGTTTCTGACTGACCACTTTCTTCCATGGTACAAAAAGAAAAACTGTGCTTTCCGTGGCAAAATCATCTTCATGCATGACAATACTCAATCTCATGCTGCAAGGAATACCTCTGCATCATTGGCTGCTATGGGCATAAAAAAAGAGAATCATGGTGTGGCCCCCATCTTCCCCTGACCTCAGCCCTATTGAGAACCTTTGGAGCTCCTCAAGCCAAAGATCTATGAGGGCGGGAGGCAGTTCACATCCAAACAGCAGCTCTGGGAGGTTATTCTGACATCCTGCAAAGAAGTTCAAACAGAAACTCTCCACAAACTCAAGTGCAATGGATGCAAGAATTGTGAAGTTCCCATCAAATAAGAGCTCCGATGTTAAAATGTAACTTGACCTGTTAGTATGTTTTGATTGAAATAGCTTTTGATTCTGTTATCATTGGGAGGTTTGTTCAGTAACATTTGAATTGTAGCCTACTCTAAAGGTTGAAAATTATGATTGTGTTAAAGAAAATTGTATGATAGTGTCTTTAATGAATTATCAAAGTGTTATATTCTTCTTGAGTTGGTTCATCTCCTATTGTAAAACCACAGGATGAGATAAGGACAAGGACTGGTCAACTGTTTAAACAAACAATCAATGTGATTACTGATTAGTGAGGAATGTGTGCATGGTAAAGATTAACTGTTGTTGTAAGGCTTGGCTTGGTGTTTTTCCGTTCCATGTGATCCTAAATAAAAAGGAAGGACGAGGAGATGTTCTTTGAGATTTGAGTGTGTGGCCTGGAAGGAGGCAGAGGCGGCTCTGCTTAACAAATGCTACACCTCATTCTCCCTCGTTAACGAGTATAATACTTCTGTGTCTGTTTTCTCATTTGTTCCCTTTTGTTGATGTTTATTAGGAAAAATCCCTAACATAAAATTGGTCCTTTCGAGCCGGATCCCAAATCTGCGACGCCGAGGAGGAGCGATGTTGATTGAAGTCTGTGCACAGCCGAGGGTCTACCTCGTTTAAGTCCACGTTTTCCCCGTGGCCGGTCACACTTGGCTCTTCCTCTGCGTGGTAACAAAACGGGATTCGAACTTAAACTGGGACAACTGAGAGACAGGTCAGTCGTATGAGGTACCTGGTGATCACAGGCTAGGATAACGTAATTTCCTAGACCAGATATCCAGTCAGTGATATCTGAAGACAGGATAACGTAATTTCCTGTACAGAATAGAACGACGTACTGTTCTATAGGTGTAAGATAACGTAATTTCTTACAGAGGCTGGAATAAGTGAGATATTCCAGACGGAGTATTCTGTTAAAGAATACTTCTAGCAACAGGCTGGAATAAGTGAGATATTCCAGACGGAGTATTCTGTTAAAGAATACTTCTAGCAACAGGCTGGAATAGTGAGACATTCCAGACGGAGTATTCTGTTAAAGAATACTTCTAGCAACAGGCTGGAATTGTAACATATTCCAGACGGAGTATTTTGGTGGCAGCAAATACTTCTAGCAAACTGAATGTGTGTCGTGAAAGAAGTGTGCAAAGAGTGTTTGGAAAAGTTGAGAATTTGAAAACCTTGGACGGCTCTGCCCGAAACCTACCGGTGTAAACAAAAAGCAGAGCAGTTCATAGGGACGAGAATTCTCATACTCTTCATTAAGGACTTTTAGGTGAAAGAACAAAAGAATCTAAAACGTGTGAGATTTTCTGGGAGTCTACCCCGAGTCTATGACCGCATATCCTATATGTAGAAGCTTGTCATAGAAGAAAATTTCATATGGTCCATTGGAGTCATTTTCTTTTTGTTCTGGATCAAAATCATAGTGTAAAATGGGACAGTGTTGTTCATGTTGTAGAAGGGAGGAAAATTAGTTCTGGAGAGATGCTAAAATTATGAGAGAGAATTTGCCAGGCTCAACCAAATATTTAAAGAAATGGAGTAAAAGGTACGATTTTAACGGAAAATTGAATGTACCTGAATGTTCGCAGTTGGTTCAGAGATTACAGAGAAAAGACAGAATTAAGAGAAGAAAGAAAATGAGGAAACTCATTATGCAAGAAAATGGTTAGAGATGGCGGAAAAAAGACAGAAAAGAAGAATAGAAAAGGGGACACTTTGCCCTGTAGCAAGACCAGATGACAAACATTCCAGTATGCCCTAGATTGCCAGAAGAGATAGGAGTAGCTGAGGGGCCACAACTGATAAGACAGGGTGAAACACAAAACACGGGAGAACCACACAGAACAGCACAGTTCTAAAACCTCAAGATGATATTGAAGGATGTATTATAGTGATCACTGATTTGCAATTAAATTACAGGTTGAATGGCAGTGAAATGCAGAGAGTCTTAATGAAACTTTTAGGACTAAATTGGCACAGAGTAAAAGGAGACTGGTCTCCAATGGAAGACCATAATGGTAACCGTAGAATTAGACCCCATGGTACTGTCATGGTCAGTCTAAACCCAGTGTTTGATAACATGCGAAATAATTGGCCTCAACATGTAAATTACACAACTATAACTCAAACTAAACAAGAACCAGGAGAAAGTTGTCAGAACTTTCGAGCCAGAATGTATAAAGTATTTAAAGATAATAGTGGGATACCAGAAAATGCTGATCCCCATGGAGTGTTTCAACAACAACTTAAAACAGCACTCCTTAATGGATTCAATTCTGATATCCAAAATTGGGTCCAAAAACACGGTGTAACTTAAACTACAGGTACACTAGATGATGTAATGGCATATGCTATTCATGCAGAAAAACAGATAAGAGATAAGAAGCTCAAAAGTGCTTCAGAAGTGTATGTGACAGAAGGTCAGCAGGAGGTGTATGTTTTTAACCAGCAGAGAAATCGCAGAGAGAACAGAAAGCCACAGAGAAGGTCGAATGAAGGTTGGAGTAAGTTGAATATTGACGAGAGAGAGAGAGATAAGAATGAAGGAAGATGCTATTTGAGTCATAAAAAGGGACAATTGGCAAGGAATTTGGGGGAAGAAAAGAGGACAGTGATAGTGAGGAGGAGATAAAGGATTTTAGGAAAAAGAGTAGTGCATGACTAGAGAAGGAAAAATAGGAGAAGTTAAAGGAAGCAATAGAAGAAGCAGAAAATCAAGAGAAACAATTCAAATTATTTGATAAATTCCAAAAACAAAGTTGACCAACTAAATTTTAATCCAAATGAATATGATTGTGTAATTAATTTGGCCTTACAGGATGTTAATCCTAACCAAAGACCAGAAATTACTCTATTAGTAAATGGAGTCACTATGGTATTTTTATGTGACACCGGAGCTGAAAGAACAGTTTTGTAAAATACTAGAGGAATTGTAACCTCAGGAAAAACAATTAGAGTAAAATCAGCAAATGGTATTGTTAAAACAAGTAACATTAGTAAACCAGTAAATATAATGTTACCAGGAGAAAAACAAACGCTACTGCAAATTGGGCTCCAGATTGCCCACATAATCTGGCAGGAAGAGATTTGCTAACAGCATTACAACTAGCTGTAGTACCGTGTATTGATGGTACAATGAAAGTACAGCAAATTGAAATTGAAAATGGCTGAACAATTACAAAAAGAGTCATATTACTATTAGACCTTAGACATTACAAATGGAGGGCTAATAGACGTACCCCAAGAACTTTTAAACATGATGGAAGCGAGGTTAGAACCTGGCTATGAAACAAGTGTTGAAAGATGACCTACATGTGACTTTAAGATTCAATCACATCCCAGGTCCAGACCCTCCCTATGATGAAGCTGTAAAAAAGGTTAGGTCCACAGAAAGTAATGATTAACCTACCTTACTGAAAGATCAAATAGCATTTATGGGAGGAGAATTGTCAAAAGAAGCACTAAATTTATTACAAGGACACAGAACACCACATGTGTCATTGGCAAAATCTAAAAGAATGGCATGAAAAAAAATTGAATCATGAAATGAGAAGAGTCAAAAACATGACTCTATGGCAAAGTACAACTGATCCAGATATTTTTATGAATCTAGAAACTGGATACTATAGGGAAAAATTGAATTGGATATCACATGCCGATCCAATGGTTCATATCACAGAACAAGAATGAGAAATATTTACACTCACAAAAGAGGAAGAATTGAGTTTGGCTGAACTTCCTCTGTCTCTGTGGAGTAAAGGCCCCACAGACGTAGATTTAATGAAAGGTGTTATACCAGTAAAAATTAGACCTAAAACTGAACAAAGATCCAAAATAAGGCAATATCCACTGAAACTAGATGCCGAACAAGGAATAGCACCTGTGATAGAAGAGCTAAAACAAGCAGGAATAATTGTTCCTCGCCCAGAACAGTTATATAGTGATGTAACACACCCATACTTCCAGTTAAAAAAGCGCCACCATCTGAAATCTGGAGAATGGTGCAAGATTTAAGAGCAATTAATGAAGCTGTATATCAAAGGGCACCAAACGTCCCTAATCAACTTACTTTATGAAATTCCCTAGAACCAAATAATTGTTTTATTTTTATAGTAATAGATCTGAGCAATGCATTTTGGTCAATTCCAATTGATAAGGATAGTCAATTTTGGTTTTCATTTAAATTTAAGGAATAGAAATACACATTAACTAGATTTCCACAAGGTTACTGTGAATTTCCAACAATATTTTCAGAAGAAATTACTAATTGTTTAGCTAATTTTGAACCTCCATGTTAAAGTAAAATCTTAGCTTACATGGATGATATTTTTATTGCATCAAAATCACAGGAAAATTGTAAAATTGATACATTAACTTTACTTAAGTTTTTGCCAGAAACTAAGAAACAAATGATGTCATTTTTGGGACTTTGTAATTACTGTAGGTGTTGGATTCCAGAATATTCATTATTGACGAGACCATTGTTAGATGCAATCTATGATAAACCAATGGCAATGACAGATAAAGTAATCTGGACAAATGACGTTGACAAAGCATTTAGAAATATTAAACAAATATTAACAAGTTTTAGCGTGACCAGATTATAGGAAACCTTTTACACAGATAGTAGATTGTTACAAAGGACACATGACATCAGTTCTAAGACAGAAATATGGAGGGAAAATGCGACCTGTAGCATTTTATTCAAGTAAATTAGACCCGGTGGCTGCAGCCGCTCCACCGTGTGTACAAGCAGTGATAGCAGCTGTATTAGCAGTGCAATCATCAGCTGAGATTGTGTTATTGCATACTTTGCATTTACTAGTACCTCATGCTGTGGCTGCCCTGTTATTGCAGACTAAAATGACATTTTTGTCACCAGCTCGTCATCTTTCCTGCATGACTATATTGTTATCTCAACCACATATTAAAATAGACAGATGTACAACTTTAAATCCGTCTACTTTAATGCCAACAAGTGGAGATGGTAAACCACATGACTGTCTAGCAGAAACAGAATTAGTTTACAAACCAAGACCAAATCTACAAGATGCACCTCTGACAAGTGGAAAGACTATTTTTGTAGATGGTTCTGCAAGAAAAAATTTAGAGGGGAAAAATTGTGTAGGTTATGCAATAACAACAGTTAATAGTTTACTACCATCACATTTATCAGCACAAGCTGCAGGATTAGTAGCAGGCAGAGAAGCGATACTAGCAGCTCAGACTACAGACACACTGACACAGGAAATACATACAGACATAGATGGGGAGATTTTACAGTCCATGCAACAATAAGCTTCGCACTTAGAGAAACAAGCTTGGTTAAATAAAGGAGCTACTTTAAACAAATTAAACATGTATATTGGTCCTAATGACAAACCTTGGTTACCCCGTTCATTGTATAACTGGGCGGCTAGGGTGAGTCATGGGGTATCCCATGCCTCAAGAGGGGGTATGGTGGCACTAGTAGAATCATATTTTAACACAATAGGATTTAGTACATATTCAAAAAAAATTTTTTTGTAGATAATGTTTAATTTGCATAAAAAACTATGAAAGAAACAGGAAGACAGACCAGATTTAGAACAGACATTAGCAGATTTTATGAGGCATTCTTTGGAAAAGCGACAATGTGTAACCACAAATAATCTACCTGATGAAACCTTCTCTCCTCAGGGGGAGAGACTGATCAGACCTGGTGACTACGTGTTTGTAAAAGCCATAAAGAGGAAACACTGGATACAACCCCGGTGGGAGGGGCCCTATCAAGTGCTGTTAACCACCCCCACCGCTGTGAGGATCGCTGAGAGACCAACTTGGATTCACCTCTCACACTGCAAACATCGCCTGATGAGTGAACTGGCGTCCATAGCTCCAGAGGAGAAATCCGACTGCAAAGGGGAGTAACTGGGAAATAGATGGTTACTCGTCTCAAGGCAACGGCCGTGTCGGGAGAAGCAACCACCGTATCCCTGGAGCCTAGCGGAACGACCAGTCTTCATTTAGGTTTTTGATTGACTGAACTTGTGAAAATGGCTAACGACTACGTCACCAGAAAAAACATCCTCATCACCATTTTAATTATGTTAATGTTCATTCTAATCCCATGGCTGTGTCTGAAAGGCCAAATCTTGGACAGCGTTAACATGGCTAAACGAACTACAGATGATCGATACTGTGACCACCATAAACTGATGTGAGAATTTAGAAGTAAAACTTTGATAAACAGGGGGAATATGTTAAAGAAAATTGTATGATAGTGTCTTTAATGAATTATCAAAGTGTTATATTCTTCTTGAGTTGGTTCATCTCCTATTGTAAAACCACAGGATGAGATAAGGACAAGGACTGGTCAACTGTTTAAACAAACAATCAATGTGATTACTGATTAGTGAGGAATGTGTGCATGGTAAAGATTAACTGTTGTTGTAAGGCTTGGCTTGGTGTTTTTCCGTTCCATGTGATCCTAAATAAAAAGGAAGGACGAGGAGATGTTCTTTGAGATTTGAGTGTGTGGCCTGGAAGGAGGCAGAGGCGGCTCTGCTTAACAAATGCTACACCTCATTCTCCCTCGTTAACGAGTATAATACTTCTGTGTCTGTTTTCTCATTTGTTCCCTTTTGTTGATGTTTATTAGGAAAAATCCCTAACAGATTGGCAAAATCAGAGAAAAATATCATTTGCATAATCATTTGGAACACAGTGTAGTGACTAGCAGTTTAGCTTTGTCCATAGATACAGTGAATTTATGGTCCTGGGTCTACTAGGAAAACATGGACATATTTTATTAACTGATAAAATCTGTGAAAGTCTGGCCCGTACCATGTGCTTGGGCCGTGCTTGGCATAGGGGGGATAAGATCCGTCACTGCGTTTGAAATTCAACTGTTTGGATATTCCTGAAAAAGCAAATGTTCAGATGTTATTTTACATATCAAAGAATAAGAGAAAGTTGCATGCATCACCATGTAACTTTCTGGAGATGGCACATCACCTGCATGTTTCCATGGAAATAGAACTTTTAACCATCACAACATTCACATTCTGGAGGTAAGAGTCATTTTTATGGAGAGGCAAGCTCAGAGTAAGGATGTATGTTGTCCTGTTTTTCATTGCCATAAAAATATCCAAAATAGAAAAAAAGTTTCTTTTGTCATGAGAGTTGTTACTCTTTTCAAACCAGCCTGACAGACAGTCTATTGCCCCTATCTGATGAATCCTCCTGTTTAACATTTGAGACAAAAGGCCAGGACTGCTGGTCTTATGTTTATTGAAAAGGTGTCATTCTAATAAATAATCAGTAATAAGGTTAATACTTTTAAACTGTGAACAAAAACTAAATTCTGATGATAGATGTTGAAACTAGAAAGGCAGGTGTTTGAAAAGTAGTTCAAAAAGATTGCATATTGCATATTACATGTATTGCATATATGCTATTTAGAAGATCCATACCTGTTTTTATGTATTGGTTAGCGTCAAACTTGCGCTGTACCCCTACTGTTTCCCAGCCATTGGTCCGGTCCAGGTACAGTGAGGCAATCACTGGAAAAGTGACGGCTGCCAGGTTCTGCTCCACACAGCCTCCAGGCATCTGGATTAACCTGGCAAGTGGGTCATCGTGGATGGCATTTTCAATGCTTTCAGTCAGTATATTTCCTGCAACAGAACACTTCGTTTTTGTTGGGATGTGATTTTAGGGATAGTTCTGGTTTAAACATGTGTTATTTTTTACCTGACAATCTGATCTTTGTTTCTGGCTCAGAGTAAGGCACCACCACTCCCTTCAGGACTGGTTTGATTGTTCGAACAACTTGTCTGCCTATAGATATAAAACAGAGGGTTACAGTGAAAACTTTACTTAAAGGTTCTACAGTATATAATTAGCATGCACCTGCATGATCCATGTAAATAGAAATTTAAAGATCCCATGACATGGTACTTCTTGATACTTTTATATGGCGCCTTAATGGTTCCCTAATACTGTAAATGAATCCTTCAAAATCAAGCCTCAGTGCATGAGATATGACTCTGACTGTCTTCATGAGGCTAAATATGTCTCTAAAACACTCTGGGCGTTGTTGCTTGAATGCAAATAAGGAGGACAGAGACAGGCCAGTGCAGTGGGTGGGGGTGTGGTCAAATGCGCCTCTGGTTCCTGGTTTAGCGGTGCGATGTGCGCTGGCCCCACTTCTGAGTGTGTTAGCGCGGAGGAAGATATTAGATGAGTTGCATTAAAAAAAACACATTTCCACAGAAAATAAAATTAAACCACTGCTGTTTCAGAGGTTCGGAGGCTTGGATAAAGGACATCCGAGCGTGGAAACACTCTCACGTGTCTCCAGGCAAATAAACTGCATCTCGCATTGCGTAGCTTGTTTGCGGTCCAAATTCTCTGGGCGTGATTTCCAGAGATGCTGGGTAGACATCCAGAGGGGGGGGTGGAAACCTTTCCCTGAGTGTGACGTCAGAAATTTCCCTTGTTCAGAATCGCCCATTTGGGCCGTCTTTTTTTCAAACGCAGAAAAGGATCGCAAATGCTCAGTTTACACATTTCGCAACTTTTAGCCATGGGAGGGGTCCTTAACAGGGTAGAGGAGCTCACATTAACGTTCAAAAACCTCAGAAAGTGAAAATTTCATGCCATGGGACCTTTAAAACCATACTGCGGAACATTATCAATAGAGATTTCTGATATTTCTATGCTATAATCTCCATGGAAACCAGGAGGAAACCCTCCTCTAGGCCAAAATAAGAGTAAGGTTTGTGGAGACGCGAGCTTGCTCATAGTAAGGATGCTTGTTTTGTTTTTGTTTTTTTTTTTGCAATAAACACAACCAAATGAAAAAAAAAAAGTTTCAATTTAATCTATTTTTGATAAAGTTACACACTGTTGCTTTAAAATTAATATGTTGATGTTTGCTTTGCCTGTCTTTCACCTTTATGTACAGCAGGGTCCAAAAGGATGATCTTGCTTTCAACCATCTGCACTCCCTCCATCTGATCAGGTCAAAAAACAAAAGAATATAACAGTATCATCACAGGGCCTAAACTGCAAGTATAAACTGAAAAAAAAGAGGCTTGTGCAGTTTGTGGCCGTGTTGCACCTGATTTACCATTGGAGATGTGTATTATTTCTTCTGCAAAACTGGTCTGTAAATGTAAGTATTCAGGAAGTGCCTCTGCTCTTGTGGGCTCTCTGCACAGCTCTGATGCAGACGCACAACTGGGCTCATCCAGGATCCCAGTACGAGGTGAGTGGACCCCACAGACTCCACTTTAGCACATAGGACAGACTTTAATACATGAGACAGTCTTTAGGACATTGGACAGACTTTAGGACATAGGACAGTCTTTACGTCATAGGGCAGTCTTTAGGACAGGGGACAGTTTTTAGGACATGGCACAGTCTATAGCAGTGCTGCTCAACCTTTTTTTAAACCGGGATCTACTTTTGAGGTTGATGGTGTGCCGAGATCTACCAAGAGGGGGGCCTAGGGGTGGGGGCCTGTTAGACATGGCAAATATGGGCTTTTGGAGTGAGACTATTTTTAAAGTCGCATAGTGGCGAAAAAATCGGATTTGGGTCACTTCAGGCTGCAGTGTGAATGTAGCCCAAGATATGTGGTCCTAAAACTGATACATATCCGATCTTTTGGCATGTGACTTCAGTCTGAACAGCCAGGTCGCATTCATCCGACCTGGGCGTGTTTCCTCCAGTGAGAGTGGTACAAGTAGGTGTTCACAAATGTACACAAACATTCTTCTCGTCATGCGGTCCCGGTCCCGGTTTAGTCCTGTACACACACGCTGACACATGGCCCCTGCTGTCAGCTAAAATGTCCCTTTGATGCAGAAATAATACGATAATATGGCTCACCCCATAAGAACGCATCAGCTCCATTGTGTTTGTGTTGTCCGATAGTTTGCCTATCCATGTGTATACGCGTATCGCTTATATCTAATTATCCGGACCTCCGGAGAAACGGACATATCCCAAACATGATCAAAGGAGAAGTTCAATTTGTCAACTGGACAAAGTTTGTTTGGTTGAAAACGTTTCGCCATCAACTAATCTAACTAAGATCAACTAAGATCAACTGAAACCATCAACTAAGATTAGTTGATGGTTTCAGAGCTGTTGCAGTGTAGTGAGCGCAGCCTAGGGCTGATAGATATGCTAAAACAAGACGCCAGAGGAATTCGTAAAACAAAAGAGAGTAGCGGGGATAGGTCAGAGCTTTGTTCAGGGTAGCTAGCTCCTCTCTTGCAGCTAGATATAAACAGGGTCGAACCAGCATGAGGGCCAGAGCTGACGAAGCCTCTCGGATGAGCGGCGAAACGTTTTCAACCAAACAAACTTTGTCCAGTTGACAAATTGAACTTCTCCTTTGATCATGGATTCTACCTGGACGACTGAGGGACTTTTCACGCATATCCCAAATATATCGGCGGATTTTGCCGAAAGGTGAGGGATTTTCATGCCTGTAGTGAAGCGGCGAAGCATGTAGCAATCCCACCACTTTTGGCTCCACACCAAAACATTCATATGGACGTTGCTGCCACTGCCCCGCAAAACACCGTGGCCAAAAACCTTGTCCTTCTTCTTTTCCGTCTCCTCCTTAAAACAAATAAGCTGTACATGTTTTGGCTCCGGTACGACAGCAACTTAGACTTAGACTTAGACAAACTTTATTGATCCACAAGGGAAATTGTTTTGGGTACAGTAGCTCACTCATCAAATATAATATACAATATAAAACAGAGGGTAAAAGAACAAAACGAAAAATAGATGGGATAGCAACCAAAGAGCAATAGACCTGTGTCAGATGAGACACAATTATATACATAAGATAATGGTAATAAATATATATGTACAATCATATTTAAATAGAAAAGTAGTAGTCAAATACAAAATACAGTATCAAAATATAGCTGCAAGCAGCAATGTGGGACCAAGCAGCGACCCAGCCTAATGTGATGACATGCGTTAGATCAGTCTTCGCCCAAGGATCCCAGGGATACCAAGTTTTTCAAAATCTGACTTACAGTTCAAAAGTTACAAGCAGAAATGTCCATCAAATTTTGACCTGTTGGTGGCGCTAGAAGGTTTAAGCTGGGGCCCTGTAATTTTTTGTGGGGAATCCTGGGACAGACAAGAATACGTGTGAAAAGTTTGAAAATAATCGTATGAAGGGTTCCCGAGATATGAGCTCACTTCCTGTTTGGCGACTTTTAGGACACGTTTGATTGGCTGTCACGACAAAACGATAAGAGATATCCAAAAATTCGGGGATTTTATTTATAAAGCACTTTACATTGAAAAACAATCTCAAAGTGCTACAGAGCATTTAAAAACAGGGTAAAAACACAGACAGAGCATTTAAAAACAGGGTAAAAACACAGACAGAGCATTTAAAAACAGGGTAAAAACACAGACAGAATAAATACAAACATAGCAAGATAAAAAAACACAACATATTATGGGGCCAATTAGCCATAGGCTCTTTTGAACAAGTGAGTCTTTAGTGTACTTTTAAAAGCATCCACCGACTGTGGGGCCCTAAGGTGGTCGGGAAGGGTATTCCACAGACGGGGAGCTGCGGCTTGAAAGGCCCTGTCACCCATGGTCTTTAGCCGTGTCCTGGGTGGAATCAGACAGTGCTGCTGGCCTGACCGGGTCCTGGTAGAGGTCTGAGGTGTGAGTAGTTCGGTGAGGTAGGTGGGGGCCGCACCGTGCAGACAGTGATGGGTGTGCAGGAGGATCTTGTATTCGATACGGAGGTGAACGGGAAGCCAGTGCAGGGTGTGAAGGATGGGAGTGATGTGCTCGTGTTTCCGCACCCTCATCAGGACCCTGGCAGCGCTGTTTTGGATGTATTGGAGCTTTTGAAGGCTCCTGCCAGAGATCCCCATGAGGAGTGCATTACAGTAGTCCAACCTGGAGGAGACAAAGGCATGGACGAGCTTCTCTGCAGCTGGGAGAGAGAGGGAGGGGCGTAATTTGGAAATATTGCGGAGGTGAAAAAAGGAGGTTTTGGAAATCTGATTTATGTGGTTATTGAATGTGAGCTGAGGGTCAATTTTGACCCCCAGGTTGGTTACTGAGGGAGAGAGGGAAATGGTGTGGCCAGCAAATGAAACAGAGGTGATGGGGGAGGAACGGAGTTGATGTGGGGTGCCAATCTGAATGGCTTCAGTTTTGAGACTGTTCAGCAGCAGGAAGTTTTGGCTCATCCATGCCTTTATCTCCTCCAGGCAGGAACTGAGGCGGGTGACAGAAGCGGAGGGGGTGCAGGATGGAATGACCTGGATGTACAGTTGTGTGTCATCGGCATAGCAGTGGTATTGAACCCCATGCTTGCCGATGACACAACTGAGGGGGAGCATGTAAATAGTGAACAGGGTTGGGCTGAGTACGGAGCCCTGGGGGACCCCACAAGTAACAGTGTGGGATCGTGATTTAGCTCCCCCCAGGGCTACACACTCAGTGCGTTCAGTGAGGTAGGAGTGAATCCAGTGGAGGACAGTGCCAGAGAGACCGATGTAATGTTGAAGACGGTGGTGGAGGATGTGGTGGTCGACTGTGTCAAACGCAGCAGAGAGGTCGAGAAGGATGAGAAGGGATGTGAAACCGGAGTCTGAGGCCATCATGAGGTCATTGGTGACTCTCATGAGGGCTGTCTCAGTGCTATGGGATGGACGAAAACCAGACTGGAATTTTTCGTAAAGGCTGAATGATTTGAGGTGGTTGTGAAGACGAGCAGAAACAGTTTTTTCCTAGGATTTTGGATTGGGCAGGTTTGAAATGGGTCTGTAGTTTGATAGAACTGTGGGATCTAGGGTGGGTTTTTTGAGGAGGGGTTTGATGAGAGCAGTTTTGAGGGAGGGTGGAATCTGACCAGTCTGGAGAGAGAGATTAATGATTTCTGTGATAAGTGATAATTGATGTATTATGGGTTTTGAGCAGAGGGGAGGGAAGGGGATCCAGGGAGCAGGTGGAGGGTTTGGACTTTTGGATTATTTTCTCGACCTCCTGCTGCGTAGTGAGGGTGAATTCTGAGAATGTGTGTGTATTTGCAGTAGGATCTATGTCGGTGGAAGGTGGATGGTTTAAGAGTGAGAAAGAGGAGCGGATGTTGTCAATTTTGGATGTCAAGGAGTCAAGAAAATTATTGCATAGTTGAACTGAGTTGTCGATGTGTGTGGGGATTTGTGGTTGTAAAAGATTGCTAACAGTGGAAAAAAGTTGCTTAGAGTTGCCAGGGCTATTGTGTATGAGTTTGCTGTAGTGATTGGACCTGGCTGTATGGAGTGCTCTGCAGTATACCTTCTGATGTTCCCGGTAGGCCAGCTTATGCACCATCAGACCCGAGGCTAGGAAAGCACGCTCCAGCACTCGCCCAGATCTCTTCATCTGCCTCAGCTCCTCTGTGTACCAGGGGGCTGACTGTTTGAAAGAGACAGACCGGGTTCTCAGTGGAGCATGGGAGTCCAGGATGGAGGTTAGACTGTGGTTGTAGTATTCCACCAGGTCACTGACGGAGGAGTGCAGAGGAGGAGTGAGGTGTTGAAGGTGTAGATCAAGGGAAGCAGGGTTGATGTTCTGTAGGTTCCTGAAGGTTATCTGTCGTTGCGGTTTGGAGAGGGGTACTGACAAAGGTACTTTCACAGTAATGGCATTGTGATCCGAGATGCCGATGTCATACACATGGAGATCAGTGAGGGTTGTGAGGGTTGTGATGATTAAGTCCAGAGTATGTCCTTTGGTGTGTGTGGGGCCATCAACCAGCTGCTGGAGGTTCAGACAGTCCAGGACTTG
The DNA here is from genome assembly GCA_036785185.1 of Paratrypauchen microcephalus. NCBI lineage: Eukaryota > Metazoa > Chordata > Actinopteri > Gobiiformes > Gobiidae > Paratrypauchen > Paratrypauchen microcephalus. The sequence goes on along the minus strand of JAVJIX010000320.1, from coordinate 164,428 downwards.
TCTAAATTCACTCGCAAGGTGACAGGTTTGTGAGTCCATGTGAATATTAAAGTCCCCCAAAATGAGAATGTTTTTTGAGGTGATACAGAGTGAAGCCAGGAGATTATGTATTTCACTGATGAAACTTGAGTTGGATTTAGGGGGGCGGTAGATCAGCACTATTGTTAAAGACAATGGAGGTTTGAGAGTGATTACCATGTTTTCAAAAGAGGTAAAATTGGGCACAGACAGGATAGATGCTTGAATGGGATTGCGGAATATTACAGCTAAGCCACCCCCCCGGCCAGATGTGCGGGCCTTACTGAGGTATTGGTAACCTGGGGGGCAGGCCTCATTTAGATGTAAGTAGACATCCGGCTGTTGCCATGTCTCTGTGAGACACATGATGTCTATTTCTTTTTCTGTGATGTGATCCTGGATAAGACTGGATTTATTTGTGAGTGATTGTGTATTCAGCAGCTCCACGGTGGCAGAGTGAACAGGGCTTGCTTTATTAAGAGGCCGGAGCACACCGTAATCCACTCCGGGTTTTCCACGTCGCCATGGCTGAGCCATATCATCTCCTGTAATGGCAGCGCTTTGAGGACGCATGAGCTGACGCGACAGTGGAGCGACGGGGTGTGCAGCAGTCCAGATGGAGGGAATATTGGAGTTCGAAACTGTGAATCGGCGTCGGGATCCTCTGTGGATGTATGGAGGTCTCCGTAGAATTCCCAGGTCCTTGATGGTGGACAGCCCAGTCGGAGGACGGTTGTTGTTGTATTTCCAGAGCTCCGTAGGCGAATAAGTCAACATTGCGTTTGACCGGGCGGCACTCAAGGCCGGAGAGGCGGTGTTTGACTCCGTTAGCCACAGCCTTGGGACACAGTTTTGGACATCTGTAATAGCTGCTAACAGCAGAAGCCCGCCGGGAACCAGGGTGTTTGATCAGAGGGAAAGCCACCTCAGGAACCCGTTGAAAACTTCAAGCAGCAGCGAGGTGTAAGGCTTATCCAGGACGCCCCAGAGGAGCCAGGTACGTCCAGTATACAGCCAGCCTTTCAGCGTAATCCATGTTCACAAGAGAAATTACCAGAATCATAAGTTTAGGCGAGTTTTGGCAGATCTGGTGGAGAAGGGGCGAACAGTTAACGCCAGCGTCCTCTCCCCCCCGCCATGCCACAAGATCTCGCAAGACCGACTACCACTACTACTACTACTACTACTACTACTATATTTCTAATGAGGCTCAGTCCAAAGATGCTATGTCCCAAATTGGAGTAAAATTGGTCCTAAATTGAGGGAGGAGAAGCATTTTGAGTGTTTTTCATAAAATTCAAAATGGTGGAAAATCTTCCTCGTGGAAAATGATGTCACAGAATGCGTTGGATTCGTCTTGCCCCAAGGAGTCCAGGGAGGCGAAGTTTTAGAAAATCGGACATACGGTTCAAAACTTACAAGCCGAAATGTACCTGCAACTTTGACCTGCTGGTGGCGCTAGAGGGTTGGGGGTGGGGACGTAAAATTTGTTGAAGGGCATCATGAGACTGTCTAGAATGTGGGTGCACACCAATTGTTGTGGAAATTACAAGTTGTAGAAACAGAAGAATTTTATTGATTTTCACAAAATCCAAGATGGCGGGCATTCTTTTCCGGCAGACATGACGTCATAGGATGCGTTGGATCAGTCTTCGCCCAAGGATCCCAGGGATACCATTGTTTTGAAAATCAGACTTACGGTTCAAAAGTTACAAGCAGAAATGTCCCTCAAATTTTCACCTGTTGGTGGCGCTACAGGGTTTGAGCTGGGGACCTGTAATTTTTTGTGGGGATTCCTGGGAAGAACACAAACATCTGTGAAAAGTTTGAAAATAATCCTATGAAGGGTTCCCGAGATATGAGCTCACTTCCTGTTTGGCGACTTTACGGACGCGTTTGATTGGCTGTCACGACAAAACGATAAGAGATATCCAAAAATCTAAGGATATTTCTGATGAGGGTCAGTCCAAAGATGCTATGTACTAAATTTGAGCAAAATTGGTTCAAAATTGAGGGAGGAGAAGCATTTTGAGTGTTTTTCATAAAATTCAAAATGGCGGAAAATCTACCCTGGCGGAAAATGACGTCATAGGGTGCGTTAGATTTGGCTTGGCCCAAGGAGTCCAGCGATGCCAAGTTTTTGAAAATTGGACATACAGTTCAAAAGTTATATGCAGAAATGTACCTGAAAATTCCTGCAACTTTGAGCTGCTGGTGGCGCTAGAGGGTTGGGGGTGGGGGCCTATAAATTGCTGTGGGTAATGAGGAGACTGGCTGGAATGTGCATGCCAAATTTCACAACTTTTTACCAGACGGTTCTAGGGGTTGCCATAGACTCCCAGCGGCGGAAGAATATTGTATAATAATAGGAATCAATACAATCACTATAGGTGCCTTGCAGCTTAGCGCTGCTTGGCCCTAATAAGATGTACAGTACCAGCTGTATACAGTTGTAGGGAGTATTATCTGTTACATAAGGGTGAGTTGTTACAGTTGTATGGAGTATGGTATGAATGTAGTCCTGTATCTCTTACTGTTTGAGCGGAGCTGTAGGAGCTTGTTGGAGAATGAGCTCCTCTGTCCCTCTATAGTCTGGTGCAGTGGGTGAGCAGGAATGTCTAGGATGGAGAGCAGTTTGCCCAGTGTCCTCCTGTCCCTCACTGTGACAAATGTCTCCAGCTCACAGCCAATCACGTGACCAGCTTTGCGGATCAGTTTGTCAATCCGTCCGATGTCTCTTTTACTGGTGCTGCTCCCCCAGCAGACTACAGCAGAGTACACGGCACTGGCAACCACAGACTGGTAGAAGATCTCGAGTAACTTACTGCACACATTGAAAGACCTGAGCTTCCTCAGGAAGTAGAGTCTGCTCATGCCCTTCTTGTACACAGCATTACAGTTGTCCCTCCAGTCCAGCCTGTTGTTCACATGAACGCCGAGGTACTTGTAGCAGTCCACGATCTCCACCTCATGACCCTTGATGGTAATAGGCTCCACAGGTGACCTCATCCTCCTGAAGTCAATTACCAGTTCCTTGGTCTTGTCTAAGTTCAGGAGCAGATGGTTTGCCTGGGATCACTCCACAAAATTTGCAATCAGTGTCCTGTACTCCATCTCCTGTCAATCCCTGATACATTCTACCACCGCAGAGTCATCAGAGAACTTCTGCAAATGGCAGGACTCTGAGCTGTACTGGAAATCCGAGGTGTATAGAGTGAACAGGAATGGAGACAGGACTGTACCCCGAGGGACTCCTACATTACTGACATGAGCCACCTGTGGGAGGATTCTCCAGCTGAGGTCCTGACCAAGATGAGGCAAGAAGATCATGGAGATGGTCCCCGGGTGCTGTAATGTGCAGCCCACTGCTCCTAATAACAGGATGGGTTAAATGCAGAGGACAAATTTCTCCCAAGGGAGACAATAAAGGCTTATCTTATAATATTAAATGTTGTTTTTTCGTTCATACGAACAACCAAACTCTGCAGAATGCACAACACGTACACCAATGCTGCTCCGTCAAACTCCTCGAACGTCATCTTTGTATACCGCCACATAGTTTGCTGTGTTCTTATATTGAGTAGCCATCACCCGGAAGTAGTTGGACTACAGCGCCACATAGCGTTGCAGAGCCGGCCAGGTCGCTGACCTGAATCCAATTGCGTGAGCTTCATGTGCACTCTGATTGGACGACAGACCACCCGCTCAGTAACGGGAGAAATCCAATCCGATCCTAATCCGATCCTACCATATGCACGCACTCAATGTTTCCCCATGGGGTGAGCAGAGCACATTCCAGTCCGTGGTCCTATAGCAGTCTTGGAGGGCATTGATGGCATCGTTACTCCACCTTCTCACAGTTGTAGTGGTGACAGGCTGCCTCTTCACTGCAGGGACATAAATTGAGGTGTTAACAGGACCAGATTGTGATCAGATCGTCCCAGTGGGGGCAGGGCAGTGGTACTGACTGCGTGCACATGGTAGGATTGGATCAGGATTGGGTTGGTTTTTTCACACTTGCTCGGCGGGTGGTCTGTCGTCCAATCCGAGTGCACATGCATGTCGCGCAATCAGATTCAGGTCAGCGACCTGGCACGCTCCGCAACGCTATGTGGCGCTGTAGTCCAAATACTTTCGGGTGATGGCTATTCAAAAAAACAACACAACACAGCTATCTGGCAGTATACTGCGATGGCTTTTCGAGGAGTTTGACAGAGCGGCAGTGGCGTACTTGTTGTGCATTCTGCAGAGTTAGGTTGTTCGTATGAATGACAAAACAGCGTTTTTGGTTTCTTTAATACGACACGAACTGTGTTGTCGGCGTTTGATATTACAAGCAATCGAGGACAACGAAAATTACGAGGACTGTGAGCTATACCGCACGTTTTAATCATGTTCTGCCTTGTTGTTTTTTGTTGCGTGCATCGTTTGTGCCACAAATAAAGGCATTAAATTTGTAGCTATGGGTTTATCGTTCATTTAAGTAAGGTCTGGGGAAAATTACACAACCACACTTTCATTTTGTATGTCTTTGTAATGCTTAGCTTATATTCTGTTGTCTCTTCCACTCTCTGTTTTGTCCTGTCTGAGTGAACAACTTAAGTAAATTTCCACACTGATTTTAATATTTCCGTTTTTCATATTTAAGTTATACAACAGTTTAAAAAAAACACACTCTCTTCTGATACTATAAGGTCACAATAGATAACTCAAAATGTTTGTAAAAGTAACCTGTGCGTTATTTCAAAAAACATGCACAGCTTCCAGGTGCTGGTAACAACAGGAACATTGAATAACTCCCCCTGCTCCGGGTGCACGGTCCGAGCGAGGCCGGAGCAGACGTGCCGTCCCCCGGGCACGTGCTGAGCCTCAGTCCTGGTGTCTCCATCTGTGCGTAACGTGTCCCCCCCGACGGCTTACGCGCAGAATACGCGCGGAATACGCGCGGCCCAGAGCCGAACTGCCCATGGTGAGACGTGGGCCCGGTGCATTAACCAGTCTCTTACATGAATGCGGGCAAGTTGTACGGTCTTGACCGCTCTCCCGTTGTTCTTTCTTGCCGTGGCACTCAGCGCGCACTGACAAAGTGCAGTGATGATAAAACAAACTGAGAACCATCAGGTAATAACTTCGCTCTTTAGACCCCCCCCCCCCCCTCCTCGGGAAAAATTGTTCACTCGCACCAGGACTAAACCAGAACTAAACTAGGACTAAACCAAGACTAAACCAGGTCTAAACCAGGACTAAACCAGAACTAAACCAGGACTAGACCAGGACTAAACCAGGACCTAGCCAGGACTAAAGCAGAACTAAACCAGGACTAAACCAGGACTAAACCAGAACTAAACCAGGACTAAACCAAGACTAAACCAGGTCTAAACCGGGTCTAAACCAGGACTAAACCAGAACTAAACCAGGACTAAACCAGAACTAAACCAGGACTAAACCAGGACTAAACCAAGACTAAACCAGGTCTAAACCAGGACTAAACCAGGTCTAAACCAGGACTAGACCAGGACTAAACCAGAACTAAACCAGGACTAAACCAGAACTAAACCAGGACTAAACCAGAACTAAACCAGGACTAGACCAGGACTAAACCAGAACTAAACCAGGACTAAACCAGAACTAAACCAGATCTAAACTGGGTCTAAACCAGCACTAAACCAGGACTAAACCAGATCTAAACCAGGACTAAACCAGAACTAAACCAGGACTAGACCAGGACTATACCAGAACTAAACCAGGACTAAACCAGAACTAAACCAGATCTAAACCGGGTCTAAACCGGCACTAAACCAGGACTAAATCAGGTCTAAACTAGGACTAAACCAGGTCTAAACCAGGACTAAGCCAAGACTAAACCAGATCTAAACCGGGTCTAAACCAGGACTAAACCGGGACTAAACCAAAACTAAATCAGGTCTAAACCAAGACTAAGCCAGGACTAAAACAGGCCTAAACCAGGACTAAACAAAGACTAAACCAAGACTGTGTGTGATAACATATTATCCTGCATTATTGAATGATAATATGATAAAAGCATTTCCACTCCCCCCCCCCCCCCCCCCCGCTCCTCAGGAAAAAATGTCGATGTTGAGCAAACCCTGCCTCGGTCCAGTAGTGCGAGCTTGTAGCTTTCTTCACAGCCATGTTTTCATCTGAAAGTCCGGCAACAACAAGCGCTACTTATGACGCAGTAGGCACCCCCTACCACTCCTACAATTTCCGGGTGACATTCCTGACATTCCTGAAATTCTGGCGCGCCCATGCGCAGTATGCTAATCCAATCCAAAATCGTTCACATGACGACTCCAAGTGGTTTGCTATCGGCCTAGGCCAGGGGTTCCTGGGGATGGGGCAAACCAATCCCAATCCAAACCAATCCCTGTGCACATGCAGCCGTTACGACCCCAATCAGTTTGCAATCGGTTTGGAGTTTTCCATGTGCACGCAGTCAATGTATGCCTCCCCGGAATTAGCATACAGTAAGTCCAGAGTTTTGTTGTCCCGAGTCTTACAATCCACATACTGTTGAAATGTGGGTAAAACACTGTCCAATGTGGCATGACTAAAGTCCCCAGAAATCAGTAGTTATGCCTCAGAATACTTTGACTGCAGAGCAGTAACCACCGTATGTATTCTGTCCTGGGCTCCCTCTTCGTCCGCCGAGGGAGGGATGTAAACTCCAATGAACAGTACAGACGTAAATACTCTCAGTAAATAAAACGGACGCAGTCCCACAACCATAAATTCAATGTCCGGCGCACAGATACGTTCCTTCACAGTAATATGGCCAGGATTACACCACCTGTCGTTCACCAAAACAGCAATCCCGCTGCCCTTCTTCTTACCGCAAAGAAGCGAGTCTCTGTCCACACGCACCGTGTTAAAGCCGGGTACAGATGTGTTCTTGTCCGGGAAGTTCGTATGAAGCCAGGTTTCCGTGAAGCACATGATAGAGCTGACCGCATACTCCCTCTGGGTCCGAACAAGCACACACAGTTCGTCCATCTTATTTCCCAGTGACCTTACGTTCCTCATGAGAACTGACAGGACCGCAGGCCTGAATTTTCTTCTCCACTGTTTCACTTTCGCTCTGGCGCGGCATCCTCTGCGTGGTCTTCTCCGTAGTTCCACAGGAATGTCCGGTTTAGGTCCAGAAAGCGCCGAGGACTTGGAAAGAGACAGGAGCTGTTCCCTTGAATACATATTGGGGAGACTACTCTGCTGAGCCATGCAGACAGCATGCTGCATGCAAGAGGCAAGCTGAAATCCAGAAAAATGCCAAAAATGCCCAAAAAACATAGCTAGTGCTAATTGGATAGCTAAACTGAGTAAAGTAAGAAAAAAAGAAAAATAGAATAAAATCTAAAAGTGCAAACAAACAAGCTTAAAGTTAGTTAGGCAGGAGCTACTGTACCCAGCTGCCACTCTCTCAGGCGCTTAGGTGTGAATGAAATGAAACCTTAGGCTACTTCCGTAAACATTGAGCACGCTCGCTGCATGTGATCTCGTCGACCCAATGAGCATGTGGAACACTTTTGGGGCATTTAAAGTTAACACTGGAGATCACATACAAGTTGTATTTAATTGTAAATGCGAACGACCTCGCAAAAAAATCGGATTTCACAAAAAAATCAGAATTGAGCATTAAGCCCTGCACTCTGAACGTAGCCATACGCGATCAACAGACACTCTGCCTGCGATCGACCGGTAGATCATGATTCAAGATTCAAGATTCAAGATTGTTTATTTGTCATATGCAGAATCAACACAAGGTCAACAATGCAATGAAATGCTTAGGATCAGAAGAACCGTTGACTCGCTAAGATAGTCAAGAAGTACTAATAACATGCAATAATAGTACATGGTAAAAAGGTGTTGTAAAGTGCAGGGGAAGAGGTAAACAATATAATAAACAATATAATAAACAATATAATAAAATATGTAATAAAAGGTGTAAGGTGTAAGGTGTAATAAGGTGTAAGTATTTCACAGATTGCACATAATATGGTGTGGCATAGGTGTTGCATGTGGATTTCGTATTGCACATAGTATGATATAAATATTGCACATAGGTTATTGCACTGATTATTGCACATGTAACAGTAATTTACAGTGAGGTAGTGACAAACATGATATATTCATATAGAGCAGCAGCAGTAAACATAATTGTGCATAATGAAAGGTAGTTTAGTGCAGTATTATTGAGAGTTCAGTATTATTTAGAGTATTACCCAGAGTTCAGTAGTCTGACAGCTTGGGGGTAATAGCTGTCTTTGAGTCTTTTTGTGCGTGCTGGCAGGCTCCTGTATCGTCTACCAGAGGGTAGCAGACGGAAGAGTCCTTGTGCCGGATGAGTATGGTCCTTAGTGATGCTGCGTGCTTTACGCAGACCCCTGCTGTGGTAAATGTCCTGGATGGAGGGGAGACTGCTGCCAGTGATGTCCTCTGCCGCTCGCACCACCCTCTGTAGTGCTTTGCGGCTCTGAGCGGTGCAGTTCCCATACCACACTGTGATGCAGCCCGTCAGCAGGCTCTCGATGGTGCACCTGTAGAAGTTTGTGAGGATGCTGGTGTTCATACCAAACTTCCTCAACTTCCTCAGGAAGTAGAGTCTTTGTCGGGCTTTCTTAACCACAGTGTCTGTATGTAGTGTCCAGGACAGATCCTCAGTGATGTGTACCCCAAGGAACTTAAAACTGCTGACCTGCTCCACCTCAGCGTTGTTGATGGAGATGGGGGGATGCTGGTCTACACGCTGTCTCCTGAACTCCACGATCATTTCCTTAGTTTTGCTGACGTTCAGAGAGAGGTTATTTTCCTGACACCAGCTGGTCAGTGATTTCACCTCGTCTCTGTAGGCGCTCTCATCGTTGTTGGTGATGAGGCCTAGGATGGTGGTGTCGTCAGCAAACTTGAGGATGGTGTTGGACCTGTGCCTGGCGGTACAGTCATAGGTGAACAGGGAGTACAGGAGAGGGCTGAGAACACAGCCCTGGGGTGCCCCAGTGCTGAGGACACATGTGGAGGAGACGTGGCTGCCGATCCTCACCGCCTGTGGCCTGTTGGTGAGGAAGTCCCATATCCAGCAGCAGATGGACGTCCCCAGGCCCAGGGCGGTGAGCTTAGAGACCAGTTTGGAGGGGATTATGGTGTTGAATGCCGAGCTGTAGTCGATGAAGAGCATTCTCACATATGTGTTTCCTCTCTCCAGATGACTGAGAGAGGTGTGGACTGCTAGAGCAATAGCGTCGTCTGTAGACCGCTTTGCTCTATATGCAAACTGCAGGGGGTCCAGGGTGTCGGGGAGGGAGTCACAGATGTGTCTCTTAATGATTCGTTCAAAGCACTTCATGATGACAGATGTGAGTGCTATGGGCCGATAGTCATTAGGACAGGATGCTGTGGGGGTCGACTGGACCAGGACTAAACCAGGACTAAACCAGGTCTAAACCAGGATTAAACCAGGTCTAAACCAGTTCAAAAACAGGTCTAAACCAAGACTAAACCAGGTCAAAACCAGGACTAAACCGGGACTAAACCAGGACTAAACCAAGACTAAACCAGGTCTAAACCAGGATTAAACCAGGTCTAAACCAGGTCTGAACTAGGACTAAGGTGTGTGTGTACGTGTGTGATAACATATTATCCTCTGTATTATTGAATTCTTCAGATGTTCTCAGATTTCCATGTGTAAGGCATTGTTGGAAAGCTTAGTATCTACCCTTTCAGAATCTGTGAATAACTCATCCGTGTCAGTCATGCCTGTCACTGACACAGAGTTCATATACTGTTTTCGCATGACAAGAACATTTGTGTACATTTGTGAACGCCTACTTGTACCACTCTCACTGGGAAAAACATGCCCAGGTCGGATGAATGCGACCTGGCTCGTCAGACTGAAGTTGCATGCCAAAAGATCGGCTATGTATCGGTTTTAGGATCTTGGGCTACGTTCGCACTGCAGCCTTAAGTGACCCAAATCCGATTTTTTCGCCCCTATGCGACTTATAAAATAAATAAAATTAAAAATAATCTCACTCCAAAAGCCCATATTTGCCATGTCTAAAAGGTCTTTCCCCCAGACCCCCCCTCTTGGTAGATCTCGGCACACCATCAACCTCAAAAGTAGAGCCCAGTTAAAAAAAGGTTGAGCACCCTTGGTCTGGCGGCACGGTCCCTGAGTGGCTAGCGCTCATGCTTCACAGCAAGAAGGTTCCGGGTTCGATCCCCGGGTCGCCCAGGCCTTTCCGTGTGTGTTCTGTGTGGAGTTTGCATGCATGGTCTGGGTTTGATCCCCGGGTTTGCATGTTCTCCCCGTGTATGGGTGGGTTTCCTCCAGGCACTCTGGTTTCCCCCATCAACCCAAAATATGCACCATAGGTAAAATCCTCCAGCTTAGGTCCTGACCAAGCCGAAGCAAGAAGATCATGGAGATGGTCCCCGGACACAGTAATGTGCTGCCCACTGCTCCTGATAACAGGATGGGTTAAATGCAGAGAAGAATTTCTCCTGTGTGAGATCGATAAAGTCACTTCTTCTATAGGATATGGCACTGTCTTTAGGACATGGGATAGTCTGTAGGACGTAGGACAGTCTATAGGACATGAGACAGACTTAAGAACATGGGAGTAGTAGTGTGAAAGTCTACTTTGATGGCCTACTAATGTGGAACACTCAGGTTTAGAGGGAGACTTGTGGGAGACAAGGCCAAAGTGTCACCGGTAAATAGTTTATATTCAATTACTGCTGCTTTGAAATAAACATGTTATTATCTCATCTCTCCTTGTGGGTCATTTTAAACCATTTAAAATCAACATCAGGTCTATTGCTCTTTGGTTCCTATTCCATCTATTTTTTTTCTTTTACCCTCTGTTATATATTATATATATTATATATATATTGTATATATTATATTTGATGAGTGAGCTACCGTACCCAAAACAATTTCCCTTGTGGATAAATAAAGTTTGTCTAAGTCTAAGTCTATCAAATGCCCTGTGCAATCCTGTGCAAAAAGTTTGCACCTGTCTCTTTTTGCTCTCATAGTTTTGATAAATCTGGCAGTACTGGATAAACAGCTTAATTTGTATTTTCTACCCCTCACATGTTGTGCATGTTGCTAAAAAGTCCCTGATTTGCATTTCATTCACTCATAGGAACAAATGCTGCTTCTTCATTAGAGTCAGAGAAGTTGTGTTGTGTTTTTGCTCCAATTTTAGTGTGGTTAGCTGTTTCACATGCTCCAGGTACTGCAGTTCCGGGGAGCTTGGACCCATAAAGAATTCTCCCATAGAGCGCAATGCATTTTTTGGGGAATTCAAATTGCCTGTGTTCGACTGCCAGGGCATCTACAACTTTCATAAAGGTTGAATTTTGTTGGGATTCCTTTCTATTTTCCTAACATAACATAAGCCTTAAAGTTAGCTTTATAAAACTTAGCCTAGCCCCGCTCTGAGCCCTCAATAGCTCTGTTTTAGCAGCTATCGCGCTGATTGGTCCAGAGGAACCACAGCATGCACATTACAGACATTACACAACTGGGAGGAGCTAACCTGTATTGAGGAAGTAATGCAGAAGAGAAAATTATTTTTGGGCGCAAGTGCCAAGGAGCATAAGCCACTGAAAACAATACAACGCCATCTTGGGTTCAGCTTCAGATTTTATTATTGTTCTATGGAGCAAATGCTTGATAAATGAGGCCCTAAGACTAAAACTAAATAAATAAATAAAAATCTTACACATTCTCGAGAAAAAAAAAAACTTACCACAACATTAAGTGTCTTCGTAATACCATCGCTGTACATGTTCTTAACGAAAGCCGACACCTCGATGGGTAGTTTTCCAGCTTTTAATGGCACAATGGTATAGGACACAACTCTGGAAGACATCCGCTCCACGCTAATCTTCTTTGTATTCGCCCTCTTGAAAGCCACACTGCACATGTCTCTTGTCTTCCCCAAAACCACTTTCACCTAAAAAGAACACAGAATATGACACATTATTCTCTTCTATAGAGTAAGAAAATAGGACTAGACCTGATCTCATGCCACAAGACATGTGCACACATGTGGAAAATGATCCAGTGGACATAGGTGGGTCGACTTTAGAGTTTAGACTTTTATTGTCCCCAAGGGGAAATTCATTTTCACGCACCCAGAGTTTGTTTGACATATACAGCAACAACACAACACAACACAACAAACATATACACATTACAACAGACATTACAGCACACTCAATGGGGCCTGGTGTTCAAAAATGTGATGGCCAAGGGGATCAGGCTTCTGCCAAATCGGGCCCTCCTGCACCTGAGTATCTGTACCTCCGTCCTGAGGCAGAGGGGTGAGGTGTTCCTGTGGTGGGTGAGTGGGGTCCTGTTCTATGGAAAGTGCAAAACGTCCAGTAGCCCTGTTGTTAAGATCTGCAAGGTTGGGTGTGGGGAGTCCTATGATTTTAGCAGCTGTGTGTTACCTTTGTGAGTTTAGACAGACTGTTTTTTAACAGTGAGCATACTGAAAAAGCAGGTGGAACAATACAACAGAATAGAATGGATAATGGATTGATACAACAGTAATAACAGATGTGGGGAAACAGAGTCCTTTGAGTTTCCTGATTACTGACAATCGTTGATGGCTTCTTTTGTAAATGTCTGTGATATGCTGATCAAATGTAAGTGAATTGTCTATTATGACCCTGAGATATTTGAAAGTGTCCACTGTCTCTACTGTTTGGTTGATAATAATGATGAGTGGCTATAGTGAGGGGAGGGTGGGGGGGTGAAAATTAGTTCCTTTGTTTTACTGACATTGAGATGGAGATGGTTGTCACTGCACCACCTGGTGAATTTTATAATTGTGCTATAATAGTCCATAACTGAATTATTGTCTTTGAGCAAGGCAAGGATAGCAGTGTCATCTGAGTATTTTAGATGTTTTATTTTTGGAGGGACTAATATTGTCATTTGCGTAGAGGCTGTAAAGAAATGGGCTAAGCACACATCCCTGTGGTGCACCAGTGTTTATGGTGAGGGCAGAGGATGTGGTTGCACCCAACCGTACAACCTGCTGTCTGTTGCTTAGGAAGTTGTGGATGAGATGGTCTGGAGGAGATATTGAGTTGTTGCAGTTTCTGGATCATCAGGTGCCTCTGGATGGAGTTGAAGGCTGAGCTGGAGTCCACAAAAAGGATCTGGGTGAAGTGTCCTGGAGAGTCTAGGTGCTGGAGGAGGAGTTGCAGCAGACAGGCTACAGCATCCTACGTGCCCCTCCCTGCTTTGTAGGCAGGCACTTCATTATGATGGTAGTGAGTGCCACAGGTTGGTAGTTTTTGAGCTCTATAGGCCTGGGCTTCTTTGGTATTGGGATTATTATGGCTGTTTTCCAGATGGTTGGAATGGTGGCTGTGACAAAGGCTCCCTTAAACAGGGAATGAAGAACAGGAGATAGTTCATGTGTGCAGTTCTTCAGCACCTTAGCTGAGATGCCATCAGGACAGAGGGGCTTTGCCCAGCTTGCACCTGCTGAGCTGGAGCCTCACATCCTCCACTGTAAAAAGGGATGGTGCATCCTGGTCAGCTGCTGGAAGTTTTCTCAGGAGTCTCTCACATTCAGCAGAATAATCCACCTTATCAAAACAAGCAAATAATGCATTGAGCTCTTCCACAAACTGTGCTGTATCCGTAGCTGTGTTTGCAATGGGTTTGGGTTTGCAACCTGTTAATGTGCGTATCTTATGGAATGCTTGTTTTGTGTTCATGTTAGAGAACTCCCTTTCCAGTCTGTTCTTGTATTTCAGTTTTGCCTCCACGACCATATTTTTTACCTCACGAGTTGCCAGTTTCATATCAGTCAGATTATTTTCCTTAAATGCTTTGTATTTCTTTCGCAAACTTTGCCTATGTTGAGGTGTAAGCCAAGGCTTGGTATTGGGAAATTTCTTAATTGTTTTGACCGGGATGCAAGTACCAATGCAGAAGTTTATATAAACAGAGGCCTTGTAATCAATGTCCCCCTGGAAAACCTCCCAGTCTGTACAAGCCAACGAACCCTGAAGACATGCAATAGCCACCCCAGACCACTGCGGGACGCTGTAGCGCTCCGGGCGGAGTCTCCTCAGTTGTTGCCTGTACAGTGGAAGTAGTGAGATGATGTTATGATCCGCAGTCCCAAGCGGTGGATATGAACAGGCACGGAAAGCATCGGCAATGTTGCCGTAGCATAAGTCCAAGATGTTTGCCCGTCTCATCAGGATGTCCACATATTGCTGAAAAGATGGTAAAACACTGTCCAGTCGGCAGTTGTTAAAATCCCCCATAATAAACAGAGGAGCACTGGGGTACTTAGCTAGCATGTCATTAGCTTCCCCAGCAATTAGTTTGGCTGCTGTGATGGTGTTTGCACTGGGAGGGACATAAACACAGCTGATCACGATCGCAAGGAATTCCCTAGGCAGGTAGAAGGGATGGAGGGACACAGTCAGTATTTCTCGGTCTGGTGTGCTTGACCAGTGATGGGCTTTGCTGTTTTGTTCATTATTGATGTATAAGCACACACCACCGCCACATTTCTTCCCCGCCTGCTCAGTCCTGTCAGTGCGAATTACTGTAAAATTGTCCAATCCGGCATCAGAATCAGCGATTGACTCATCCAACCAAGTTTCCGTAAGGGCAATGACACAGATGTCTCTAAAAGCCCTTTCTAGTTGGCATCTGGCGTGTAGAAGATCCATCTTATTACAGAGTGAATGTTGATAGAATGATGGAGGGGAGAGGAGGCTTGAATGGATGTCTCTGAATCCTGCTCCTCCTCGCGTCTTCCCCACTTTCTCGGATGGAGCTCCAGTGGCAGAATAACAGCAGGTTTGGTGTTGCTCAGCAAAGAGGACTGATGGAGCAGAAGCTCATCGCGGCTGTAGGTGAGTAACCTGTTGCTGCCTGTCAGATGCACGATGCTACCATGACTCAGCCAAGTCATTAAAAGTAGGGCAATTATCATTGCCCTGCCTTGGTGGGTCATTCTGGTCGTGCTGTCGCAGCGGAGCATGCGCCATCTTGGGTAGTACTCAAGTAACTTTACTTCAAAATAATATTTCTCAAGTAGATATATAAAGTATTAGGCCAAGAAATTACTCAAATGGTATTTTCAAGGAATAGACCACAAAAAAAGAGAAAAACTACATACTAGTAGTATCAAGAAAGACACATTTTGACATTTTGTATGGTCAACATAAAGCTTTTGTCAAATGTAGACTTTCTCAAGTATAAGAGTACCATTGTGTCAGTAAAATATTAGTAAAATAGAAAAAAATAAGTAAAAGTTTAGCAGCATACCTTTTAGAAAAGAACATTAATAACAGTCTATTTAAAAATTAGGCTCCTCATTTGTTCCTGCTAGCTAACATTAGGTTTGATTGACAGCTATCAAGCCTCATTGCTAAGCCCTTGTTGCACATTAGCCACTATAGCCTTGATTAGCTTCATTTGGATGGAGCTAAACTGTACGATGCAGTTAGCACGACCCACCTCTGCTTGTGAGATATTGTTTCTATACAATTAAGGGTTAAGCTCTGGTCTGTTACATCTAATGAGAAGCTGTAATTCTAAAATACAGCAAAAATATAAATTAATAAATTGAGACCCAATCTCCAATCTCTCAACTTGCAAATTGCAAATTTATTAATAATGTTGTTTCTGCATCAAAAACATACTTGGACTTGTGTTTTGTTTCATTCACATGTTTAACTCTGCATTTAGGCTGAGTTCTTCTCTCAAACTGAAAACACTCATGTCATGTGGCAATACAGGAAGTCCCCCAGTGTTTTTAAACTCCATACACCTTCATTGGAATCATTTGGATAATTTGATACTAATACTTTAGAATTGCCAATCTGAACTTCACCCCGAACACTTCCTCCAGCTCCTCCAGGGGTACCCAAGGCATTCCCAGGCTAGTCCCTCCAGCGTGTCCTGGGTCTTCCCTGATGCCGCCTCCTGGTGGGACATGCCTGGAACACCTTCTGAGGAAGGTGTCCAGAAGGCATCCAGAAAAGATGCCCGAGGCTCCTCTCGACGTGGAGGAGCAGCAGCTCTACTCCGAGCCCCTCCCCTGTGATTGAGCTCCTCGCCCTATCTCTAAGGGAGATAATTTCTATCCCTTCTATCTGCGATCTTGTCCTTTCGGTCATTACCCAAAATTCATGACCATAGGTGAGGGTAGGAACGTAGATTGACCGGTAAATTGAGAGCTTTGCCTTTTGGCTCAGCTCCCTCTTCATCACAACGGTGACCACATCACTGCACACACAGATGCTGCACCAATCTGCCTGTCAATCTCACACTCCATTCTCCCCTCACTCATGAACAAGACCCCGAGATACTTGAACTCCTCCACATGAGGCAGGGACTCTCCACTCACTCAGAGAGGGCAAGCCACCTTTTTCCGGTCAAGAACCATGGCCTCAGATTTGGAGGAGCTGATCCTCATCCCAGCCCCTTCACACAAACCACCCCAGTGCACGTTGGAGGTCCTGGTCCGATGAAGCCATCAGGACATCATCTGCAAAGAGCAGAGTTGATATCCTGCTGTGCACGCTAGCAGAGCGAGCGTGCGCAGCATGGATATCAACTTAGACCTGGCGATGAGGCTGAGTACAAAGCTGCGCAGTACCGACTGCGGAAGGCCATAAGAGCGGCCAAGAGGCAACATAGAGAGAAGGTGGAGGGCTTTTACTCTTCTGCCGACCCCAGGAGAATGTGACAGTATTCCTGGGAGGGCCCTTAGAGCATGTGCTAATGAGCTGGCTGACGTCTTCATCTCCATTTTCAACCTCTCCCTCAGCCAATGCACCCCACCTGCTACAAAACCACCATCATCATCCCCCTCCCCAAGAAGAACCCCCCATCCTGCCTTGGACAGGCCACTCACGTCAATCATTATGAAGTGCTTCGAGAGAGTGGTACTGTGGTGGAAAGTCAGTTTGAAACTATTAGCCAGATGTGTCATAACACAGTGTGTGTACTCTGAGGAGACAGGATGGGAGACAGAGCTGACCTTCTAGCCTAAATGTCAGACTGACTTGATCTGTTTTGGGAATGTGTTTACGTAACTATGTAACTAGGGGATTGTCTCAACCAGTGTGTGACCATCCCAAATATGGTCATGAGATTACTCTTCTGGTTAAAACGAGAGGGTGTGGGGAGCTGGCTGCTGATTGTCTTTTCATCCTAGGTCAGAAGGACATCAGTCCTTGTCACCTGTTCTTTTCTCTCTTAAGTTCCTCTATAGGCTCATACACAATAATATTTTGTACTTTGTAACTGCGTTTATCATTTTTGAATAAATACCATTTAATGCGTAACTTGGCCTCTGTTGGATTTTTGAAAGACACCACAGTACTGCCCCACATTCAGAGCAGCATACCGGACTCTATTGACCTCCCCTACAATATGCCTACAATCCCAACAGGTCCACCTCTGACGCCATCACCGCCGCCCTCCACGCTCTCCCACCTGGAACATAAAGACTCCTACGTCAGGATACTCTTTACTGACTACAGCTCTGCCTTCAACACAGTCATCCCCCACAGACTCACCCACAAACTGTCACCACTTGGACTACATCCGGCTCACTGTGACTGGCTCCTGGACTTCCTGACTTGCAGGCCCCAGTCTGTCAGGATTGGAAACAGAATTTCAGCCAGCATCACCACTAACATTGGTATCCCGCAGGGCTCAGCCCCATCCTCTACACCCTGTTCACCCACAACTGCATCGCATCCCACCCCGAGAACATCATCCTGAAGTTTGCTGATCACAGGCGGAGACGAGGCAGCCTACAGGAAGGAGGTGGACAGTCTGGTGACATGGTGCGGGGACAACAACCTCACTCTCAACACAGACAAGACCAAGGAGATGATAGTGGACATGAGGAAGGAGAGGAGACCTCATCAGCCACTGTTTATCCGGGACCTTGAGGTGGAGAGGGTGAGCACCTTTAAATACCTGGGGGTCCACATCAGTGATGACCTCACCTGGAACTCAACACTACACAGATGGTGAAGGCTCAACAGTGGCTGTACTTCCTGAAGAGGCTGATGAAACTTGGCATGTCACCCAAAATCCTCAGCAACTTCTACAGCTGCATCATTGAGTCCATCCTGACCAGCTGCATCACTGTGTGGTACGGCAGCACTACTGTGAAGGGCTGCAAATGCCTGCAGAGAGTGGTAAAGACTGCCACAAAGATCACCAGGACTCCTCAACCCTCTCTGCAGAGCATCTACCATCTGCGATGGTAGTCCGCAAGAGAGCTGCCTCCATCATCAAAGTCCCCACCCACCCCTAACATGGACTATTCACACTCCTACCTTCAGGCCGGAGGTACAGAAGTGTGAACAGCAGGACAACTAGACTTAAGAACTCTTTCTTCCCAACTGCTATCAGACTCTTGAACCGCTGAGCAATAGCCCCCTTCTGGACATTGATTGACCTATATTTTGCACATGTGTAATTTGCACTATTATTGACCAACTGTTAAGAAAATCTGTCAGCTTACAGCTGCACATGTAACTGCTCGAATGTTTACACTTCCTGTTTGCACTATATCGACCATGTTTACACTTCCTGTCTGCACTATATCAACCATGTTTGCACACCATTTTTACAACCGACAGTTGCACATAAAACTAATGTTGCACATTCTCTGTAAATATGTACATAGCACCTAGCCTAAGATTGTTTTATCTTATTTATCTATTTTAATTTTTTGGCATGCTCTTGGCATCCAGGATGGGCAGCAAAGTAAGAATTTCATTGTACAGGGAAACATGTTTCTTTACTGTGCATATGACAATAAAAGCTTTGGATCTTGAAAAAGCTTTGAATCTGAATCCATGGCCTCTGACTAGGCCTGTAAATTCTGTCCATAAATACAATGAACAGAACCGGTGACAAAGGGCAGCCCTGGTGGAGTCCAACATGCACCGGAAACAGTCCAACTTACTGCCGGCAATGCACACACAGTTCCTGTTCCTGTCATACAGAGATTGGACAGCCCTTAGCAAAGAGCCCCAAACCCCATACTCCCGAAGCACTCCCCACAGGACCCCACGAGGGACACGGTTGAATACCTTCTCCAGATTCACAAAGCACATGTGGACTTGTTGGGCAAACTCCCATGAACTCTCGAGCACCCGATGGAGAGTATAGAGCTGGTCCAGTATTCCACGGCCGGGACAAAAAACACACTGCTCCTCCTGGATCTGAGGTTCGACTATTAATCGGATTCTCCTCTCCAGTACCCTGGAATAGACCTTAGAGGAGGCTGAGGAGTGTGATTCTCCTGTAGTTGAAACACATCCTCCGGTCCACCTTCTTAAACAGAGGGACCACCACCCCAGTCTGCCAGTCCAGAGGTACTGTCCCTGACCACCATGCAATGTTGCAGATGTGTCAGCCAAGAGATCCCCAAAACATCCAGAGACTTAAGATACTCAGGATGGATCTCATCCACCCCTGGAGCTTGCCATCGAGGAGCTTGCTAACCACCTCAGTGACTTCAGCCAGGGTGATGGACGAGAAGATGTGACGGTGGGATTGAGATCATTAAAGTATTCCTTCCACTGTCCAATGTCATCCCCAGTCAAGGTCAACAGCTCTTCACCCACACTGTAAACAGTGTCAGTAAAGCACTGTTTCCCCTTTCTGAAGCGTCAGATGGTTTGCCAGAATTTCCTTGAGGCCATTCCAATAGTCCTCCTCTATGGCCTCTGCGAACTCCTCCAAACCCAGAGTTTTTGCCTTTGCGACTGCCTGGGCTGCAGCATACTTGGCTCACCGGTACCTGTCAGCAAGGCCCAGTAGGTCTCTTTCTTCAGCCTGGTGGCATCCCTTACTTCCGTTGTCCACCGCCAGGTTTGGGGATTCCTACCGCGACAGGCACCACAGACCTTACGACCACAGCTACGAGCAGCCGCATTGACAGTAGAGGCCGAGAACAAAGCCCACTTGGACTCCATGTCCCCAGCCTCCCCTGGAATCTGGGAGGTGCAAGTTGTCAGACGGCTCTGCCAGACCAACAGACCTTCACTGTTGGGGGGAGACCCCCTCCTTGAACCACCACCTTAATGTGGTGGAGGGGTTTGAGTGCTTGAATGATCCCGGGAGCTATGTTGTCGGGGGCTTCATACCCCAAGTAGGGTCACCTCGCTCGATGGCAAGCGTTTGGTGGCCAGGCCTTCCCCCACTGGGCCCGGCCGGGTACAACCTGAAGGAGCGACGTGGGGCCATCCTTCCGTGAACCCACCACCCGCGGGAGGATCCATAAGGGGCCAGTGCAGGGAGATCTGGGTGGCAGTCGAAGGCAGGGGTCTCGACGACTGGATCTCCGGACATGAAAACTAGCTTGGGGGACATGGAATGTCACGTCACTGGGTCGGAAGGAGCCCGAGCCCGTGTGGGAATATAGTCAGCCTCACCTCCTTGCACAGTTTGGGCTCAGTCCTGTTATTGGACTTCTGTGCTAGTCACGGTTTGTCCATAACAAACACCCTGTTCGAGCACAAGGGTGTCCACCACTCCACGTGGCACCAGAACACCCTAGGCCAGAGGTCGATGATCGACTTTGTTGTCGTGTCATCTGACCTCCAGCCATGTGTCTTGGACACTTGGGTGAAGAGAGGGGCAGAGCTATCAACTGATCACCACCTGGTTGTGAGTTGGGTCTGCTGGCGGACGAGGAAGCTGGAAAGACCTGAAGTGAAGGCATTTTGAGATTTGGAGATGTAAACAGACAAATAATAAAGGGTTACTCAAACATGTGTGAATGAAACAAAACACAACTCTGGGTATGTTTTTGAGGAGGCAACAACATCATAACATAGCTTAAAGCTCAGAAGAGTCAATTTAATGTTTTAAATGCAGCATTTTTACACAAAGAATTGCACATAACTGTGGGTGGATGCTCAAGCGCAAATGTAGTACAATAGAGGATTATTCAAACATGCACAAATCAATTAAAATACAACTTTGAGTAAAGATGATGTTGAGTCATGTCTCAGTTAAGATCTAAAAAGGTTTAGTAAGAGGCAATGGACTGACTGAGTTTCCTTACATCCAAAGTTTGGTCCAGATAGTTGTAGACCACTGCTTTAATCTCCACCTGTTCATTTCTTGCTACTGAAAACGGCATCTTCAGATCCACAAAGAACGGAGTCTTCACCACAAATGTCCATGGCTCACCCACACATATTCCTGCAATGAATGTAGCGTTGTCAAAAATAGCAAAAATCAAATGCTAAAACTAGCACATTACTAAATAAAAAAGTCACATCCACTGGACAGAAATGAACCTTTCAGAACAAGTACAAGAGCACATAGATTAGTAGGGATGGGAATTGATAAGCTTTTTACGATTCTGATTCCATTATCAATACTGCTTAACGATTCGATTCTTTATCGATTCTCTTATCGATTCTAATTTGGGGAAAAAAAGAGAACATACTGTTTGATTAGCACCAAGATTAGCACTAGTCCTGGTCTAGTCCTGGTCTAGTCCAGTCCTGGTCCTGGTTTAGTCCTGGTCTAGTCCTGGTCTAGTCCAGTCCTGGTCCTGGTTTAGTCCTGATCTAGTTCAGGTTAGTCCTGGTCTAGTCCTGGTCTAGTCCTGGTCTAGTCCTGGTTTAGTCCTGGTCTCGTCCTGGTCTAGTCCTGGTTTAGTCCTGGTCTAGTCCTGGTCTAGTCCTGGTCTCGTCCTGGTCTCGTCCTGGTCTAGTCCTGGTCTCGTCCTGGTCTAGTCCTGGTCTAGTCCTGGTCTAGTCCTGGTCTAGTCCTGCTTTAGTCCTGTTTTAGTCCTGATTTAGCCCCGGTTTAGCGCACACGCTAATGTTTGATGCAGAAATATGATAGGATAAGATAAGATAAGACTTTATTGATCTCACACAGGAGAAATTTACTCGCCACAGTAGCTCCAGGACAATTGGACAAGAAGGAAAAGTGCATGCAGGCAGGGAGGGGATAAAGTAAGTAATAATAAAAATAGTAATAAGTAATAATAATAATAATGGAAATAGTAATAATAATAATAGTAACAACAAGCATCAACATGAAAAGGAGGATATTGCACGTCTGGCCTATATGTTAGAATTATACAGTCTGATGGCGGTGGGGATGAAGGATCTGCGGTAGCGCTCCTTCTTGCACTGGGGGTGTCTTAGTCGGCTACTAAAGGAGCTGCTCAGCTCCTCAATAGTCCGGTGCAGAGGGTGAGAGGTGTCGTCCTTAATGGACATGAATTTGGCCAGTACCCTCCTCTCAGCCACCTCCTCTACAGAGTCCAGAGGACAGCCCAGGACAGATAATAATTATAGATAATAATTATAGTGTGTTTTCGGATAATTTGCGTATCTCCACGTGTAAACACGTATCGTGTGTTTCGGAGCTAAATCGCACTCTGTACACAACCTCCAGAGAAACGGACATGTCCCGAACCTGTCCCGAAGATCTCCCGAACGTCTCATGTGTCCAAGTAGAAGTTGAAAGTCCATTTTCATGCCCTTTAGTGTCCTGCAGTGCCGCTTACATATGCACGAGCTCTTCACAGCTGATACGCAAACAGGGGAAAACACATTGGCGCTTCTCTCAACGGGATTGGCTGGCGCGCGAGCGTGGGAAAATATGTTGATTTATACACACCCCGTTTCTTTCCGAAAAACAAGCTCTTCTCGTTCTTCTCGTCATGCGAAAATAGAATATAAACTCCGTATCAGTGAAGCGCTGAAGCTCGTATCAATCCCACATAATTCGTGCTGGCTGGAATCGTTAAGAGAATCGTTAATAATAATAAATAAATAATAATACATTTTATTTATATAGCGCTTTTCAAGACGCTTCACAAATCATAAAAGAATAAAATATCACAAAATTTACAACATAAAGTCAAACATTTAAAATATCACAAAATTTACAATATAAAATCAAACATTAAAAGCAATTTTAAACAGGTGGGTTTTGAGTTCTTTTTTGAAGGTGGGGAGATCAGAGCAGTCACGGAGGGGTTTGGGCAGTGAGTTCCAGAGGGTGGGGGCAGTGATGGAGAAGGCTCTGTCCCCCCAGGTTCGGAGCTTGGTCCTACAGGGCAGGGACAGGAGGTTGGAGCTGGAGGAGCGGAGGGAGCGAGATGGAGTGTGGTGGTGGAGCAGGTCTGTGAGGTAAGGAGGGGCCAGGTTGTGAAGTGCTTTGAAAGTGATGAGAAGAATTTTGAAGTGGATGCGCTGAGGGACGGGGAGCCAGTGGAGCTTGTGGAGGACAGGGGTGATGTGTTCACGTGAGCGGGTGTGGGTGAGGAGCCGGGCAGCGGAGTTCTGAATGTACTGTAGTCTGTTGAGGGTTTTGGATGGTGTACCGTAGAGGATGCTATTGCAGTAGTCGATTCTGGATGTGATAAATGCGTGTATGAGAGTTTCAGCGGCAGAGAAGGTGAGTGATGGGCGGAGACGGGCTATGTTTTTGAGGTGAAAGAATGCAGTCCGGGTTATGAATTTGACGTGGGGTTCAAATGAAAGAGTGGGGTCGAGGAGCACACCGAGGTTACGGATGAGTGGGGATGGAGAGAGTGTGGTGTTGTCGAAGTGCAGGGTGAAGTGTTGTGAGGATTTGGTGAAGTTGTGTGGACCGATGATGATAAAGTCTGTTTTGTCACTGTTTAGTTTAAGGAAGTTGTGGTTCATCCAGTTTTTGATGTCTGTTAGGCAGTGGGTGAGAGTGGAGTGGATGCTGGGGTTGATGGATGTTGTGGAGATGTAAAGTTGGATGTCGTCAGCGTAGCAGTGAAAGTGGAGACCGTGACGACGAATGATGTTGCCGAGGGGGAGGATGTAGAGAATGAAGAGGAGAGGACCAAGCACCGAACCTTGGGGGACTCCTTGCTGCAGGGGGGCTATGGAGGAGGAGCAATGGTTTATGTGTATGAACTGTTGCCGGTTTGTGAGGTATGACTGGAGCCAGAAGAGAATGGAGCCGGTGATGTTGAGTGAGTTTTTGAGGCGGGACAGCAGGATGGAGTGGCTGATTGTGTCGAAGGTGTGTTGTGGTGCGCGTGGAACAGGGCGGAGGGTGGACCGACTCACGTGTAGATTGTTGTGATGACGTAATGCGGAAGTATCAGAGCGGTGAAGAGAATGGAGCCGGTGATGTTGAGTGAGTTTTTGAGGCGGGACAGCAGGATGGAGTGGCTGATTGTGTCGAAGGCTGCAGTGAGGTCCAAGAGGATGAGGATGGAGAGGTGGCCGGAGTCAGAGGAGAGGAAGAGGTCGTTTGTGATTTTGAGCAGAGCTGTTTCGGTGCTATGTTTAGGACGGAAGCCGGACTGGAAGGGTTCGTAGAGACTGTTGGAAGTGAGGTGGGTTTGGAGTTGGGCGATGACGACACGTTCCAGAATTTTAGACTGAAAGGGGAGGTTGGATATGGGACGGAAATTTGCACAGTTGTCAGGGTCAAGGTTGGGTTTTTTGAGGATGGGGGTGATAGCAGCCAACTTGAGAGACTGTGGGACAGAACCGGAGGAGAGGGAGGAATTTATGATTTGGGTGATCAGTGGAGAGAGTGCAGGAAGACAGGCTTTGATGAAAGGAGAGGGAATGGGATCCAGGGAGCATGTGGAAGTTTTAATGCCGGAAAAAGTTGTATCAGGTGAGCAGGGGAAATGGGTGTGAAGTGAGAGAGCTGTTGATGGGGCGGAGGAGGATCAGGTGCTGCAGTGTGGGAGGAGGAGAGGTCTATTGAACTGTAAATGGAATCTATTTTAGACTGAAAGAAGGATTGAAATTGGTTGCATTTGTCAGTGGTGAAGGAAGATGAGGTGTTGTTGTTGGGCTTTAGGAGTCTGTTTATTGTGGAAAAGAGAGCTTTGGGGTTATTGGAGCCGGAATGGATGAGGTTGGAGTAATAGTTGGACCGGGCGGAGTTTAGTGTGTCTTTGTATTGCTGTGTGTAGTCTATGTAGAATTGGTGATGGACAGTTAAACCAGATTTCTTGTACAGTCTCTCAAGCTGGCGCTTACGGGACTTCATTTGATGGAGCTCAGGGGTGTACCAGGGGGCAGTATGGGTGAAGGAGACGGTTTTAGTTTTGGTGGGGGCCAGTTTGTCAAGACAGGAGGAGAAGGTGTTGTTGTAGTGAGTGACAAGTTCGGAAGGGTTTTCAGACAGAGGTGGAGGGGAGGTAGCCAGTTTGGAGGAGAGAAGAACAGAAAGAGCAGGAGTGTCAATGGATTTTAGATTTCTGAAAGTTATTGTACGTTTTGCTTTATGGGCTGTGAGGGGGATATGTGTGTTGAAGGTTATGGCAAGGTGGTCAGATATGCAGAGGTTATGGCTGGAGAGATTGTTTATTGTGGGACCGGTGGAGCAAACCAGATCAAGAATGTGACCGCGAGTGTGAGTGGGGAAATTGACATATTGAGTGATGTTGAAGCATTGAAGAAGGTCCATGAATTCAGCAGCGGGTTTGGAGTTGACATTGTCAATGTGGAAATTAAAGTCACCAAGCAGAAGGATGGAGGATGATATGGCATTTAACTGAGTCAAAAAGTCTGTGAGGTCTGGAAGGAGTGAGGGATTGGGCTTCGGGGGGCGGTAAATAACAGCAGTTATTAGTGGAGATGGACCGGACAGTTTGAAAGCAGTATATTCAAATGAGTGAAAGTTTGAAAGAGAGAGAGGGGTTAATTTAATGTCTTTTTTGAAAATAACTGCTGTGCCGCCGCCGCGCCCTTCAGAACGGGGGTTCTCAATGAAAGAGAATCCGGGAGGTGTGGTCTGATTGAGGGAGAAATAGTCCATCGGTGTGTGCCAGGTTTCAGTCAAACAGAGAAAATCCAGTTTATTGTCTGTGATGTGCTCATTTAAGATGAGTCCCTTGTTGCTGAGGGAGCGGGTGTTGAGGAGGGAGAAGTTCAGGTGACGTGAGTTGGCGGTGTGTTGTGGTGCGCGTGGAACAGGGCGGAGGGTGGACCGACTCACGTGTAGATTGTTGTGATGACGTAATGCGGAAGTATCGGAGCGGTGGGACCAGATGGACGGGATGGCGTTTTCAGATGAGCTGTGGTAGGAAAAAGTACGTCCAGATCCCCGATGTGGAGGACGGGAACTGCGGAGAAGTCCAAGCTGTTGGAGAGAAGCGGCGCAGTCCGGGAGGCAGCGGTTGTTAAGCCGGCAGAGGGTAGAGGCGGAGTACTGGAGCAGCGGCGGCATCGTCAGACCAGTGAATGCTAGAAGGAAGCAAGCATCTCGGCGCTGAATGCCGGCGCGATGTGGCTGAAGTTGTACACCAACAAGGCAAATGAAGCTTCCGAGAGTCCACAGGATGTGTACCGTCGCCAAGCAAAGAGTCCAGTGGGGGGCCGGAGCCTGGGATCCAGTCCGAGGACGTGCTGTCGGCATAGGGGAGTGTGTATCACTGGAGGGCTACGGAGGCAGCCGGACACTCGTCCCGCCGTATTGAACACACCGGGATCGCAGAATCTAGGGCGGACAATCAGCGGGACTGAGGCCAGATAGATGACACAGTGAGGGACACTACTCCGGATTGATGCGTGCAGGACAGACACTTCGGAAAGGAGCCGTAGAGTGTGACATCGACCGGGCAGGAGCTCCGAGCAGGTGTGGAAAAGGTGGACCGAGCTGGCGGGACAGGAGCTGGTGCTTGACAGGGGCTCCGAGCAGGTGGTAGAGGAGCTACGAGCAGTGGCGGTTCTACATTGAATTACTCCCTGGGCGAGACCCCCCCCCACAACATTTACCACAAGCAGCCATGTTTAATTATCACTATAGAGTGGTTCTCATTATTTTATTAACTTTCAAAAAAATATGTTATCATAACTTAAATAACATAAATAAAAAATTATAAATAAACTCTACACATAAAAGTGGCAAAAATATATACAATCAGATATATAAATAGAACCATCGGCTGCTCGATTATGGAAAAAAATCATAATCACGATTATCTCAGGCAATACTGAAATCACAATTATTCAAACGATTTTTTCAAAATCCCCTACACACACACACACACTCTCACACACACACTCTCACACACACTCTCTCTCTCACACACTCTCACACACACACTCACACACACACACACACACACACACACACACAGTGGGCTACTCTCACCTTAAACATTTATTCTTCTTCTGTCTTATTCTACAGATTGCACAAGCCCACACACAAACAAAAAGTTATCACACACAACTATTCCTCACTTTCCTCACACAGATTTCTCCTCAATATAATATAATATAATATAATATAATATAATATAATATAATATAATATAATATAATATAATATAATATAATATAATATAATATAATAAATATAACATAATATAACATATATAATTAATATAATTAATACAATATAATATAATATAATAGCGCTAAAATAGAATAGTGATATGACAAACACACATTTCATGACATGACTTACCAAAAGCAAAGATGAGATATTGTCCAGCAAATCCGACAGAGCTCCCAGATGAAGTGTTGTCCGGGATAAGTCATTCACGTCGCCTCTATTGAAAATGCTGATCGTGTATCTCTACAAAGTCCCATGTAAAGTGTGTCTTTGTACGTTGTATTCATAGTAAATACCACGGAGGGTGAACGATCGATTTAAAAGTGATTAAATGTTGCGTTATACTAACTTCATTTACTATTGTCTTCTGTAGTTTCCGTGTTCCCGATGCGAGCGATTCTTGGTAGGAGCTAGTAGGAGTAGTATCATTGGTCAATTCCTCTTAGCAACTAGTGCCGTGACATTGGTCAAATCGTGGTAGTGTGAGCTGGACTCGCGGCCGGTGTACTGTCAGATTGAGACGCTTTGTCAGTTACCGGCCGCAGAGAGGGAGGGGGTGAATCCTCTCTCTCTCTTCTCTTTCTTTCTCTCTTCCTTTCCTCTCGCGCCGCTGTAGGCTCCAGCAGGTCTCTGCGCTGCGCATTGGCCCACGTGGAAGGGAATGTATTGCGCGGGCGCCTGCAGCCAGAGGGGGCGCCAATTTGCCAATTTCCTACACAGTGATATGATAGATTTTTTTTTTCAAGCGCTCGGCATGGCGCCCCTCACGAAGTTGCGCCCTGGGCAATTGCCCCACTCGCCCCCCCCAAGAACCGCCTCTGGCTACGGGTTGACGGGACAGGCGCTCCGAGTTAACGCGAAACAGGTGACGGTAGCTAGGCTGTTACTAGGTGACACACAACAGGTAAGCAAAAGTAGCTCAAACACACGCACAATCACACTGACAGTTTATGTGTTGTGGTGAGATGTTTAAAAGTAGTGTGCCGACCACTTATAAACCACAAATGCAGAGTCCTTAGGCATTATTACTCCGAAAAACACGGAGTGGCAGCGGCAGCCAAAAAACTCGCCAGCATTCGCTGTTCGCAGTTAGATAAACTGTTAATCGCTTCCGTGGAATTGAAACACACGGAACCGGTTCTCAACAGGAACAGGTTCTCGATTCCCATCCCTATAGATTAGTATAGGCCAATAGACTACTATGGATTGTGGTATTGAAATCCATATTGAGTATCAAGTCTTTTCCTTAGACTTCTTACCAAAATCAAGTTTGAAATAAATATAGGGCCTCTTTTGTACGATTTTACATTCAAAATATCAGTTTTGTATTGGACGTGTTTTTTGTCTTACCCGTTTCCACGGAGGAGCTCACTGCAAGGATGGACCACTGGGTAATGCTGTCTGGTATTGCAGTCGATAGAGGTAAAGTGGCTAGTCTGTAAAGCATCATTTAATATGATTTTAGTCACTTTAGGTTTCAAAAGTAGTCGTCTAGAATTCAAAACATCTTTAAATGAAGACATATCTACTCCCATCCAAAAGTCATTTTCAATTTTATGGTACTGGTTTGAGAGTTATAATGCTCTGAGCTG
Source organism: Paratrypauchen microcephalus (assembly GCA_036785185.1). Classification (NCBI taxonomy): domain Eukaryota; kingdom Metazoa; phylum Chordata; class Actinopteri; order Gobiiformes; family Gobiidae; genus Paratrypauchen; species Paratrypauchen microcephalus. Next base: position 135,454 of record JAVJIX010000320.1, on the reverse strand, counting down.
CATCAAAGTTCAAAGTCAGCTTTACTGTCAAAAACCATATGTACAGGTCGCACACACAGGATTTGAAATTGCAGCGCCCCCTAGGCCCACAGTGAACATAAAACATCTGATAAACAAGACAATAAACAGACTAAAAACTAAAACATCACATATACCCGTAGCAAAGGTTTAGCAAACTTGTATATAATACAAATAGGTAAAACACACAATGTGTAGCGTAATAAAGCTCAAATGGTCTCATTTATGCAGCATTGTCATTGTCATTTAAGTGTCATTTAAGCAGCAGTGTCAGTGTCATTTAAGAGTGACATAAGTCCTGCCCCTAAAATCAAATGACTAATCTTAAAAGTAAACATTTTGTCATTAATTTTCAAAACTTGCCACTGAATGAGCAACTAATCAGTTTATGTGGGCACAACCTTTTATCTTTCAAGCATTAACTTCCAGAACCTGAAAAAACTCTTGTCAACTGAGACACCATGGACTGCTTATTTTTTTCATTCTCTTTGGCACATTTTCCAAAACCTTCTGGCACATCTTTTATGCTCTTTGCACAATGATTCACACATGACAAAATTAAAATGTTTTGAAAAATTGTACTTTGACTTAAATTTGAACAAAACACACTTGTAAAAAGGACACTTTGTGATTAAAATACAAACATAGTTATCAGATTTGTAAACTCATCTAACCATCAGCGAGACTCTGGCCAGATAATGTTGAACACTTTTAGATGTGTACTAAAGCCTGTAAGCCTGTAACCAGCATCACACTGTTTCTGATGGTTTGACAGTGAGGGAAATGCTGGAAATATGTGAAAAAATATTACACAATCATTTAGGGAACAAAAAAGCACAATTTTCAAGGTTTTCACAGTCTTTCACATTGTGTTACTAGTGCTTCTGTGTTTGCTTATAAATTCTATTCATATTGTGATTCTTGTGTGTTCAGTTTTGTCTCTTATGTCTTTGGTTTACGGACTCTGGTGAGAGTTGCAATATTTAGGGACACAGGCTACAGCACATGCAGAGAGTGTTACAGTTGCAATCTGTGTTCAAATAGTTGATCATTGTGTTTCAGGATCTGCAAAAAGTGTTCTGAAGTTTTCATATGAGAGTTAATGCTTAAAGGAGAATTAACGTTTTTTTTACAATCTGAGCCTTATTTCGGTAATAAAACAAGTTGTTTTACTCACCCATAGCACTTTGGTGTCATATGGAGCACTTCCGGAGATGTTTTAGATTGGCGATATCCGTAACTTGAGTTCTAATATATGACCTGAGCGGTCTCCAGATAACACAAACTTTTCAAATAATAGAAGCTCAATGTCTTAGTCTACACTTTCGTTTCAGTCAAAAGTGGCCTGTAATCCGAGATTTATCCATAATTTACAGCTTTGCATTTCATGTTTGGGTCCCGGGAGCTGAGAGCGAAATAAGCTGTGACTCCGCACATGCGCACTGTCCTCCTCATCTACTCGAAACTATGGACAAATCTCGGATTACAGGCCACTTTTGACTCAAACGAAATCGTAGACTAAGACATTGAGCTTCTATGATTTGAAAAGTGCTAAAGTTTGTGTTATTTGGAGACCGCAAACATGTGCCCCGAGAACTCACGTTACGGAGATCGCTAAACTAAAACATCTCCGGAAGTGCTCCATATGACACCAAAGTGCTATGGGTGAGTAAAACAACTTGTTTTATTACCGAAATAAGGCTCAGATTGTAAAAAAAAAAAAACGTTAATTCTCCTTTAAAAATTGAGATAAGGTTATGTCAACATGTGATAAGTGAGGGTTTGCTCCTTTAGAAAATTTGTGCCTTTAGATTTTAATCTCAAAGCGATTGAAAGAAACTGTAATCGATTAAAGGTCTACAGCCTCAATCTGGGCTCGACATTAAGATAAGATAAGATAAGATAAGACTTTATTAATCTCACACAGGAGAAATTTACTTGTCACAGTAGCTCCAGGTAGGGACAGTTTGAACAAGAAGACAAGTGCATGCAGGCAAAAAAAGGCATAAAGATAGGTGATAATAATAATTTAAAAAATAAGTAATAAATCTAATAATAATAATAATAGTAGACGTAACGGTAGTCCGCTGGCCCAGGGAAATTAAAACGTTTGTCTGGGCAAGTGCTCTGCCTAGTTTTTTCAAGATTCAAGATTGTTTATTTGTCATATGCAGGATCAACACAAGGTCAACAATGCAATGAAATGCTTAGGATCAGAAGAACCGTTGACTCGCTGAGATAGTCAGAAGTACTAATAACATGCAATAATAGTACATGGTTAAAAAGTGTTGCAAAAAGTGCAGGGGAAGAAGTAAACAATATAAAAAATATGTAATAAAATGTAATAAAATACAAGCTACAGGTACGGTTAAATTAGGTGTATGTAGAGTATTTCACAGATTGCACATAATATAGTGTTTGTGTTTTAGTGTTGAGATAATTTCAGAATAGCTGCGAAACGTTTTCGACCAAATAAACTTTGTCCAGTTGACAAACTGAATTTCTCCTTTTATCATAATATAGTGTTGCATGTGGATTCCGTATTGCACATAGTATAGTATGAGTATTGCACATGGGTTACTGCACAGGTTATTGCACAGGTAACAGTAGCATTTACAGTGAGGTAGTGACAAACATGATACATTCATATAGAGATACATTCATATAGTTGCCTGAGCAGGCAAGTGAAAATGCAACCACACAAGTCTAGTCGCCCATTAATAATAAGTAATTATTTATTGAAAAACAAAGCAACAGGTTGTTTGCTCGTAAAGCCATTTTTTCATTTCTGTGAAAGGCGGACAGACAAGTCTAATGTTGTTCACTGCCTCGCAGAATGACCACAGTGACAAATGCTCACTCCTGTGCCGTGTGCATCACAGTCAATGTTTTGTCTTTCTCACTGACTGTAAAGTAGCCTAAGGCTCTGGCCACGCTGCACATGTATTTCGCCCTACATGAGTGTAAAAACTGTCCGTTTTGGATGCATATTTTTTTAGATTGCATTAAAAGTGAATGAGGGTGGCCACACTGCCCACGCTCTCTTCTCTCTCCAGTAGTTCCGCATTAATCTCATGAACCCATAACGCAGCGATGAGAAGCGTGAACAAGGACCTAAATAAACAGTAGGCCTGGTCCAAACTAACTCAGAGGACTGAGATAAGTTGTAGTTTTCTTCATAAGTGTGCAAAGGTTTATTTATTTCTATTTTTTTATGTAATTAAACAAGTATTATTAAGAAATCCTTATTAATATTTTAAAACAGTGTAGGCTACTATATGCTGGTCCGTTATAACTCCAAATGCGTGTGTAAATGAACCAGACCGCACAGTTGATCCTCACATGGACTGAGGATCACTTTTGTTTTCTGGTATTCGGCACTTTATGTCAAAGTCAGTGCATGGTGGACGTGCTTTTTTTTTTGATGAATAATTTTATACTTTTACTTCATGGTACCTGGACAAATGAGAATTATGGAGAAGTTTACACAGGCTCGTTTGGATACGTTCTTCACACACGTGCTCCGCACTGGATACATTTACTACACCACATTTACTTGTGAATTTTGCTTTTACTCGGACCAATGAGATCTCAATGGTGCAGACATGTAAAGCTAAGGAATCGAAAATTGGCACTGAACAAAGGTTTTTTAGTACCAGTACTTACTGGACCTTTAGTTTCCATGTAGGCTCTACCTGCGCAGCCTATAGGCCTACTGTGGAACTCCAGTTTTATGGTGTACTCCAGTTGTAATCGACTCCAGTCAATTTCTTAAACTGTAGGTGAGGGCCCAAGGGAAGGACTTAGAGAGGGGATGCATTTTTAAAGCTCATATAAAGCCTAAATTTCAGAAAGACAAAAAGTAAATCAAAAGTAATGCAAACCAGTGTAATTCTGTTACATATTTGGGACAATATTGCATTACATAATAATACACTGCAAAAGACTAAGGCATTACATGTTCAAAGTAACTTGCCCATTGCTCCCAGCTGAGGACAGAGAGGGAATCCCTTAAAATCCCTAAAATTCACCTCACGTTGCATCTGACAAAGTGCTGTTGATTAGTACAAGTTTGGAGCTATAGGTCCTATATGCTAAAAGTAAATGCAGGCCTATGAATGCATTATGGTGAGAGTTGTGGCTCTACAATATTTCAAAAGCTGTTTGCAACTGTTCTTTGTAAAGTGTGAGAGCATCAGCTCTAAAATCAAACTTTCTGAGCAGTGAAAGAGTCTAACAGTAATTTTGTCACAATGGCCTTTCTACAGGGTAACAGCAGCCAGGACTATAGCCAACTATAGGCCAACATAAAGACTGTACTTCCAAAATTCTACCAACATGTCAAGGGTTCAACCAGAGGAGAGAACACTTTGTTTACTCCAACATCAAACATGCATACAGAGCCATACCCCTCCCCCACCTCGGACAGTCAGACCATCTTTCCCTTCTGCTCCCCGCAGCTTACACCCCCCTCAGACGCAGTGTCAGGTCCACCACAAAAACTGTTAAAATCTGGCTGGACGACGCAATATCCAAACTACAGGACTGTTTGAAGGGACAGACTGAGACATATTTGAACACCAGGAACTGGAGACATTCACAGGGTCAGTACTGGACTACATCAAGTTCTGTATTGACAATGTGACAGTGCATAAGGATATTCAGGTTTTCCCTAACAGGAAACCATGGATGACCAAACAAGTCTGTGCACTCCTCAGAGCCCATGACTCTACTTTCAGGCAACAGAGCCCTTTACAGGGCTGCCCGTGCTGACCTGAAAAGAGGAATTTAAATTTTACGGACCATAGGAGGAGCATAGAATCCCACCTGTCCAGCCACAGCACAAGAAAGGTGTGGCAGGGCGTCCATTTCATTTCATTTTTCATTTATCTATTCATTTCATTCGTTTAAAACAAAACAAAATAACAGATGCAACACAATTGCATCTATACAATTATAACAAATATGAATGAAAAGGGAACAGAAAGAAGCATAAGCTTATGATATCTGCCCCTTATCAACTCAAACTTATATTACAACAAATATATATAACAATAATAATAATGATGATAATAATCATTCTAATAATACAACAATCTTATTACTGTGCAGTACTAGTACTAGTATCTTTTCATTAATTCCACTTTCACATTTTTCTTGAAAACTTGAATAGACGTTGATGATTTAATTTCATGCTCAAGATTGTTCCATAGACTGACTCCTTGGATTGAGACACATCTTTCCTTTGGTTTTGTTCTGAATACTGGTTTAGAAAAAATATCAGTTCCTCTTAATTTATAACTAGTTTCCCTCTTTTTGAATCTATTTTGCACGTTGATTGGTAATAATATTTGATGAGCTTTGTACATAATTTTGAGTAAGTTATATTCTACCAATTCTTTAAATTTTTACGTTTTTAATTGTACAAATATAGGGTTTGTGTGGGCTCTGTATCCACTTCCTTTCACCACAGGGATAGCGCGTTTCTGTAAAAGGAAGATTGGTTCAGTGAGGGATTTACAGGCACTTCCCCACACTTCAATCCAATAAGTCAGATATGAAACAATCAGTGAGTTACATAAAAGAAACATGGCTTGGGCTTCCGGTTATGGCTGCCAACTAGACGGACGTGTGCGAACCTGCTCTGTTATTTTCTGTGCAAAATCCTGTTGCAAATTGCATTTTTAGTACAAGTGTGTGCGGATATATAGAGAGAATGCCAACTAATGCTAAGATTGCCAAAGAAAAAGGAAAAACTGTAACACAGTCGAAGTTATCTGATTTCGGGAAATTGGTGGAGCCAAAAACTAGCAAAGAAGTAGCTAGCCCGATGGAAGTGAAGGCTAACGTTAGCAAAGAGGCTAGTGCTGCATCCGAAACCCACACTGGCATCCCGGCGGCAGCTGACAGTGAACTCAAACTCGTTAAGGAAGAAATCCTGAAGGCGGTGGGGGATTTAAGGGAAGAGTTTAACGCCAAACTGAATGGCATTCTAAAGGCAACAGAGGAAACGACAAAACAAGTAGGTGACTGCACTAATAGGATCGTACAAGCAGAGGCGCGTGTCTCCGCTTTGCAGGATGAATGTGTAACACTCAGTGACAAGGTTGAAAAGTTGGGAAAGAGGAACCGGGAGTTGGAGGATAAGCTGATTGACATGGAAACCAGATCGCGTCTGAATAACGTACGACTGGTGGGACTGCCAGAGGGAGCGGAGGGTCTGGACGCATGTTCGTTTCTTGAGAGCTGGCTCCCAGACGCATTGGACATGACACTGCTGCGGTCGCCCTTAGTGCTGCGGTCGCCCTTAGTGCTGGAGGCACCGCATTGGGCCAAAGGTACAGGAGGTACACCAAGACCTCTGATAATGAGATTTCTGAATTATAAACAGAAAGTCTCCGTGATGAATGCTCCAAGAATGAAGGGGGCCATCCTATATAAGAATATCAATGTGCGGCTCTACAACGATTTGGCAACGGAGGTGCACAAGCAGAGGAGGCAATACGTCAACAACTGCGGAGGCTGGGACTGAGACATGGACTGAGACTGCCTGCCAAACTGCTGGTAACATACAGAGAAAAAAAGTTAACATTTGATAATGTGTCACAAGTGCAGGAGTTCATTCGTAGCATTGAAGGGGAGAATTCTGACCAGCTAGATTAGGATGTATCACAGTGCGCAATATCAGGTCTTTCATTAACATCCTATTTTATTGTCTCTGAGGTTAAAGCTGTGCATGTCACGTTTATTGTCATTGCAGGAATTTTGTTTTGGTATCTTTATGTCAGTGCACAATAATTTATAAAAGCACTATCTAAAAGATAAAAATTTAGAAGTAATTTTTTTTTTTTTTTTTTTTTTTTTTTTTTAATCAACGGTGACATAAAATCTAAGGGGATTGATCTAGAGCTAGGATCTGTCCCCAAAGATTAGCGGAAGATACATAAATAAGGGGAATAACCAGAAAGTTCATTACTAGTTCAAAGTTCAGTTCACACATTTCAAAATGAACTAGTTCGTTCATAGTTCATAATTGTTTATAGTTAGTAGTTCGTTCATAGTTCCAAAAAATGAACTAGTTCATAGTTCTTTTTTCCCCAATACATTGCTGCGAGCTATTATTTTTCAATATCATTGCCAAAGCCCATATAGAACCATAGACAGCAATTATTATATCAGTTTTAACAATCAAACCATGTGTTATTCATGTGTTATCTCCATCTTAATATCCAATTTTACATCCTTATCCAACTATAAATAACAGTCCCCATAATGATAAAACACCTGCAATTCAACAGAATAAAGAAAATACTTAAATAACCCCCATATGGTATGACTTAATTAACTAAGAGACTTAACTCTTTCACTGCCAGCCTGTTTTCAAAATCTAAGCCTGTAGAGTGCCAGAGATTCAGAGAATTTTCACTGATTTTACAAGACTCACAGAATACTGAGTTCTTTGACTATATAAACATGGCACACATCAAAATAAAGCCTAGACTCTCTTCTTTCACCTGGAAAAAAAATTATGTTTCTAACCTTTTCGGTTCTCAAATAACTGATAGTAGAATATAGGGAAGTTTCAGCAAAAACACTGGTTTTTGAGCAAGAAATGGAGAAAACGAGCGTTGAGTTCAGAGAAGGATTTCGAGCAGATCAGTGACTTTGACATCAATATTTATTGATTTAGTGACACCTCAAACATCTAAAATAACAGAGAAAGAGATTTTTGATGACAAAGTACATTTTTTATTTACAAATATAAGAATATAAGGCTCTGTGAATAGTGCCAAGAGATGTTTACAGGATATAATAATATCTTTTCATATAAAATAGAACTTTGTTGAGGCTTTGTCTGAGGCCCAGAGTACAGACCCATAATAAAAACTAATACACACACACACACACACACACACCTACACACACACCTACACACACACACACACACACACACATATATATATGTACATACACACAAGCCCATGCATAAACCTTTACACACACACACAGCTACACACGCACGCGCGCACGCACGCACACGCGCACGCACGCACGCACGCACACACACACACACACACACACACACAACTTCATTCATTACAATTACCATACAGCACCATTACTGCTCCAAGTCAGTAAACTTCTTCTTTGGAGCTGTTGTAGTTCTGAGGAGACTCCCTGGTCCGTGCAGCGCACACATGACACGCCCCCTCCTCGGGCACAGCAGATCTCTGCTCAGACCTCTCTGCTTGATCCGGCTTGTCTCTGCGATCCTCTGATCCAGGATCCTGGGTCCCAAGAGCGATCTGATCGCTCCATAGGCGCTGATCAACAGTTATCTGCTTTTCCGGGTTCGCTGGCCTCGCCATCTTACACACATCTATACACACACTGCACTCCTCCTTTCTTCCCCGGCTCTGATCGGCAAATAATGATACAAGATCGCCATCTACAGGTTGAGAGACGTGAATTACACCTCAAAAGTTGCTCCAGGCTGTAACCTAGCAACCCCCGCTGAAAAACGTGTTGAACGTCTATAGACGTTCTGGCAATCAACGGTTGGGTTCGCCCGAACGTCTATAGACGTCTCCGGCAGCCAATGAGTTAAGAAAACAAAATTAACCCACAAATTAACATTAGTGATCCCCCCTTTAATGTGGCCCCCTTTAGCGCACCACTCTGCGCTGTTTTTCGCAAGACCAGGAAGTGCCACAGTTTGGCCCCTGAACCAGAGAGCAGCACGGAGGAGAAGGTCAGGAGAGCATGAGGGGAACAGAGTCCAGATAGCAGGAAACAGTTTGTAAGCGCTCCTGCAGTAGCAGCGAAAGGTTTGAGGCAACCCAGGCGGAGCGCTGCGCGAGAGGGAGAGAGGTGCGGGTCGGGGGGTGGGTTTCGGTTCGATGGGGGTGGGTTTCGGTTCATAAAGTTCAGAGGGTTTATTGCGTGTTCGTTAGTTCCAGGGTCAACGTTTTCAGAAAACCAGCCATTGTTTTGAATGTCCCAAAAAATAAAACTTAAGTTCATATCCTGGAATTGCCGAGGTTTACAGAAAATTAAAAAAAATTAAGCAGGTGATGAATAAACTAAAAGACTCTGGTGCAAAAATTATATTTCTATAACAGACTGACACTATTAAAGAAGACCCTGTTAAAATTAGTAGGAGATGGCAGGGCACTGTCTATGCAGCATCTTTTAACTCACAGGCAAGGGGAGTTATGACCCTTGTTCATAACTCAGTTTCTTTTCAGTTTTCTTTTGATAAGGTTGAGTGGCCTTATCTTTTCAATGTTTTGCAACGATTTGGATATGGGAATAATTTTCTAAAATGGGTGCGATTGCTATACTTAAATTCTACTGCAGAGGTGGTGACAAATAAAAACTTCACAGCCGATTGAGATAAAAAGAGGATGTAGACAGGGTTGTCCTTTGTCGCCCCTCCTGTTCACTTTGGCAATAGAACCTTTAGCAATTGCCATAAGAAAACACGCGGATATAGCTGGAATAAAGATTTGCCATGTTGAACACAAAATTGCACTGTATGCAGATGTTATCCTTTTCGTTTCAAACATTAGTAGAACAATTCCAGTTATCTTAAATTTGATAGGAGACTTTGGTAGGATTTCTGGGTACACAATTAATAATACCAAATCCCCCATTCTATTACTTGATCGAAATGAAGCTAATAATCCTGACCCGCAGGTTCTATCTTTTAAAGTGGTGGATCACTTTATATATTTGGGTATAGAAATAAGGCGCAACCTGAATTCTATTGTCAGGGCTTACTATGAATCTTTGATGCATGACATAACGGAATCTATTGATAGGTGGATGTCATTACCTTTGTCCTTAATTGGAAGAATTAATGTTATAAAAATGAATATGCTCCCAAAAATGTTATATTTGTTTCAGAATGTGCCATTGCCCCCTCCCAATGATTTTTTTGCAAAGATAAAAAAAACAATTTATTGCATTTATTTGGAAAAATTATAAAGCTTGAATTTGATTATCTTTAATGTATCTGCCATATAACCAGGGAGGGTTAAAATGTCCAAATGTAATTTGGTATTATTGGGCTACACAATTAAGATCAATCAAATTTTATTTTGAATCTAATAATGCCCCCAGTGGAAAGAAATGGAGTCAAATGGTCTAGATTTACCATTACCATATTATCTTTACTCAGATAAGGTCTTCAACCTGATAAAAAAACAAAAAAAACAAATCCAATTGTTAAACATATGATAGAAATCTGGTTTAGGGTGCGCAAATATATTAAGGAGACTGGTATTTTGTCTTTGTACGCTCCAATCTGGGGAAACCAGTATTTCATCCCTGGGAGGGATTCAAAACTGGGCATCAAAGGGATTAAAGTCAATACAGGATCTATTTATGCCAAATTCAGAATCACTAATGTATTTTGAGGAAATGGTATACAAGTACAATATAGATAGAAAATACTTTTTAAAATTTCTCCAACTAAGGAGATTTCTTAGAACCAATCAGGATAATCAATTAACAAGACTGAAAAAAAACATTGTTGGAAAGAATCATCTCTAAATACAGTCAGAGTAAGGGTGCCATATCAGAGCTGTATGACCTTTTACTGTCTAATTCAAATGAAAACTCTGACTCTAAACTCAGGGCATGGAATGAGGATCTCAAAACAAATTTGTCAAAAGAGGACTGGGAATTAGCATGCAGCAAAGCCCACAAACGGTTAATTAATACGATTTAGGCTTCTGCAATATATGTAACACCAGTCAAATTGAACCTTTATAACCATAATATAGCGGATACTTGTAGTAAGTGTGCTAATGCTAAAGGAACTCTATTTCACTGCATGTGGCAGTGCCCTGGACTCTTTTGGGAGGAGGTTAGAGGAGCAGTGGAGATGATTGTTTCAAATAATGTTCCAACAAATTCTGCAATGTTTATTTTAGGTATATATCCGAAAAAACACAAGTTTACTAAAAGTGAACAAACTATGATTAATATGTGCTTTTTACAAGCTAAAAGAACAATTGCAATATTTTGGGAAAAAAAACTCATAGGCACAAGTTGTTACACTGGGTAAAGCAGATGCTCATAGTTTTTTCATTGGAAAAGATTACATGTATTAGAAAAGGAAAGTTGAAACTGTTTGATGATGTATTTAAAACTTTTATGGTACTGGGGATTATTCTGTAGACCTGTGTGTGTGTGTATATATATATATATATATATATATATATATATATATATATATATATATATATATAATGTTTATACTGGGAAAATATACTATTTATTTTCCCAGTATAATATTTCCCAGTATATATTTATGTGTATATGGATGGCTATAATTGAATTTACTAAATCTGAGGTTGATCTGTTGTTGGTTTTGTTTTTGTTTAAGTACACAACTGGCATAATGTTTGTGACTATGCTTTTGATAATGTACAAAAAAACTAAATGAAAATATATTGTTCAAAAAAAAAAAGAAACATGTCATTTTTGCTAAGACAGTCCTTCACTTTGTGTAATACAGCTATTGTTTGTGATACTTTTGATTTAACTTGTTCTATGTGTGATTTCCATGCCAAATGTTCATCAATTACAACACCTAAAAACTTGATCTCACTTGTCCTTTCAATCTCCAGTCCTTGTATGACCAATCTTGCATCTATGTCTTTCCTTTTGCAACTAAAAATCATAAACTTTGTCTTACTTAATCATCACCAAGATGACGGCGCGTGAAGACGCAGCGGCCCCTCGTCCGGCCGATAGCGTAGTGTTTTCACCGTCTTTGTCTAGTCTATCTTGTCCGTCTTCAGTGTTTTTTAACAAGTACAGTAGGCAGTTTCTGCTGGACATAGGCAGAACTGGCCAGCACAACTCCCTGGACACTGTACTAGAGGAGAAGCTGGCGCGCTTCGGACTACTCCGCCGGCCTGCTGCTAATGCTGCTAACGCTGCTACAACGGACTCGCCTGCCGCCCCCCGCCCGGAGAGGAGACGCCGCAAGCGGTGTGAGAGGAAGCAGAAGCGAGGCAAGCGCAGCGGTATCAGAGCTAGGCTAACGGCTAGCCCGCACCGGCCGGCCATTCCATCCATTCTCCTCGCCAACGTGCAGTCTCTGGACAATAAAATGGACTACATCAGACTGAGGGCTGCCCAGCGCGACGTGAGGGAGTGCTGTGTTTTTGTTTTTACGGAAACATGGCTCCATGACAACATCCCGGACTCAGCGATACGCCTGGACGAGCTAACATGCTACCGCTCGGACCGAGCTAGCAGTGTCCCCGGAGTTAAATCCCGCGGAGGGGGTTTAATAATTTTTCTTCGGGACACTTATTGTCGGGACGCTGTGGTGGTATGTAGACACTGTTCACCCCTAGTGGAGTTTATGATTCTGAAGTGCCGGCCTTTTTATCTCCCGCGTGAAATCACGGCAATATTGCTAGTGGTGGTTTACGTCCCCCATCACCGAACAGCGCTGATAGAAGGGAGGCACTGTATGAGCTGTATAACTCTATTAGCGAGCAACAGACTGCTCACCCGGACGGATTTTTTATCCTTGCCGGGGATTTCAACCATGCAGACCTCAAAACTGTCATGCCACAAATGCATCAGCATGTTGATTTCCCAACCAGGGGAAACAACATTTTGGACATGGTTTACACTACACACAAGGGAGCATACAAGGCTTACCCCCTCCCCCACATAGGCCTCTCTGACCACATCTCTGTTGTGCTCAGACTGGCATACAGACCCCGTGTGAGGGTCTCCAGGCCGGCTCTGAAGCAGATCCAGGTGTGGCCAGAGGGGGCCTCGCCTGCACTACAGCACTGCCTCGGTACAACAGACTGGGCAGTGTTCAAACAGGCCGCCACATACAACAATCACACTGACATTGAGGAGTACGCAGACACTGTGACCTCCTACATCACCAAATGCATTGGTGATGTCACACACACAAAAACCATCACCACCAGGGCTAACCAGAAGCCATGGCTGACAGGGGAGGTTCACAGGCTGTTGAGAGCCAGGAACGCTGCCTTCAGAGCTGGGGATGTCCCCCATCTGAGGGCAGCAAGAGCCAACCTGTCCCGTGGCATCAGGAAAGCCAAACACAGATACACACAGAAAATAACCGGACACTTTAGAGACAGCAGGGACACACGGAGTCTGTGGCAGGGCATCCAGAACATCACGGATTACAAACCCTTGCCACAGACCTGTGACAATAATATCACCCTGCTCAATGACCTCAACAGCTTCTTTGCACGGTTTGAGGCAGGAAATGACACCCGGCCCCAAAAAACTCCACCACCTCCCCACGACCAGCCCCTGTGTGTGTCTGCAGCCAGCGTGAAGAGGACACTCTCCAGGATCAACACCCGCAAGGCTGCAGGCCCGGACAACATTCCTGGTCGTGTGTTGAAGGACTGTGCAGAGGAGCTCAAGGATGTCTTCACAGACATCTTTAATGCTTCTCTGAGCCAGGCTGTCGTTCCCTCCTGCTTCAAAACCACTACCATCGTTCCCGTGCCAAAGAAGCCCACTCCGGCCACTTTTAATGACTATCGCCCTGTTGCACTGACCCCCATCATCATGAAGTGCTTTGAACGGCTAGTCATGGCACACATCAAATCCATCCTCCCCCCACCCTAGACCCATACCAGTTTGCATACCGGGCCAACCGCTCTACCGAGGATGCAATCTGTTCTGCACTTCACCCGGCTCTCACCCACCTGGACAATAAAGACTCATATGTGAGAATGCTGTTCATAGATTTCAGTTCAGCATTCAACACTATAATCCCACAGCAGCTCATTATCAAACTGGACCACCTGGGGCTTCAGACCTCACTCTGTAATTGGCTGCTGGACTTCCTCAGTGAGAGGCCACAGGCAGTGCGGGTCGGCAGAAACACCTCAAGCTGCATTAGACTGAGCACAGGAGCCCCCCAGGGCTGTGTGCTCAGTCCGATGCTCTTCACTCTGCTGACCCACGACTGCTCACCAGCGTTCAGCACCAATCACATAGTGAAGTTTGCGGACGATACGACTGTGGTGGGTCTCATCTCTAATAACGATGAGACAAACTACAGGAGTGAGGTGAGCCTTCTGACCCAGTGGTGCAGCAATAACAATCTCCTTCTTAATGTTGAAAAGACCAAGGAGATTGTTATTGACTTCCGGAGAGGCCCCACCCAGCACCCCCCACTGTCCATCAATGGTGCTGCTGTAGAGAGGGTGAGCAGCACCAAATTCCTGGGGGTGCACATCAGTGAGGACCTCTCCTGGACAGTGAATACTGTATCACTGGCAAAGAGGGCTCAGAAGCGCCTCTATTTCCTCTGCAAACTGAGGAGAGCTGGAGCCCCTCCACCCATTATGACCACCTTCTACCGAGGCACCATTGAGAGCGTCCTGACCAGCTGCATCACTGTGTGGTACGGGAGCTGAACAGAACAGGAAAGCCCTGCAGCGCATAGTGAATGCAGCTGGGAGGATCGCTGGTGTCTCTCTCCCCTCTCTCCTAGACATTTTTAACACCCGGCTCACCCGCAGAGCGTCCAGCATTGTGGGTGACCCGAGCCACCCCGCACATAGCCTGTTCAGCCTCCTGCCCTCGGGGAGAAGGTACCGGAGTCTCCGGGCCCACTCCACCAGACTGTCAAACAGCTTCATCCACCAGGCTTTCAAACAGCTTCATCCACCAGGCTGTCAGGAGGCTGAACTCACACCCGAACTCCCACCTTACCCATCTCCCACCCCCCACCCCCCATATTGGCATAACCTGTATTCCATAAAAGACACATCACTCTAGACACTTTAAAAAAAAACTGCTGCTAAGGACGACCGTTGCACTGTTGCACATTTACATTTACTACTGGATTTTACTCCTGTTGCACTGTTGTTTACTACTGTTATTGCACATTTACTACTGGAATTTTTAGTACTGTTGTTTACTCCTGTTATTGCACTAGAATTACTACTGTTGCACACTTATTTTTATTTATCTTAACTCCAATGCACATTCTACTGCACATGACCAATTCACTGCTGTATCTTCCATTGCACATTTTGATGCACACTGCACACTTTGGAAATCTGTATATAGTATAGGTTATTTATTATGTTGCACTGTTTTAAGATTTTAGACCGTAGACTTTAGTTTTAACTTTAGATCTCTGTCTTAGATAGTTTTTGTTGTGTTTTGTCTTCATGTTGTATTCTGTACACTGTCTTTTTGCACTACTTGGCCAGAGAGAAACGAAATTTCGATTCACTGTATGTTGAACACATATGGCAGAATTGACAATAAAGCTGACTTTGAACTTTGAACTTATATTTATAGATAGTTTGTTGGCTTTGAACCATATACACATTTTCTGAAACTCTCTCTCTACCATTTGTAAAACCTCATTTATATTTTTTCCTGAGCAAAATAGAGTAGTATCATCTGCAAACAAAATACATTTGAGTAAACTAGAAGCAGAGACAATATCATTAACATAAATAAGAAAAAGTATAGGTCCAAGAACTGATCCTTGGGGTACTCCACATAATGTAAGATTTATTGTTATCGATTTCCACATACTGATATCTGTCTTTTAAAGGGATATGCCACCCCCAGGTCAAATTTGGGCATCTCCCCACAGTCCAGAGACTAAAACAAGTGATGAAAAGCGTTTTCCTGGTCACCCAGCTATTGTCCGAGTCTGTCAGCACTGACCGCCGCGCGAGCTGCTGCTCCTCCGCCTTAGACTGGAGTCTAACGTCGCCAGAGAAAGATTTCGGCCAAAAGGAATTAATTTGCTCGATGCTTTTCCCAATTACTTTCTGTGTAGTGCGCATTCATATCGAGTGCAAATAAATGTGCAAATCAACACGGAGAGCTTGCCTTGGTCATTTTGGGTGGGAACTATTTTTCAGTGCGGAAGGACATGGCCGAATCACGCAGCACGCTGCCAGGGGAATCCCAGTTACGCACCGGGAAGGGAGTTCCCCTGTTGCACAACGTGGTGCGTGATTCAGCGGCTGATGTTCGCATCCTTCACAGGATTCCCCCCAAAAAATTACAGGGCCCCAGCTCAAACCCTCTAGCGCCACCAACAGGTCAAAATTTGAGGGACATTTCTGCTTGAAACTTTTGAACCGTAAGTCCGATTTTCAAAAATTTGGTATGCCTGGGATCTTTCATCTTCTTTCTCTTCTCTTTCAACGTCTTTCAACGTCATGTCCGCCGGAATAGAATGTCCGCCATCTTGGATTTTGTGAAAATTAATAGAATACTTCTGTTTCTACAAATGAACTTGTAATATGGGTATTGCTGCTTGCAGCTATATTTGGGGACAAGCAGCGCTAAGCTGCAAGGCACCTATAGTGTTTCTATTGATTCTTATTATTAGGGGGCCAAGCACCAGAGGTGCTGGGCACCCTCTAGGAATCGTATTCCGTTGCCTAGGCGAGTTGCCTAGTAACCCTTTGATCTTTGCTTTGATGTTCGGGTCTGAAAGTTATTATTAGGGGGACAAGCACCAGAGGTGCTGGGCACCCTCTAGGAATCGTATTCCGTTGCCTAGGCGAGTTGCCTAGTAACCCTTTGATCTTTGCTTTGATGTTCGGGTCTGAAAGTTATTATTAGGGGGCCAAGCACCGGAGGTGCTGGGCACCCTCTAGGAATCGTATTCCGTTGCCTAGGCGAGTTGCCTAGGCGAGTTGCCTAGTAACCCTTTGATCTTTGCTTTGATGTTCGGGTCTGAAAGTTATTATTATTATTATTATTCTAGTATAGGAAGTCTATGGCAGCCCCTAGAACCGTTTGGTAAAAAGTTGTGAAATTTGGCATGCACATTCCAGCCAGTCTCCTCATTACCCACAGCGATTTATAGGTCCCCAGCTCCAACCGTCTAGTGGCACCAGCAGGTCAAAGTTGCAGAAATTTGTCAATTGCCTAGCAACGCACCTAGCAACCTTTGATCTGTCTTTGATGTGTCTGTTCTGACAGGGTTAGACCCTGACCAGTCAGACCCTGTCAGACTCTGTTAGATCCTGTCAGACCTTGTTAGACCCTGTCAAACGGTGCTTGGCCCCCGCATTGCTGCTTGCAGCTATATTTAGGGGGCCAAGCACCAGAGGTGCTGGGCACCCTCTAGGAATCGTATTCTGTTGCCTAGGCGAGTTGCCTAGTAACCCTTTGATCTTTGCTTTGATGTTCGGGTCTGAAAGTTATTATTATTATTATTATTATTCTAGTATAGGAAGTCTATGGCAGCCCCTAGAACCGTTTGGTAAAAAGTTGTGAAATTTGGCATGCACATTCCAGCCAGTCTCCTCATTACCCACAGCGATTTATAGGTCCCCAGCTCCAACCGTCTAGTGGCACCAGCAGGTCAAAGTTGCAGAAATTTGTCAACTGCCTAGCAACGCACCTAGCAACCTTTGATCTGTCTTTGATGTGTCTGTTCTGACAGGGTTAGACCCTGACCCTGTCAGACCCTGTCAGACTCTGTTAGATCCTGTCAGACCTTGTTCTAACAAGGTCTGACCCTGTCAAACGGTGCTTGGCCCCCGGCATTGCTGCTTGCAGCTATATTTAGGGGGCCAAGCACCAGAGGTGCTGGGCACCCTCTAGGAATCGTATTCCGTTGCCTAGGCGAGTTGCCTAGTAACCCTTTGATCTTTGCTTTGATGTTCGGGTCTGAAAGTTATTATTATTATTATTCTTCTAGTATAGGAAGTCTATGGCAGCCCCTAGAACCGTTTGGTAAAAAGTTGTGAAATTTGGCATGCACATTCCAGCCAGTCTCCTCATTACCCACAGCAATTTATAGGTCCCCAGCTCCAACCGTCTAGTGGCACCAGCAGGTCAAAGTTGCAGAAATTTGTCAACTGCCTAGCAACGCACCTAGCAACCTTTGATCCGTGACGAATATATTTGTCAAGGGTGTTTTTCAGCGGGGGTCGCTAGAATATGACCTGGAGCAGCTTTGAAGGTGTAATTCACGTCTCCCAACCTGTAGGTAGCAATCTTGTATCATTATCTGCCGATCGGAGACCCGGAAGAGAGGAGGAGTGTAGTTTGTGTACTGTGTATTGGCCAGAGGAGCAAGATGGTGAGGGAATCCGGAAAAGCAGATGACTGTTGATCAGCGCCTATGGAGCGGTCTGATCGCTCTTGGGACCTAGGATCCTGGATCAGAGGATCACAGAGACAAGCCGGATCAAGCAGCGAGGTCAGGGCCGAGATCTGCTCTGTCTGAGGCAGGGGGCATGTCGTGTGTGCGCTGCGCGGAGCAAGAACTCTGATCAGAACTACGACAGCGCCAAAGAAGAAGTTTACTGACTTGGAGCAGTAGATCCTGGTCTCCAGAGAGGCATGAGATGAGAAGAATTAAGTTTACATGATGCTGCTGTGTGGGAATTGTAATGAATGAAGTTATGTGTGTGTACGTGCGTGTGTATACGCACGTGTGTGCGTGCGTGTGCGTGTGTGTGTGTGTGTAGCTGTGTGTGTGTAAAGGTTTATGCATGGGCTTGTGTGTATGTACATATATGTGTGTGTGTGTGTGTATTAATTTTTATTTTTATTATGGATCTGTACTCTGAGCCTCAATATTGTTGTGAAGTGACAAAGTTCTATTTTATAGGAAAAGATATATCCTGTAAACATCTCTTGGCACTATTGATTTGAAGGAATTTTCAATTCAAAGAGCCTTATATTCTTATATTTGTAAATAAAAAATGTACTTTGTCATCAAAAATCTCTTTCTCTGTTGTTTTAGATGTTTGAGGTGTCATTAAATCAATAAATATTGACATCAAAATCACTGATCTGCTCGAAATGACTCTTTGTACATAACGCTCATTTTCTCCACTTTGTGGTAAAAACTGTTTTTGCTGAAACACAGACTCCCCATGGTGAAAGGAATAAAGAATAAGAAGAATAATATATAATAATATAGCTACAAGCAGCATTTTTTTAAATAATTAGAATCACGACAGCGCCAAAGAAGTTTACTATCTTGGATCCTGGTTTCCAAAGAGGCATGAGATGAGAAGAATTAAGTTTACATAATTCTGTTTTCTAGGTGAAAGAAGAGAGTCTACACTTCATTTTGATGTGTACCATGTTTATATAGTCAAAGAACTCAGTATTCTGTTAGTCTTGGAAAATCTGTGAAAATGATCTAAAAGTTTTCCAGCCAGTCTCCTCATTACCCACAGCAATTTATAGGTCCCCAGCTCCAACCGTCTAGTGGCACCAGCAGGTCAAAGTTGCAGAAATTTGTCAACTGCCTAGCAACGCACCTAGCAACCTTTGATCTGTCTTTGATGTGTCTGTTCTGACAGGGTTAGACCCTGACCCTGTCAGACCCTGTCAGACTCTGTTAGATCCTGTCAGACCTTGTTAGACCCTGTCAAACGGTGCTTGGCCCCCGCATTGCTGCTTGCAGCTATATTTATTATTAGGGGGCCAAGCACCAGAGGTGCTGGGCACCCTCTAGGAATTGTATTCCGTTGCCTAGGCGAGTTGCCTAGTAACCCTTTGATCTTTGCTTTGATGTTCGGGTCTGAAAGTTATTATTATTATTATTATTATTCTAGTATAGGAAGTCTATGGCAGCCCCTAGAACCGTTTGGTAAAAAGTTGTGAAATTTGGCATGCACATTCCAGCCAGTCTCCTCATTACCCACAGCAATTTATAGGTCCCCAGCTCCAACCGTCTAGTGGCACCAGCAGGTCAAAGTTGCAGAAATGTGTCAACTGCCTAGCAACGCACCTAGCAACCTTTGATCTGTCTTTGATGTGTCTGTTCTGACAGGGTTAGACCCTGACCCTGTCAGACCCTGTCAGACTCTGTTAGATCCTGTCAGACCTTGTTGTATTATAATTATTCCCGTTCTATAGGAAGTCTATGGCAGCCCCTAGAACCGTTTGGTAAAAAGTTGTGAAATTTGGCATGCACATTCCAGCCAGTCTCCTCATTACCCACAGCGATTTATAGGTCCCCAGCTCCAACCGTCTAGTGGCACCAGCAGGTCAAAGTTGCAGAAATTTGTCAACTGCCTAGCAACGCACCTAGCAACCTTTGATCCGTCTTTGATGTGTCTGTTCTGACAGGGTTAGACCCTGACCCTGTCAGACCCTGTCAGACTCTGTTAGATCCTGTCAGACCTTGTTGTATTATAATTATTCCCGTTCTATAGGAAGTCTATGGCAGCCCCTAGAACCGTTTGGTAAAAAGTTGTGAAATTTGGCATGCACATTCCAGCCAGTCTCCTCATTACCCACAGCGATTTATAGGTCCCCAGCTCCAACCGTCTAGTGGCACCAGCAGGTCAAAGTTGCAGAAATTTGTCAACTGCCTAGCAACGCACCTAGCAACCTTTGATCTATCTTTGATGTGTCTGTTCTGACAGGGTTAGACCCTGACCCTGTCAGACCCTGTCAGACTCTGTTAGATCCTGTCAGACCTTGTTAGACCCTGTCAAACGGTGCTTGGCCCCCGCATTGCTGCTTGCAGCTATATTTAGGGGGCCAAGCACCAGAGGTGCTGGGCACCCTCTAGGAATCGTATTCCGTTGCCTAGGCGAGTTGCCTAGTAACCCTTTGATCTTTGCTTTGATGTTCGGGTCTGAAAGTTATTAGGGGGCCAAGCACCAGAGGTGCTGGGCACCCTCTAGGAATCGTATTCCGTTGCCTAGGCGAGTTGCCTAGTAACCCTTTGATCTTTGCTTTGATGTTCGGGTCTGAAAGTTATTATTATTATTATTATTCTAGTATAGGAAGTCTATGGCAGCCCCTAGAACCGTTTGGTAAAAAGTTGTGAAATTTGGCATGCACATTCCAGCCAGTCTCCTCATTACCCACAGCAATTTATAGGTCCCCAGCTCCAACCGTCTAGTGGCACCAGCAGGTCAAAGTTGCAGAAATTTGTCAACTGCCTAGCAACGCACCTAGCAACCTTTGATCTGTCTTTGATGTGTCTGTTCTGACAGGGTTAGACCCTGACCCTGTCAGACCCTGTCAGACTCTGTTAGATCCTGTCAGACCTTGTTAGACCCTGTCAAACGGTGCTTGGCCCCCGCATTGCTGCTTGCAGCTATATTTAGGGGGCCAAGCACCAGAGGTGCTGGGCACCCTCTAGGAATCGTATTCCGTTGCCTAGGCGAGTTGCCTAGTAACCCTTTGATCTTTGCTTTGATCTTCGGGTCTGAAAGTTATTATTATTATTATTATTCTTCTAGTATAGGAAGTCTATGGCAGCCCCTAGAACCGTTTGGTAAAAAGTTGTGAAATTTGGCATGCACATTCCAGCCAGTCTCCTCATTACCCACAGCAATTTATAGGTCCCCAGCCCCAACCGTCTAGTGGCAGCAGCAGGTCAAAGTTGCAGAAATTTGTCATGTTGAATCCAAACGTTGAGTGCCGTGACGAATATATTTGTCAAGGGTGTTTTTCAGCGGGGGTCGCTAGAATATGACCTGGAGCAGCTTTGAAGGTGTAATTCACGTCTCCCAACCTGTAGGTAGCAATCTTGTATCATTATCTGCCGATCGGAGACCCGGAAGAGAGGAGGAGTGTAGTTTGTGTACTGTGTATTGGCCAGAGGAGCAAGATGGTGAGGGAATCCGGAAAAGCAGATGACTGTTGATCAGCGCGTATGGAGCGGTCTGATCGCTCTTGGGACCTAGGATCCTGGATCAGAGGATCACAGAGACAAGCCGGATCAAGCAGCGAGGTCAGGGCCGAGATCTGCTCTGTCTGAGGCAGGGGGCATGTCGTGCGTGCGCTGCGCGGAGCAAGAACTCTGATCAGAACTACGACAGCGCCAAAGAAGAAGTTTACTGACTTGGAGCAGTAGATCCTGGTCTCCAGAGAGGCATGAGATGAGAAGAATTAAGTTTACATGATGCTGCTGTGTGGGAATTGTAATGAATGAAGTTATGTGTGTGTACGTGCGTGTGTATACGCACGTGTGTGCGTGCGTGTGCGTGTGTGTGTGTGTGTAGCTGTGTGTGTGTAAAGGTTTATGCATGGGCTTGTGTGTATGTACATATGTGTGTGTGTGTGTGTGTGTGTGTGTGTATTAATTTTTATTTTTATTATGGATCTGTACTCTGAGCCTCAATATTGTTGTGAAGTGACAAAGTTCTATTTTATAGGAAAAGATATATCCTGTAAACATCTCTTGGCACTATTGATTTGAAGGAATTTTCAATTCAAAGAGCCTTATATTCTTATATTTGTAAATAAAAAATGTACTTTGTCATCAAAAATCTCTTTCTCTGTTGTTTTAGATGTTTGAGGTGTCATTAAATCAATAAATATTGACATCAAAATCACTGATCTGCTCGAAATGACTCTTTGTACATAACGCTCATTTTCTCCACTTTGTGGTAAAAAATATAAGGATATTTTATATAGGAAGTCTATGGCAGCCCCTAGAACCGTTTGGTAAAAAGTTGTGAAATTTGGCATGCACATTCCAGCCAGTCTCCTCATTACCCACAGCAATTTATAGGTCCCCAGCTCCAACCGTCTAGTTATTATTATAATTATTCTCCTAGTATAGGAAGTCTATGGCAGCCCCTAGAACCGTTTGGTAAAAAGTTGTGAAATTTGGCATGCACATTCCAGCCAGTCTCCTCATTACCCACAGCAATTTATAGGTCCCCAGCTCCAACCGTCTAGTTATTATTATAATTATTCTCCTAGTATAGGAAGTCTATGGCAACCCCTAGAACCGTTTGGTAAAAAGTTGTGAAATTTGGCATGCACATTCCAGCCAGTCTCCTCATTACCCACAGCAATTTATAGGTCCCCAGCTCCAACCGTCTAGTGGCACCAGCAGGTCAAAGTTGCAGAAATTTGTCAACTGCCTAGCAACGCACCTAGCAACCTTTGATCTGTCTTTGATGTGTCTGTTCTGACAGGGTTAGACCCTGACCCTGTCAGACCCTGTCAGACTCTGTTAGATCCTGTCAGACCTTGTTAGACCGTGTAGTTTGTGTACTGTGTATTGGCCAGAGGAGCAAGATGGTGAGGGAATCCGGAAAAGCAGATGACTGTTGATCAGCGCCTATGGAGCGGTCTGATCGCTCTTGGGACCTAGGATCCTGGATCAGAGGATCACAGAGACAAGCCGGATCAAGCAGCGAGGTCAGGGCCGAGATCTGCTCTGTCTGAGGCAGGGGGCATGTCGTGTGTGCGCTGCGCGGAGCAAGAACTCTGATCAGAACTACGACAGCGCCAAAGAAGAAGTTTACTGACTTGGAGCAGTAGATCCTGGTCTCCAGAGAGGCATGAGATGAGAAGAATTAAGTTTACATGATGCTGCTGTGTGGGAATTGTAATGAATGAAGTTATGTGTGTGTACGTGCGTGTGTATACGCACGTGTGTGCGTGCGTGTGCGTGTGTGTGTGTGTGTGTAGCTGTGTGTGTGTAAAGGTTTATGCATGGGCTTGTGTGTATGTACATATATGTGTGTGTGTGTGTATTAATTTTTATTTTTATTATGGATCTGTACTCTGAGCCTCAATATTGTTGTGAAGTGACAAAGTTCTATTTTATAGGAAAAGATATATCCTGTAAACATCTCTTGGCACTATTGATTTGAAGGAATTTTCAATTCAAAGAGCCTTATATTCTTATATTTGTAAATAAAAAATGTACTTTGTCATCAAAAATCTCTTTCTCTGTTGTTTTAGATGTTTGAGGTGTCATTAAATCAATAAATATTGACATCAAAATCACTGATCTGCTCGAAATGACTCTTTGTACATAACGCTCATTTTCTCCACTTTGTGGTAAAAAATATAAGGATATTTTATATAGGAAGTCTATGGCAGCCCCTAGAACCGTTTGGTAAAAAGTTGTGAAATTTGGCATGCACATTCCAGCCAGTCTCCTCATTACCCACAGCAATTTATAGGCCCCCACCCCAAACTCTCTAGCACCACCAGCAGGTCAAAGTTGCAGGAATTTTCAGGTACATTTCTCCGTGTAACTTTTGAACCGTATGTCCAATATTCAAAATCTTGATATCCCTGGACTCCTTGGGCAAATCCGAATCCAACGCACCCTATGACGACATTTTCCGCCGGGGTACATTTTCCGCCATTTAGAATTTTATGAAAAACACTCAAAATGCTTCTCCCTCAATTTTGGGCCAATTTTGCTCAAATTTGGTACATACCATCTTTGGTATGTACCAAACAAAACATACATTTTGGCTCCTACACTGCTGCTGTGCTTTAGATTGACATGACATCTTGTGCTTTTGAAAATACTTTGTATTGCTGGCATGGAGCATGCCCCCCCCACCCCCATAGGCCGCAGGTGCGAGGGCCCGACAACGCCGCTTGCGGCTTTAATTATTATTACTATTTGTCTGCATGCACTTTCTTTTCAAACTTTCTTTTGCACTAAACTGCCTGGAGCTAATGTGGCAAGTGAATTTCTCCTGTGTGAGATCAATAAAGTCTGATCTTATCTTATCATATCTTATCTTAATCCCAGTACCAAAAAGTCCCACATCACCAGCCTCAACGACTACCATCCTGTGGCACTCACACTGGTAATCATGAAATGTTTTGAAAGATTGGTCCTCCAGCATATCAAGGACTACCTCTCTCCAGACCTCGACCCTTACAAGTTGGCATACCGGGCAAACAGCCCGGTAATAGCTTGAAATGGACAGGTGTAAATGTTCATGTAAATGGTTAAAAAGCAAAACTACAAAGCAACTAATGAGAGTTATATAAATGAAGTTATTACCTGATGGTTCTCAGTTTGTTTTATCATCACCGTTTCCTCGTGTTCAGTCGCTGTCCTTTATCCTTGGGAAAAATTGTTCACTCGCACACCTTTTGGGACCTTTTGCTAACAGTTACATTAGCTTGGTTACATTTTGGTTTAAAATGTTGGTTTAAAGCCAAATACTGTGGTATATAGGCTTTTAGTCTCCATAAATGGTTAACAACTATTAAAAGCTGGATGGATGCATTTGTTGTGTTATGATGCAACATTGTAATATTTGATTATTTAAAGAGTACTCTATCACTATATCACTATTTGTGAATTGATGTTTGTATATTTATGTGACAAACAAATTTGATGTTAATCATGTACATGTTTATTATTAATACCTTCATGTTATTAATGTTTATGGTATTAATTGTAGATTCTGGTGCTGCTAATGCTAAGCCTTAGTATTAATTAATGGTCCTGTTTGTACAGGCCAGGTTTCCTGATGGCGAGCTACACATAGGCCTTCGCCCTGAGGAAAAGGATCCAGAACGAAAAACCACTGCTCCCTTCTGTGCGGTAGGAGGCGCTGTAGCCTGCTCCCCCCACACACAAAAACTGAACACTGTTTTCCAAAGACTCATTCAGTCTTTTGAACTATTGGCTTTTACTCTCCATACGGACTATTGCCCTCTGGGGTAAACACAACGAACTGTGTTGGCTTATCTGGACTACTCGAACACTGGATTTTTGAAATACCTCAATTATTGAACTTTTCTCATCCGTTTATTAACACAATTAACTGGTCCATGAACAAATGCACTTCTGTAAATATTGTAAATATTGTTAAATACTTCAATACAAATCACTTTTGCACCACATTTCTGGTGTGTGTGTTTTTAAATGCAACCTTAATCCTCCCTGAGCCAAACTTGGAACTTCTGTAAACTAGCCCAGTAATATTGTTACCCCATTTTACTACAGCATCTGCATCCCATATGCTACAACTGCATAGTACTGGACTTTTTTTTTTTTTTTTTTTGCACTATTTTGAATTTTTTTTCTTCTATACTGTGTTGTAAAGATCCTGCTATGTTGCGTGAACAGTCCCTCAGTCGTCCAGGTAGAATCCATGATAAAAGGAGAAGTTCAATTTGTCAACTGGACAAAGTTTGTTTGGTTGAAAACGTTTCGCCGCTCATCCGAGAGGCTTCGTCAGAGCTGACGAAGCCTCTCGGATGAGCGGCGAACCAAACAAACTTTGTCCAGTTGACAAATTGAACTTCTCCTTTTATCATCCTGCTATGTTGTAAATATCATACTTAAATGTAAATATCACACTGTAGCAAGATGCTTTCAATCTCATTGTGAGTATGTATGATGCAAATTGTACATATGAATAGTGGCAATAAAAGGCATTCTATTCTATTCTATAGATGTTCTGTCTAAATAATAAATAATTTGAAAAAAAAAATCAATCAATCATAAATAATCAGATTAGTTCTAGTTACTAAAATCATGATAAAGATTGTGAAATCAGCCCATATGACAACCTGAGGCATGTTGTTTTGTGTTAGAACTCTTATAACCCTGAGTGGATACAAGATAGACAATTTAATGAAAAGACCAAAAATATATAACTATACACCACCAGTCAAAAGTTTGGACACCCTCTTTCATTTATGTTTCTTATTTTGTTTTTTGTTTTTTGTTTGTTTTTCATATTTAAACCGTGGAATGTAGTATGAAACGACCTAAACTTGTTTTATATATTTTACATTCTTCAAAATAACAACTCTATAGAAAAGAAAGTTTGACTACATGCCCTGCTCTCAATGCATTTAGTCATTATGGTCATGTTATGCTGGTATCCATATGTTTTTAAAAAGCAAAAGTTTTTATGGGCCTGTCCATATATTTAAAAAGATCAAATTAACTGAGCACTATTGTTTTTGTTGTTTTCTGTTTTTAACGGACAAGCAGATGTGGGTGTCACACAAGTTAAAAAAATGGTGGCCACTTGCCCAGTGGGCAAGTATTTTTAAATGCTTAATGTCAAGCCCTATCTAAAGTTTAAAAATGTGAGCTCAGCATGAGGAGGCCTTACCCATCCTTGTCGGCTTTATCAGGCATGACCATATCCACCCAAAGCCATGAATCTTCTAATATTTTACGCATATAAAGATCGTTGTCATCTTCGTCATCACTCTCTTGTGATCCCCCGAGAGCTTCGCTGTCATCAGAATCTGTCAAAAGATGAAGAAGAAGCAACTTTATTGATCTCACACTGAAGAAATTCTTCTCTGCATTTAACCCATCCTGTTATTAGGAGCAGTGGGCAGCACATTACTGCGCCCGGGGACCATCTCCATGATCTTCTTGCTTCAGCTTGGTCAGGACCCAAGCTGGAGGATTTTACCTATGGAGCATGTTTTGGGTTGGTGGGGGAAACCAGAGTGCCCGGAGGAAACCC
Source organism: Paratrypauchen microcephalus (assembly GCA_036785185.1). Lineage (NCBI taxonomy): Eukaryota > Metazoa > Chordata > Actinopteri > Gobiiformes > Gobiidae > Paratrypauchen > Paratrypauchen microcephalus. Next base: position 108,218 of record JAVJIX010000320.1, on the reverse strand, counting down.
ACCCAGACACGGGGAGAACATGCAAACTCCACACAGAAAGGCTCAGGCGACCTGGGGATCAAACCCAGACCATGCATGCAAACTCCACACAGAACACACACAGAAAGGCCTGGGCGACCCGGGGATCGAACCCGGAACCTTCTTGCTGTGAAGCAAGAGCACTAGCCACTCAGGGACCGTGCCGCCACAAGATGCAACCTCTTTTGAGATTGTGTATGATGACTAATGCCAAATAGATATTGGTAGCATGCCTTTCATTGAAATGGACTAGGACAAATTCTCCAAGCTGATTGGTTGACGTGTTACAACAGCAGAATAAGACATGAAATATAAAATATAACTTCTGTTAGATTCAGATTAGAGAAAAGCACAGACATTTTTCCCACAAATGCACAAAGCACCACTGCACATTAAAAAAAAATAATAATATTGTGTATTTTTGCTAAAAATGGACTGATGTCTGTCGACATCACCATGTTTGTTTGGGAGCTTTGCCTTCCACCCAAAACATAATGCTGCCCTGTGATGTGTCCAATCTTCAGCCGTCAGCGACCAGGCCCTAATGCACCAGCGGGAGCATGCCAAGATGGATTCTTGTGAGTTTGTGATCTGTGCTTTTTTGCAGTTGGTATCTAAACTGTCTGACTTAGAAGTCTCTGAATGAAAACCTGGGTTACACAGGTTTCCACTACAGGAGACTTATACATTGTGTTACTAGTGCTTCTGTGTTTATAAAATCTATTCATATTGTGATTCCTGTGTTCAGTTTTATCCTTTGTGTCTGTGGACTGTGATAAGAGAGTGCAGTATTTAGGTACACAGCATGTGTAGAGAGAGTGTTACAAATTGGTCCAATCTCCGGGCCCTATCGCACCGATGCGAGCATGCCGAGATGGATTGTTGTGAGTTTGTGATCTCACAAATATCATGAGAATTCAACTTGTTGCATAAGGTAAATCTGCTGCTTACCTGAGAGGTCAAAGGAGGACCCGCTGCCACTGGTTCTTCCTAGATCGTGGCGGTGCTGGCTGTCTAAGCTCTGAGCGTCAACCTGCTTTTTGTAAATGTTGCAACATTTAAGGAAAGTTTTGACACACTCTGGTCCCTCTGTGATGTACACCGCACGCTGCTCACAGGAGTACGGCATTAGCACCCTCCTCAGGCCGTCCCGGCAACAGCGACGCAAGAGTTTCTCCTGGAATTGTCCCACTATCAGGATTAGAAATAACACGCCATGTCAGCATGCATTTATATTTTAATTTAAATTCCAAATGGAGTTTACTGTCTCACATAGCTGTGCCTGGTGCTCCATCAGAACAGACCGCCTCCTCCTGATGTGGTCTGAACACTTCAATTCTGCCAGTGCATCATTATATTATTAATGTGCAAATTTCATCTAGATGTAATTTCATTTTCCTTTTCGTTTGGTTACCTTGCCTACTGTCTGTAGAGAGCCCATTTTCCATTGCAAAGAGCAGCCCTGCATCACTGAAAACTCCCATTGCATCCTTCCCACTTCCGTGAGTGCAGCCCATGTCTCTGCTGTCCACCTCATCCAAAATCTTAACTCACAACAAGAAATGTAAATGTAAGATGGTTTGAGAAATACCACAGTTTTTGGGGACGTACAGTGCATATTTAAAGACATATAGTGTTTTTAAAGATCAAACTGACTTGTCTTTGGCTGAAGCTTCGCTTGCTGAGCAGGTACAAAGCTTGGTCCACTGCCACCAGACTGATTTTGGCCCTCAGTTCACCTTGGATCTTCAGATTCAGTGTTTTGCCCGGCCTGTATAGTGTTGGCGTATCACCCGGTGCCTTGATAACTGGCTGTAGTTTTGGGTAGATACAAGAAAAGTTATAAAGATACTTAGTGTGTGTGTGTGTATATATATATATATATATATATATATATATATATATATATATATATATATTAGTATATACTTCTGTTTTCTCCTTAGTAGAGTGAATAAAGCTAAAAAGATCCATGGACGAAAATCATCCCAAAAAAAAGCAAAGAAACATTTAGTCTGTTGCTGCCCATTGTTTGAATTAAAAAAAAAACATTTGCATTCACAAATGTTACATATTGCCCCTTTGAAATCAATTATTTATTTTTTAAATTGGGTGTGACAAATTCACATAATTTAAGACACTAAGTGTTTCATCTTTTTAGTAAATTACTTTACCTGATTAAAAATTGTACTTCACATCCCCAAATAGATTATCTGGCCAGCCAAACCCTCATGCTTTGACAAATCTTTACAAAGACATGTACCCGTGTCCCTGATTTCAGCTGTGATTGAAAGGTGGATTACAGCGATTCCACGAGGCATTAAAAGCATTACATTTAATTTCAAGCGGCATTAAAAAATATTGGCAGTTGTGCCAAAAACATTTCTAGTAGGCTATCTAGTGAAAGATTTATTTATATTTAAGGAAGTTAATTTTGCCATATGTTTAGTTCCCACCAGTGGGAAGTTGCCTCCGGGGTTCTTGCTGATTAGAGAGCCTAACTTTAAGTCTGGGTGAGGTGTGCATCGTGGTCCGATGTGGGGGCATTTCAAAGAGAGGGTCCCCTTACTCGGACCTTGGCTTTGTCTGCTGATGTCACGGAACCATGTGAACCAAATTAGGCTCCGATAGTATTGACTGTTAAACACGCATGGATGAAGGAGCTATCCAGAGGGCTTTGGCGTTTCATTTCCCTGTTTCATTAGACGTATATGCTGCTTACATTCAAGTGCAGTGGCCACATAAGCCAGACTGTTGTATCTAAAGTATGCACAACTTTAAATATACTGTGGTATAATGTGTAACAAATGTAGGCTAGTCTATGCAAAGACCATCTAATGACCTGTGCTGCCATAATGTGCCAAGTTTATTTTGCATGTTTGGAAAAACAAGATTGGGCCCCTCTAAAACTGCACAAAGCTTTAAAAATGCACATGTTTTAATAAAATTACAAATATTCTTAATACAGTGAACCCTCGTTTATCGCGGGGGTTAGGTTCCAGAAATAGCCCGCAATAAGTGAAATCCGCGAAGTAGGACAATTTTATATTTTACAATTATTCTACATGTTTTAAGGCTGAAAACGCTTCACCAGACACATTATACACCTTTCTGAGACTGGTATTAACATTTTCTCACATTTTTCTCTTGTTTAAACACTCAAACTTTTGTAGATTTTCATTAAAATATATTAATAGTGGGGGGGGGGGGGGCACGTGACACGTGCGCGCGGACACGTGTGCGCGGACACGTGACACGCGGACACGTGTGTTTGTTTTGGTACCACATATCCATGCCATGTGCGAAAGTCGAGTGGAAAGCGACCTGGATATCATTTTGGGCAAGACTCAAGCCAATGCTAACAGTGCCAAACCGCTAACAGACGCCTCTGAGCACCAGTCCTCACCACAAGACCAGGTAAGACCAACCTGCGCTCACAGGAGTTGGTTGCATTTCACCCCGGCTCCAAAATCAGACCGCTATCAATGCGTCGCCAATACTCCACAGCTCTCTAGGACGGGGTCGGGTTCGTCCTCTCGGCGTGACGGGGAAGAGCTCGGGGAAGAGTCTCCTCTGTGCGCGCGAGTGTCCTCCCCCCGCTGCGGCTCCCCCGGCCCGTCCATGTTGATTCTTGGCTCTTCCATGGTCCGACTCGCACTCTCTTCCATGGCTCGTGCAAGTAAACAAAGGCCACACCTCCTGTCACCCAGGCGCTCTCGTGAAGGACATCTGAGACTCTGTCCCTACCATCCCTGGTCTAGACCTGGTTTAGTCCTGGTTTAGACCTGGTTTAGTCCTGGTTTAGACCTGCTTTAGACCTGGTTTAGTCCTGGTCTAGTCTCTTAGCTAATCAGGGCGCAGGACAGAATGTTACACTGTAAAAAAAAAAGTTACACTATAAAAAAAATTGGAAAAAAAAAATAAAAAAATTGGAAAAAAAAATCCGCGAAACAGCGAGGCCGCGAACAGTGAACCGCGATACAGCAAGGGTTCACTGTATTATATATAATGTGTTCAGGGTTGCAGTAGGGGTACGTGGCCAGTCATCTAAAGTCACAGGGGGTATGTGACTACAAAGTTTGGGAACCACTGCTCCGTGAGTATTTTAAAGAGTATCCTTCAATTATAGGCAGTTCACACAGGTTGAATGTGTGGCTTCATTTGTTTTTCTTCATTTGTGCATGTCCAACATTATAGTGAGTCTGGGGCAGTTATTTTATCTGAAAAAATGTTCAATAATGTATTGATCCCTAATACAAAAGATATTTGGTGGAATTAGGTTAAAAACACCCAATTATATTGCAATAAATAAGCTTTATAAATGTTTTGTATTATAATAACTATCTATAGATTCGTGAAAAGTCCCTCAGTCGTCCAGGTAGAATCCATGATAAAAGGAGAAGTTCAAGTTGTCAACTGGACAAAGTTTGTTTGGTTGAAGACGTTTCGTCGCTCATCCGAGAGACTTCTTCAGTTCTGGTTCTAGTGCTGGTTAGTCCCTGTTTATATCTAGCTGCAGGGAGGAGCTCACTACACTGGAATCATTCTGAAACTATCTCAACTAATCTGTATCTTTTGTTTCCCTGGCGTCTCGTTTAGCATCTCTATTTAGCCCTATGAGGAGCTCACTGCTCTGAAATAGCTCTGAAACTATCCCCTCATTTGTTCCTTTTGTTATTCAAATATTTAGCATCTCTATTCAGACTACAGACCGTCTCCACCCTTCTGTCCCTGACTCCTCTGCCCTAATGCCCTAGATTCTTATTATTCTACTGAGTGGTCACAAAACAGTCCCTCTGACAAGATGATAGCTTAAATGTCTTTCTTTTCGCATCTGTTAATCTGTTAATTGAAAATACTGAATTGGTGCATTAAAATGCATTGAAAAGCATTAATTGTGGTTTGTTGAAACCATGAACCCTGGATTAACCAGAGAAAGAGATTAATCCGAGAAATGCAATGATGGTTTACATTTTAAAAAGGAAATAAAATGAGACAGAGGACTGAGAAACTGTGGATTTGTGCAGAATCCCTGAAGTAAAACAAGTTTATATTGTTCTGAATGAGATGAGAATTTTTGAGACACTTCAACATTTGATAGACACATGCTACAATTTAGCTGCTGTGGTCTGGTCATTCCACGTTACTTGTCGCGTTCTATGGGCTGAGTCTTCTGGATTTAACTGAATGTATTTTATTTATTTATTTATAAAACTCATTTGTCCCCGAAGGGAAATTTGTCCTCTGCATTTGACCCATCCTTTATTCAGGAGCAGTGGGCAGCACATGACTGCGCCTGGGGACCATCTCCATGATCTTGTTGCTTAGGTCAGGACCACAGCTGGAGGATTTTACCTGGTGCATGTTTTGGGTTGATGGGGGAAACCGGAGTACCACTGTGCCGCCAATGTATGTAGGAGTATGTAGCTATGAATGTAGGAGGAACTAGCTGGCCCACTTAATAGATTCTTCATATTTAAAGGTCCTATATTATGCAAATAATATAATAATAATAATAATAATAATAATAATAATAATAATAATAATAAAACAATTATTGTTATTATTATTATTATTATTATTATTATTATTATTGTTGTTATTATTATTATTAATAATAATAATAATAATAATAATACATTTTATTTCAAGGCGCCTTTCTAGACACTCAAGGACACCGCACAAAGACAATCAATTAAAATCAATTAAAAACAGTTAAAAACAGGCAGTATATACAAAATAAAACAAAGAGAATGGACAAAGCAATACAAGTAAAATGAAACAGTCAGCAGGGGAAAATGATTAAGTGGGGTAAGCTATTTTGAAAAGATGGGTCTTGAGTCTGGATTTAAAAACTGGTAATGATTGAACGTTCCGGAGGTCTCGGGGGAGTGAGTTCCATAGATGGGGAGCAGAGCGGCTGAAGGCCCTGCTCCTCATGGTGCTGAGACGAGCGGGAGGGACTGTGAGGTGGATAAAGGAGGAGGACCTGAGTGAGCGGGTGTGTGTGTGGTGGTGTGTGTGGTGACATGAAGGAGTTCTATGAGATAAGTAGGAGCCAGGTTATGGATGGACTTGAATGTGAGGAGTAGGATTTTGAACTGAATACGGTAGTGAATGGGGAGCCAGTGAAGCTGCTGCAGGACCGGGGTGATGTGATTTGGTCAATCAGCCTCTTCTGTTAGAGCTTCTAAAGGGTGGAACAGCATCCCTACAATGATCAGGGAGAGCTCCACATACAGCTCCTTCAGGTCTCATTTTAAACGTTGGCTTTTAACAAATCAGACTTGTCAACACCAAACCCCTGCTGCTGCCATCTAGTGTTTGTCCTCTGCATGTGCTTCTTTGTAATTCTGTTTTAACAAATCTTTTATTGCCCCTTTGTTTACTTTCTTGTGCCTTTTTTTTTTTTTTTTTTTTAACATAATCTTTTACTGTCATTAATTGCAAGCTGTTCTTACCTGTCTGTTTTAATTATTTGTAAGATTTTAAGTTTTTAATTTATTTTAGACGTAATGCTTTTCTACTTTTTAACCATGTCTGCAAATGTTTTTACAGGGAGCCATCTGTACACCATGGCAACGGACAACAGATGAAAACTAGCCTCTTAATTCTGGCATGTTAAACAGTTACTGTTGGTCAACTTGCACTGTCCGCTATAAATAAATAAATAAATAAATGTGGTGAATAGAGGGAGTTCTGGTGATGATCCGGGCAGCAGAGTTTTGGAGAAGTTGTAGTTTATGAATAGTTTTTTGGGGGAGACCATACAGCAGGGAATTGCAATAGTCAAGTCATGAGGTGACCAGGTTATTGACAAGAATGGCGGCTGTGTGAGGGGTGAGTGAAGGACGGAGACGGTTGATATTTCTGAGGTGGAAGTAGGCAGTGCGTGTGATATTGTTGATGTGTGACTGGAATGAAAGAGTGCTGTCCAAGATGACCCCCAGGCTCTTTACCTGAGGGGACGGAGAGATGGAGGAGTTATCAACAGTGATTGAAAGGCTGTCTATTTTGTTTAGTGTAGATTTGGTGCAGATGAGTAGGACTTCAGTTTTATTGCTGTTTAGTTTTAGAAAGTTGGAGGAGAACCAGGATTTGATTTCCTGAAGACAGTGGGTGAGGGAGGAGGGTGGGAGGATGTTGGATGGTTTGGAGGAGATATAGAGCTGGGTGTCATCTGCGTAACAGTGGAAGTGTATGTTGTGTTTTCTGAAAATGTGACCAAGAGGAAGGAGGTAGATAATGAATAGGAGGGGGCCAAGGACTGAGCCTTGGGGGACACCTGAGGAAAGAGGGTACTGCTGGGAGGAGTAAGAACCGACTTGGATGTACTGAGAGGGGGAGGAAAGATACGAAATGAACCAGTGGAGAGGTGTGTGTGAGATGCCAATAGAGATCAGTCTGTCGATGAGGATGGTGTGAGTGATTGTGTCAAAAGCTGCACTTAAATCCAGTAAAATTAGTATTGTCAGGAGTCCATTGTCAGCTGCAAGTAGGAGATCATTTGTGATTTTAATTAAGGCTGTTTCGGTACTGAGGAGGGGTCTGAAGCCGGATTGAAATTGTTCGTACAGATTATTTTCAGTGAGGTGAGAGTCAAGTTGAGAGGCAACAATTTTTTCAAGTATTTTAGAGAGAAATGGGAGATTGGATATGGGGTGCAGGTTATTAAAATCGGTTTGGTCTGTACCGGGTTTTTTGGTGATAGGAGTGATTTCTGAAATTTTAAATGAAGAAGGTACAATGCCAGTGGTCAGAGAGGAATGTAGGATAGAAGTTATTAAGGAGATGAGAGAAGGAAGACAGGCTTTAACCAGAGAAGTGGGGAGGGGGTCTAATCTACAGGTTGAGGGTTTGGATTTATGGACCAGGGCTGATATTTCACTAAGTGAGGGAAGAGTAAACTGTGAAAAAGTGGAGGGAGCAGGGGTGCAGGGGACTGTAATGAGTGTTGGACTACTTGCATTGAGGGTTATTTCATCATGAATCTTGTGTATTTTGTTGTTAAACAAAGACATTATGGAGTTGCATAAATCGGTGGAGAGAAGATGAGCAGGGAAAAGGTTGGGAGATTGTGTGCTGTTATTAACAATGGAAAACAGGGTTTTTGTGTTCCCTTTGCTGTTGGTGATTAATTTAGAGAAGTGGATTAATTCGTCAGTGTTTATAGAGTCTTTGTAATGAAGAGTATGGTTTGTGTGCATTTCCTTGTGGACAGTGAGGCCTGTTTTTCTGTATAGTCGTTCGAGTTGACGGCCCCTGGCCTTGAGCTGACAAAGTTCAGGAGTGAACCAGGGAGCTGAGAGTGAGAAGGTGACTGTTCTGGATTTGATGGGGGCCAGGGAATTTAAAATATATTGCAGATTGGTATTGTAAAAATGAACAAGATCATCAGGAGTACACAGACTGTCTGGATGGGGTACAGTGGTGATGGCAGAGGAAAGTGTTGTAGTGTCAATGTTCTTGATATTACGGAAAGATATAGTGCGGGGTATGTTGATTTTAGACAATGAAATGAAAAGTCCAAAAGAGAGACTTTTGAGTGAGTAGGAAAATTAATGTGTTGTTGAAGTCCAAAACTCTTCAAGCAGGATAAAAAATCTTTGGTGATGACACTGTTAAAATAAATAGTCAAATAAAATATATATATATATTATATCTCCAAAGCACAAAATGGTCTGTTCCACCTTGTGATGTCATGTACTGGTAGTTTTTCAAGTTACAAGTTTTTTTCAAGTTTTCTACTAAATAAAACAGCTATGTTTTGTTTTGTAGAAAAAATCCAGACTCAAATTATCCAAATGATTCTAGTGAAGGTGTATGGAGTTTAAACAGTGGAACACCTCCTTTTTTTACCACATGACATCACAAAGTGTTTTCTTTTTGAGAGAAGCCTAAATATGCAGGGTTTGTCTATTAAACATGCTAATGAAACAATTTCTTTGACTAAACAACATTATAACAGATCAGAAATTGTGCAATATAGACTCTTTAATACTCACTGGATGGACACATGTCTCGGCCACATGCAGTTTTACAGAGTCTGACACCACCTCTCTTCCGATGATGTAAAATGCCACAAAACGAAAAGTCGGGATCATGTCAGAGGTGACTCTGATTGAGATGCTGGTGACCAGTTGGTCCCTCACTGATACACGCCTGGCATCCAAGAGCTTTCCTTTGCTCAGGACCTGTGGAGATGTCAGAATGATACCGTTTACAGGCACAAAAGAGCTGGGAATTTAACTAACTGATAATGGTAATTTTTTTTATTTTTTTTATTTACAATTCCAACACTCAAGGCTTTACAGGGCACAAACAACATTAATACAGTTAACATTAAAGAACCAATATTACATGGCTCCCTGATTTATGTTATAATGCTGTTTCCTCATCAAAAACACCTGGAGTTGTGTTTTGTTTCATTCACATATGTTTAACACACATATTTAGGCTAAGTTCTTCTCTCAGACTGAACATACTCCACCTTGTGATGTCATGTGGTAATATAGGAAGTGCTTCACAATCATTTGGATGGAATTGTCAATTTCTACTGAAGGTAGAAGGTTAGCAGGTAGCTGCTAACTTGAAAAATACTTTACAACTTACAACTAACCTCTTTATGACTAACGTTTTGACATTGCAAGGTGGACTAATATTACTGGGTTAATTAAAATTGAATGTGAATGAAACAAAATGCAACTCGAGGTATGTTTGTGAGGAGGTAACAGCACTAAAATATGGTTTAAACCTCACAAGAGTCAATTTTGTGTAATATAGGACCTTTTAAACAGAATAAGCTAATCTGAAAAGGTGGGTTTTGGATTTGAAAAGAAGAGGTTTGTCTAACTTCAAGTAGGAGGGAGGGTGGGGGCTAAGCAGCTGAACGTTTGTTATGTTGATACAAATTGGGGTATTGAAAACTACAGATTTTCTTACAAATACGAACATCTGTACTTCAAAATATATGCTGTTTTCTGATGAAGTTTTAGTCAATTGTTGAAATACACTGTTTATATTTTAGTTTATCAGCACTTAAATTATTGAATTTAGATCTGATCAAGCTGAGCTAGAGCAAAGATCATGATGGTAGTGTCAATTCTTTAGTGGAGAAATGCATTTTACTCTTGAGCTCAAACCAGGACCAGACCAGGGCAAACTGCAGACCACAGACAGCAGTCATACGTTAAAACTGCATAATGTATGGCTCCTTGTTGTTTAATGCTCACTAATATTCTATATCTAATATCTATTTATTGACATTATTTTTATTGCATGCCCTTATTTTAGCTTATATGTATTACACTTCCTAGTTTGTACCATTTCTGACAATGGTAATAAAACTAAATACTAATCAAATAACATTTTCTCACCAGATATGTGACTTCTTGAATGCTGCTGATAGACTTGATATTCAGAACCAGGGATATTTCTCTTAATTTGATTTCTTGGTCTTTAGTGTAGATAAACAGGTAGTTAGGTTGGCTTGGATTTGCAGGTCTGTAAGGATCCACTGTCACTTGTACTTTGGCCTGTTTCTCTGCACTTAGACCCGCTTGGTTAGTAGTTACCTTGAGAGAGAAAAAGCAGTACAGCCTATGCATTGTAATGTATACAGAAATGGACTGAAGGAGGGTGACATCACTCATAGTGTTTGGTTGCAGCAAATGAAGCTAATCACGGGTCGAAGTTATAGCAGCTAATTTGGAGCCAAGTTCCATATTTGGGTAATCTAGGTGCACAACCAAAGAGCCAATCAGAAGCACATGTTGAAGGTAACGCCCATTCACGCCTGCAACACTTGTTTGGCAGGAGGTGTGCCCTGAGCAACACTGTCACTCAAACCTGTTGCTAACACTAGCGGGTACAATCTCAGGGAAAGATGGCTCCTCATTGGTCTGTTATTAATGTTCATATCTTGATTTATGGACAGAATACTGAAATAAAACACGTTCATGGGGCTGAAGAGGATCCAACAAATGACAGGTCTAATCTAGCAATACCCTATTTTAGTTATTTTAAAAGATCCGCAGTGTATGGGTCTATGACAGTCGCACAAAAGCCATATAGTGTTTGATAGTTACGATGATTTCCTGGGGTCTGGCCACTTTGGGCATGTTGATGAACACTGCGGCACTCCCAGAGTAGCTGGTCAGAGGGCTGTTGTGCAGGTTGACCCTCAGGTTGATGTTGTTGGCTGGACTTCCATCGTGATGACTCACATGGATCTGAAAGTGGAACAGGACACTTCTAACTGCACCTGTACTAAACATGATTTACACAAGTCCTACAAATCCACTTTAGAGATGTGGGGGTGTAAACAGAGAGTAATATTAAAATTAAATGATATCTACCTTTAAGCTTGTAATTTTTTAACCAAAAATATACTGAAATAAGATAAGATACACATCTTATTGTGAGTGGCTTGCATCTCCACAAATCTGATGTATGATATATCTAGAATGTTTTTGAAATTGTGCAGGTCATGTGCCACTTCCAGAAAGTTACATAGTGTTGCTTTTAACTTGCATTTTTTAAACTAAGACCCTGATTAAGGCCTAAGAGGCAACTGCTGTTGTGATTTTGGGTTTTACAAAAATAAATTGAATTGAATAATTACACTTCAATGAGCATTAATTAACCAGAGAGCATTTTGACTCAGTTTAGCTGAACTATGTATAGTTAAAGGTTGTATAGAGGATTTTCCAAGGAAGGAGAAATCCAGCGACCGTTCTTTTTCAAATGTTGCACATGCGTGACACCACCACCCCTCCTCCACAGCTCCCTAAGTAGAAATACCTCCTCCCACCACCTCCTTACGCTTATGCTGCTTGTTTATAGCCAGTGCTATTGCCGAATCGCTGTTACTGCTGTAACTATACGGTTCATTTTCAAATGATAAGCATAAGTTTCCTGTCTAGAAGTCATTTAGCGATGAACGTGTCAGTCTTTAGACCCTCTGGTTCAGTGCAAGGAAGGGATCTCAGTCAGTTACGCTAGAAGTGTAAGGAGTTTGATTGACAACCAATAGCCAATAGATAACAAGGTAGCCTTGTTATCTATTGGCTAATGTTTATCTGTCCCCACCACATCCACAGTCATCATAATTACAAGGCTGTTGCATCTGTATTATGCTATAATTGACCATTTGAAACAAAAAAAAATCCTCCATACAACCTTTAAGCTAAACTGAGTGCATACGTACAAAGTGCAAAACTAAATTCTTACTGTAACATAGAAGGGCAGGCCAGGTTTGAAGTACTTTTGCATGTCTTTTAGTTCTAAGACATAAGGGGAATTCACTATTTTAATGTTGCTTAACTCAACCTCAACCAGGTCACCACCTGTAAGAAAAGCACAAGGTACAGCAGTGCAGAAGAGAGGAGGAAGTCCACAACAACTCCACAAGTTAAAGCTTCACACAAGGAACAGACTACAGTTCTCACTTTCCCCCTGAATTATCACTATCACAATTTAGCATCATTGAAAAAGTGAGACTTTACTTTGGAGGGTCGGTTCTTGATGTGTCATTTCAGCATGTTTTAATGTGATTTTCACCACACTTTACCTGATTTTGTGAGCACAGTGACTTTGAGGTACACATATTTGTCCACCAGAGATGTGAACGGACAAGGTAACTTCACACTGCCCGACTGCACTTGGCATATTTCATCCATGGTGAGTACCAGAGTTTCTTTTTCTCCCTTCTACAAACAAGAACAAGTAAATAAATTAAAAAAAGTAAATGTAAGGGCTTTTCCAGATGCTCAAAGTCACTTTACAATTTTCATCGACACTTGGTGGTGGTAGACTACTAATGTAGCCACCAATACCCTGGGGCAGACTGATGGAAGTGGGACTGCTAATCTACACCCTCGGCTGCTCCAACCACCACCAACATTCACAACAAAACAGTGACAGTTTTGCCAGTGGTGCCCCACTGTGGCACTTGGTATTTCCAGCGATCCCCCATCCAAGTTCTATGCAGGCCCCCAACTCGCTTCAGAGAGTTGACAAGATCAGGCTTTGACAAGGAGGTTAGTGTATTTAGTTTTAGTTCGTTAGTAGATGTATTTTTTCAGTTGGTAAAAGGAAAAATTCAATTTGTCAACTGGACAAAGTTTTTTTTTTGGTCGAAAACGATTCGCAGCTCATCCGAGTTGCTTCGTCAGTTCATTTTTTCAGTTGTTTGAGAGTGAAGATATTGGCTACAGTCAATTGTTTTGGGGAATGTTGACTTACCAATTCCATTTGCTTCACTTTGGGAGAACTCATGATCTTTTTGGCAGTTGCATTTTTCAGTCCATAGACCACATATGCAGTTCCAATAACAGGTTCACCAAAAAGATATCTTAAGTACAAATGCAAGAAAACATTACATCACAATAGGTATTACTGTTCTGTTCTTAATAGAATATTAAAAGTGCCTTCTGTAACTTGTCAGGTGAGGGGTCCATCATTTGCTTGTCACCATGGAAATGCCATAGCTTTGCTTAATACTGTATGTCACACAGTATGGCAATATTACATTTACTTTTTTTATTGCATAAATGCCATACAGTGGAACATTCCAGGCAAAGTAATATTAGCCCCATGGAGAGCTGTGTCAGACCATCCACCAGAAAAGTTCCATAGTGCATTTTAAGAAACAGTTTTGACTGACAAACCTTGCACTGATGTCCACAATCAACTGAGTGTCATTCACATCCAGGTAAGGTTTTGTGGGCATAACGGTGAGATTAAAGGCAGGGAGCACTTAAATAAGAAATAAGAATCAGTAGATCAAAATCAAACATAAAGGTGCATTGTGTAACTTTGGAGGGTCTGTTAAATGCTTTTATTTGTGAAGATGTCATTGCTTTGTCTAGAATGTTTCACAGTATGGTATTAAACCTTTCTATCTTCACGGAGACCAAACCAGACCAAATTAAAGGCCAAATCTGTGGAGAGGCGACCCCGCTCACAGTCAGAATGCCTGTTTTGTGAGGTATTTTTGAGCTATGAAGCCACCTGTAATCAAATAAATGTAAAGTAGAGCTGTTTAATGTCATATTGTGGAACATTCCAGGCAGAGCAATGATATCTCCATAGAAACAAGCAGGTGAAAGACCCCCAACCAACGAAAAGCTACATAGTGCACCTTTGTGTGATGCCGCCATAATTTCAGGGGCCTATAGAGTTAAGAGTGAACATGTTTACTACTTTCTTTTTCTTTTGTTTACTAACTTTCTTTCTTTTTTTTTCTTTCTTTCTTTTTTTTTTTTAGAAACAGCACATCTCACATTAAAGGTGCATTCTTTATTTTTTCTGGTGGAGGGTCCATCACCTGCTTGTCCATGGATATGCCATTGCTCTGCCGGGAATGTTCCACAAGGTCTCCTCTCCACAGCTCAAACTTGTATCTTGGCCTGGTTTGGTCTCCGTAAAGACACACAGGTTTAATGCCATACTGTGGGATATTCAGCAATAACATCTCTATGAAGAAAAGTATTTGATGGAACCTCGCTCAGAAGTTACACAATGCACCTTTAAAAAGTGATTGCAGTTGTTTAAAGCTAATAAAGTAAGCATGTAAGCATGGATCTATGGTTATAACTGACCAAAAGTGGACAAGGGAGATCGCGGTTAGAAGCTAGGCAAGGCTAATATAGTGTTAGCTGATATCCAAACTTATGATCCACAAATGTTGAACCTTATCATTATTTATTAAAGATTGGCTACACAAATGTATAATCTTACAAATAATTAGCTATATTTAACTTTTTAATAAAGAGGGGGTATTATGCTAGTTATTTTAGTTTTCTACCATGTTATAACATTGTTCCCTCTTTCCTAAACAGGTTTTAGAAATCATCCATGCATGTTTTAGTAATTTAGCGATCTCTCCCAGGCCTATTCCAACCTTCCTTATAGTTAGCTGAAAGATTCTGTTCAATGCTTCGCCTACAAGCCTATGTCACCCATTCTCCCACATGAATTTTTCCATAAATATACAAAAACAAGATACAAAACTGTATCTTGCAGTAGTTTTATTAGCTGGATGCATGCTGATTTTGTTGTGATAGTGCTCTGAAGGGGGAGTGACTTAACACAGGGAGTGTCAAAAACAAAAGTGACACTTCTAAACTTCTTCTGATCGAAATATGTTATGTGTCAGCAGTTAATACCCCATCAAACTAAAGCTCTTTAAAAATTATCCAGGCTTCGTAACAGTGACATCGAATAATGTCACAGTACAATGAACATACCATATTTTTTCACTTCAAAGGTCGTATTGAAGTTGTTCTCAGGCCAGTGATCAAATTTGGCTATTATAGTCCACTTTCCTTCACTGCTATGAAAACAGAAGTTGTCAACACTCTAAAATACTTGAATGTCATTTATACATTATTTTAAAGAGTAAAGAAGACTTGCTTCACAATTTTAGGGAGAGTGTAGGATTCAGGTAAGACCCCATGTTGTGGTAATTTGACTTTTTTCAGTTCGACAACAACACCATCTGAATTCTGAAACACACAAAACAAATGCATGTGTATGAGATCATAATCAGACCATCCCTACACTTCATTTTAAAGGTGCATTGCGCAACTTTTCTGGTGGAGGATCACCTGCTTGTCTTCATGGAGAGGTCTTTGTCTAGAATGTTTCACAGTAGAGATTATAAACTATAAATGTTTCACAGTAGAGAAACTATAAATCATCTTTTTCAAGGAAGACAACTATAGTCTACATTACAGGTCAGATCTGTGGACATGCAATCCTATTCACAGAGAGAATTATTGTATTTTTGAGCAATAGAAATACCTGCAATGAATAAATGTTAGGTAGATGTGTTTAATGTCATACCATGGAACATTCCAGGGAAAGAGGCTATTTTTTGTCAAGAAAGAGAATCCTTCCTTGAACAAAAATGGAGGTCTCAGACATCATTTGTTTCCCATCTATAACTCTATCCTCAAACTTAAATCAAAACAAACAAAACAATAGTGCAGCAGGTCAGGTCCAGAGGTGTGAAAACACCATTATGGTCCTGAATGGTTCTGCTAACAAGACCCCACACTCTACTCCCACTGCAGATCTAATAGTCCAAGCTAACTAACAGAAACTGTAAACAAATAGATTTAGTAGTCTCAGAGTAATTTAATTGTAGTTAGCTCCTCCCTTCAGGCAGATATAAGGCAGTGTCCACCAGTGTCTAACCAGAACTGAAGAAGCAGCTTGGATGAGCTGCGAAACATATTCAACCAAATAAACTTTTGTCCAGTTGACAAATTGTATTTCTCCTTTTGCCATTCAAGGGAAAGCACTAACATCTCCATGGAGACAAGCAGGTGACAGATTTTCCGCCAGAAATGTTGCACAATGCACCTTTAATATTTATTTAATGTTTAGAAAAGTACCAACCTTTATCTCCAAAGATACAGCATTTGAACCACTGGCTTTGAACGACATGGAGGTGACATATGCACGTATCTGGACTGTAACGATAAACAGATTTTCAGTCTTCAGTTACGATGTAGCTTTACATAAGGAACATTGTTCAAGTACATATGACAAGTTTTCATGTTTTTGTTATTACTACCAAGGTTATTATAGTTAACAAAAATGAATGAAAAAACGAAAACTAACATTGAAAAAAATTTTCGTTAACTGAAATAAAACAATAACTAACTAACTTGTCTTTGTCAATTTATTTACAAGCCTTTGTTGGAGTTGGTCAATTTGGAAGTTTTGGTGTGTATTTTTATTTGTTTTTGCACTTAAGGCTGCAGCTTGTGGACTGCTTTGGTTGTTTGGGGGGTGGGCTGAATAAATGTTTTAAAATTGTATTTCTTTGTTGTAAGTTTGATGACACAATATTTTATTTTTGAATCCTGCACTTGACAAATAACACAAGGTATAACCCAAAAACTAAAACTAAAACTAATAAAAACTAAACTAAAACTGGGCAGTTAGAAAAAAACAAAAACTAACTAAAACTATCAGAGCCGCTCTAAAAACTAATTAAAACTAACTGAATTAGAGGAAAAACTAACTAAAAGTAAACTACAAATTACGAAACACCTTCACATCAAATTTTGGTCTCTAGATACGAAAGAAAATTCAAGTTACGAGACGCGAAATCTCAAAAATTCAATTAATGCGCGCTCAGATGCGCGCTCAGATGCACGCCCCGAAACGTAAATACACTTTATCAGCACACACGAGGTGGCCCGCGGTGGGAGAGGTCCACGAGGTAGGACAATTTTGTATTTTGCAATTGTTCTACATGTTTTAGGGCTGTAAATGCCTCACCACACACATTCTACGCTTTTCTCAGACTGGAGTTGGGCTTTTCTCGCATTTCTCTCTCATTTGAACACTCGAACTTTCATAGATTTTCAATGGAATGTGTTGATAGTGAAGCGTGGGGGTAGACACGGCTCAATATAGCGCCGAACGCGCGAGGGGAGCAGACACAGGATTACTATCAACAACACATCATCAGTATGGTAAAACTCACCTGTCTCACGACGGTCTAAACCCAGTTCACGTTCCCTATTAGTGAGTGAACAATCCAACGCTTGGTGAATTCTGCTTCACAATGATAGGAAGAGCCGACATCGAAGGATCAAAAAGCGACGTCGACACGGCGCAAGGGCGCGAGTACACCGGGGCTGCGGGCGCGGGATGGAGCCGCGGCGCCCGGGCCGTGCCTCCCCCTCGGGGCCGAGCACGCTCGGGCGAGCACGGGGTGATTTAATCCTGGTCTGGTCCTGGTTTGGTCCGGGTCTGGTCCTGGTCCGGTCCTGGTTTAGTACAGGTCCAGTTCAGGTTTAGACCTGGTTTAGTTCTGGTCTAGATCTGGTTTAGTTCTGGTCTAGACCTAGAAGTTAGATAGAACCAGAGCCCGCCCCGAGCGAGACTCCGCGGTCTTGCCCGCCGATAGAGCACCTTTCTCGGCCTCTTAGCTCACAGTGTCGGCCCCCCGGCTCTGGAGGTCAGATAGAACCAGAGCCCGCCCCGCCCCGCTCTTATTCCCGCTGAAAGAGCGTCTTTCTCAGCCTCTTAGCTCACAGTGTCGGCCCCCCGGCTCTGGAGGTCAGATAGAACCAGAGCCCGCCCCGCCCCGCTCTTATTCCCGCTGAAAGAGCGTCTTTCTCGGCCTCTTAGCTCTAGCGCGGAACGCGCAAGGTGCGCGGAGACACGAGCAACGCTCTCATCCAACGGCACTGCCATGTTATAATAATAACAGGTCCAATCCAGGTTTAGTTCTGGCCAGAGCTGGTTTATTCCACGTTCTTTTAGTCCTGGTCTAGTCTCTTAGCCCGTCAGGATGCAGAACACAACGTTACACTATAAAAAAATGTTACACTATTAAAAAAAAAAACCCTTGGAACGGATCAGGCTTTTTCCATTGAAATAGCTACTCAACTTACGAAAAATTCACGTTACGAAACCACTTCTGGAACGAATTAATTTCGTAAGGTGAAAAATCCAAAACTATTATAACTTGATTACTACTTGGTTGGATAGTGCTTGTGGTTTATATTGCTCATAGTTTTACATGAGAAAGTGACACTTGGTGGAAAAAAGTTGAGAAGAAAAGTACAAGCATACAGAAAGTAGCATTGAGTTGGTGTCAATCCATCCAAAATGCAGGGAGCCACCTCCGCTCTGTGGTGAGCCCCACCTTGGACCCACTGCAGTTTGCCTACAAGCCAAACGTAGGAGTAGAGGACGCTGTCCTCACCCACCTAGAGACCGCCGGGAGTGCTGTGAGAGTCATGTTCTTTGACTTCTCCAGTGCCTTCAACACCATCAGGCCAGCGCTGCTGCGGGGGAAGCTGGAGGATGCGGGAGATGGACACCTCGCTGCCTGGACCATCGACTACCTCCCTGACCGTCCACAGTACGTGCGGCTGTGAGTCAGAGGTGGTAGTCTGCAACACTGGGGCCCCCCAGGGAACTGTCCTCTCACCCTTCCTCTTCACCATATACACCTCTGACTTCACATACAACACGGACAGCTGCCATCTCCAGAAGTTCTCTGACGACTTGACCATTGTGGGCTGTGTGTCTGAGGGGAACGAGCTGGAGTACCGCTCGGTCATCAGGGGCTTTGTGGACTGGTGTGGGCGCAACCATCTGAGCCTTAACACCTCTACCTCACTCACCTGTGAACATCCAGGGGCAGGACATAGAGACTGTGGACAGTTTCAAGTACCTGGGTGTTCACCTCAACAATAAACTGGACTGGTCCCACAACACCGACGCCCTGTACAAGAAGGGCCAAAGTCGCCTCCACCTCCTGAGGAGACTGAGGTCCTTTGGAGTGTGCAGGCCTCTGCTCAAGACTTTTTATGACTCTGTGGTGGCCTCTGCTCTCCTCTATGCTGTCGTCTGCTGGGCCCCGAGCAGCACAGAGCAGGACAGGAAGAGACTTAATAAGCTGGTCAGGAGGGCCAGCTCTGTCCTGGGCTGTCCTCTGGACTCTGTAGAGGAGGTGGCTGAGAGGAGGGTGCTGGCCAAACTTACGTCCATCATGGACGACACCTCTCACCCTCTGCACTGGACTGTAGAGGAGCTGAGCAGCTCCTTCAGCAGCCGACTGAGGCACCCCCAGTGCAAGAAGGAGCGCTACCGCAGATCCTCCATCCCCACCACCATCAGACTGTATAACTCCACTATACAGTCCAAACGTGCAATTTTTTCTATATTCTCTTATTTACTTATTTTATTATTATTACTTATCTTGTCTGCATGCACTTTCTTGTTCAAACTATCTTTTGCACTAAACTGCCTGGAGATAATGTGGCAAGTGAATTTCTCCTGTGTGAGATCAATAAATTCTTATCTTATCTTATGGTGCAATGGTGACAGTGACTATAGGCTGAGTGTCCCCAATAGTCCAATGCCGTGTCCAGAGTTTATCCCAGTAATGGATCTGTCACTTCCCTACAGAAGGTGTGCTCTTTGGTCATATCCAATTATTTTATGTTTTATTATTATTACTTATCTTATTATTACTTATTTTATTCTTGCCTGCGTGCATTTTTCTTGTTCAAACTTTCTCTGCCTGGAGCTACTGTGGCAAGTAAATTTCTCCTATGTGAGATCAATTAAGTCTTATCTTGTCTTATCTTATCTGATCTTATTACAGATCCTGTTCTTGTTGGCGTGAGCTCACCAGGCTGCCTTGTACATCTGTCTTTGTGCCGCAGTAACTTTACTGTATGACCTGAAGATGGGAATGTTTATGAACCTTTCAGGCACGTCATTCCGTGGTTTGGTGGCGAACAACGAAATGCGCACCTGGATTGTTGTGTTCTACCCATAACAAATTCTCTCTCTTAAAGGTGCACTGTGTAACTTTTTGGTTGGGGGTCTGTCACCTGCTTGTTTCTATGGATATGTAAATGATCTGTCTGGAATGTTCCACAGTGTGACATTAAACCCTGTCCCTGTCAAATAAACTAATAAACTAAACTAAACTAAACAGCTCTACTTTACATTTATTCAATTACAGGTGCCTTTATAGCTCAAAATATTATAACTCCGTATCTAGAAAAACAAGCAATCTGACTGTGAGCAGGGTCACCTCTCCATAGGTCTTACTCGTAATTTGGTCTGGTTTGGTCTCCATGAAGATGGAAAAATTTTATGCCACACTGTAAAATAATCAGGATAAAGCAATAACATCCCCATGAAGAAAAGCATTTGACAGACCCTCCACCAGAAATGTTACTCAGTACACCTTTAAAGGTAATTTTCCTTTAAACAAATCATTGTGAAATACAATTCTGTCTCCAATAATCAATGAACTTACCTGTGTCCTGATATGTAAAAAGCAATAATATCGGTTTCATGATATGTTGAGTGAGATGATTTGTCAGGCCTGTCATATGCACATTAAAGAGATCTTCTCACCTCTGTCCCCTGGTCTGTAAATGGGTTTGTCCGTCTGAATAAAGATGTATCCAGCTTCAAAAGAAACCAAGATGGCTCTTTTTTCTGTGTGCTGCTCGCCAAACTGCACCTCCAGATATACATATTGCTTTTCTTTCTTCATGCGCCATTGATTTGATGATGGAACCTGTAATTTCAAAAGACAGACCAACTTAAAGCTAGGAATAATTCTAATACTGACTTGGCAAAAGGAGAAATTCAGTTTGTCAACTTCTTCAGTTCTGAGGACTGAAGAAGCAGCTTGGATGCGTTGCGAAACGTATTCGACCAAATAAACTTTTGTCCAGTTGACAAACTGAATTTCTCCTTTTGCCATCGACTGAGGGATTCTACACACACAATACTGACTTATTGATCAATAGATTAAAGGGCCCATATAATGCATATTTAGCTCTTCTCTCAAACAGAAAACACTTTGTCATGCCATGCATATTCATGAGAATCATTTGGATAATTTATGTCTTGGAATTTCCTAGCTCTATTGAACTAAAGGTAAAAGTTGCTGTTAATTTGAAAAGTATCACATCATGACATCACAAGGTGGAACACAGCATTGTGAGCT
This sequence comes from Paratrypauchen microcephalus, assembly GCA_036785185.1. Taxonomy (NCBI): domain Eukaryota; kingdom Metazoa; phylum Chordata; class Actinopteri; order Gobiiformes; family Gobiidae; genus Paratrypauchen; species Paratrypauchen microcephalus. The sequence continues at coordinate 86,686 of JAVJIX010000320.1, read as the reverse complement.
TTGAAGGTGTAGACAGACTATAAAGGATTAAACAAACACAGTGTTGGGAACTGTAACTACACTGCCTGACAAAAGTATTAGGACGATTGTGTATTTCTGAACTCTGGACAAAACGTCTGGTTCCAACAAGATAAAGACCCAAAGCGCTCGTCCAAACTGTGTCAGGGTCATTTGGAGACGTGTGAACAGCGTCATCAACTGCAGGTTATGATATAACCGCCCCAGTCTCCTGACCTGTCACCCATCCAAAAAGTGTGGGATTATTTGGATATTAAAGTTCGCTCCAGGAATCCGACTAACGTTAAACACCTGTGGAAATGTCTTCAGGATGAGTGGAAAACTATAGAGGATGGATATCTTGAAAAATTGGATAGAATGCCTCAAATTTGTAAAGCTGTGATTAAGGCCAAAGGTGGTTATTTTGATGAAAAAGCTATTTAACTTGATATTGTTACATTTTTGCAATAATCTGCCTTTACACATGATGAAATTTGCTTTAATATATCAATAAATTGATTTGTTGTCATTACCAATACGTCTTGTTATCATTATGAAAGTTCAGAAATACACAATCGTCCTAATACTTTTGTCAGGCAGTGTAAATACATGCACTGGGAATATGTATTCTGAATAGTAATTTTGAGTAACTGTATTCCGGTACAGTTACTTTTTCATTTGATTGTATTCAGAATATGGTCACTTTTCTAAAAACTGAGAAACATTTAGTCTTTACAGACAACTCTGTTCTTGTGGTATGTACTTGTGTGCTTTTTCTTTCTCCAATTAGTAACATGCCAAAAAAAAAAAAAATGAAGCTGTTTTTAATCATGTGTTGAGTTTTCACAATATAGTTTAAATGCAACTTGATGTAAAAGTATTCTAAGTATTCAGAATACGGTACTCCGATAGGACCGTTTATCAGAATACGTTAGAAAATGCATTTTAATTTGGCTATTCAGCATTTTGTAACTAAATACATTTTCAAAGTATTCTTCCCATCACTGCTGAAACGTGTGGATATAACACAACTCCTTGTATGCTTTTGATGAAGTAACAACATTCTAATATGGCAAAAAGCTAATAGTCAATTTAACATAATATAGGACCTTTAAAAGAAGAAAAATGACACAGCTGATTTTTTATAGACATTTCAAAATATTGTTATTCTAGGTAAACCCGATATGAAAAGCATGCTCTCACCCGGATGGGTACTAGCGTGTGGTGTTTGTTTTCCTCACTGAGGGATGTGCGGTGCTCAAACAGTGTTGTCTCTATTTTGAAGTCTTTTATCATCACGGTAACTTGGATGGTCTTTGTAAGTCCGTTGGCCTGCAGCAAAATCGCCTCATCGCTGTCGACCCGAATCAGGTTTGGAGCCACAACCAAAAACCTTTAACCAAGAATTCAAGGTTAGCTGCAAGAGAAAAAAATACAACTCCAAGGGCCAGATTACTATGGTAAGTATTTACACACAAAATGGATAGCTCACACTGCTACAGGAGCAAAAAGCATAGGCAGTTTGATTTAATAATAATAATATATTTTATTTGTAATGCACTTTACATTTCAACAAAATCTTAAAGTGCTACACAGCAGGTAAATTACATAAAACACAAAACACATGCAAAATGGAAAAACACTACATATACATAAAATGGTTATATCATAAAACTGTGTTAATAGGCCATTTTAAAATGTTTTTAGACCTTTTTTAAAGGCCTGAACACTCTGGGGAGCCCTCAGGGACTCTGGGAGGGCATTCCACAGGTGAGGGGCAGCTGCCTGAAAAGTTTTATCTCCCGTATGTTTATTGTGGATACGGTAGTGGATGGGCAACCAATGAAGTGGAGAACAGGTGTGATCTGGTCATATTTGTGCCTCCTCATCAGATTCCTAGCAACACTGTTCTGGATGTGCTGGAGCTTCAGCAGGCTCCTGCTATGGATCCTGACGAGGAGGGCATTGCAGTTGTCCAGCCTGGAGGAGACAAAGGCATGTAACAGTTTCTCAATATGTGACTGGGACAGGGAGGGGCAGAGTTTGGCAATGTTTCACAGGTGGTGGAATGACACTTTAGAGAAATGGAAAACATGGTTTTCAAATGACAGATGTGGGTCCATTTTGACCCCTAGGTTTGTAACAGAGGAGGAAAGGGAAATGTTATGGCTGGAAACATCGATATTGGTTATGGAGGATTATTTGATTTGATGTGGGGTGCCAATCAAGAGTTTTACTGCTGTTCAACTGGAGAAAGTTGTTGATAATCCATGCCTTTATCTCCTCCAGGCAGGCATGGAGGGCAGATGTAGGGGCTGAAGAAGATGTGAAGTTGATCTTCATGTACAGCTGAGTGTCATCAGCATAGCAGGGAAAAGAGGCCTGGTGATTCTTCATGACCTGGCCCAAGAGGAGCATGTAGATGGTAAAGAGCACCAGTCCAAGGACTGACCCTTGTGAATTCCACAAGTCACTATGTGAGGCCAGGATCTAGCCTTCCCCAGGGCCACAAACTCCTTGCGTCCTTCAAGGTATGACTGGAACCAGATAAGGGTTGTGCCAGTGAGTCCCACAACAGACTGGAGCCGGTGTAGCAGGATGTCATGGTCCACAGTGTCAAAAGTGGCCAACAGATCCAGGAAGACAAGAAGAGATGGCGATCCCTGATCTGCAGCCATCAGCACACTGAAAAAAATGTCTCTTTGGGGTTGTAGAATTCGCGTAATTTTATTGAATGAAGTTCACATCATTTATTAGTGTTCCCTCTTAAAGTAAAAAAAATCATGTGGACCGAAGCTATTCCTTGAGAATGTCAAATGTTCACGATTTTGTCATGTTGGATGATAAGGAAAAAGTTAGGTTTAGGTCCACTGAGCTCCGCCCTACGTGATCACGTCAGTGCCACTTGCCCTTGACTGCACGCAAGAGACGGTTGGTACTTGGTAGCAGCGCGCGCGCGCAGGCTTCTTCTTTTCATTCACACTTGAGCTGCATCCGAATTTGCTGAAGACGCCCGGGATTAAAGGACCTGTTTCACAGTGTGAGGTAAAATAACATGATTCATAATCGTTGGTAGCTGTAATCCGAATATGTTACTTATTGTATTTTCACAAACAGATAGTTCTCAACATGTATTTCCTATCGAATGTATTTGACTGTCGGGAAAGCGCTAATTCTGAACCTAGAAAGTGTTGCTCCTCAGTGTGAGGTAAAATAACTGTATTCTTAATCTTTGGTAGATTTAAGTCGAACAGTCGAACTTATTACCAAGTTATTGTGGTTTTACAAGCAGATAGTTAACGCCATGTGTTTCATACCGAATTCATTTGCTTGTCAGGAAAGCGCTATGCTAACTGAACATAGAAAGATATCTAGATGGGCTACTATGCTAAACTAGCACTAGCTAGTTTATGGCGCCAATACTGCATAACATAAATACGGTAGTATAGCTGTTGGAATGGAATGCGTGCATTGATTCGTGCCCTACTAGCGACCGTTATATTGTGCTCTAGCTACGGTTTTCTGATACCTCTTTTCCACCTGGGCCGTGCCGGTACTGGAGAGGAACTGGTGCCAGTTCGGCCCCCGGCACCGTTGCGGTGGAAATGAGCTATGAGTGTGAGGTAGTAGGTAGTTGCAGTAGCTTGCCATTGGAACTACTGGTAGCTCTTGTGTCAGGTGCATCTGGATGAATGTGAATGTGCGCACGGTGTAATTCATGATCGCACAAATCTTAAATGCAGACGCCCCGAGTTCCGAAAACTAATTTCAGGGAGATGCGTATTGTAATTTTGCTGACTAAACTAATCAGCGCACTCTGTTAAGCGTTCAACATGTACACTAGCTCTTGTACTTGCTTTGATCATACCCGCGTGCATCCTCTCACGCGCCACTGTCCCTTTCTCGCCTTCGTGCCTGCAAATCTAATTCCTTGCATGATGCACGAATCATCATCCCCATATCTAAATTAGGAGTCCTTGTAGCCTAACTCCGCACAGGTTGAATGTTGTCTACTGAGGAAGGTTGCCTTTATTAACAGCGGAATAAAAAATAAAAACTATATGGCTGAAGTACGTCTGAAGGATTTTAATCCTAGGGGTGTTTTGTAGCCTGGTACAGTTGAGCAGGTGAATAAATAAAGACTTTTTAGTATGTATTATAATGTAGTAGGCTATAATGAGATTGAACTTTGGAAAAACATACATATTTTGCATTTGCACATATCTTGTAAAATCCTGCTTCATACAGGCCAAGGTACATTTTGTTTACCTACTAGTTGGTCACAAGTTAACAATGCTTATATGGACAAGGCATTTAAATTTTAATTGAACCTTGTATAACTGTTAAATGCTATAAGTGCATCAAATTACCAGCTTCTCTTTATGTGGCATGATCTAATATGAAAGACTTTTTCAAGCAATGTCTTAGCCAAACCCCTTCAGATGTGCTTTTTTTACTTTAAAAACAGTCATGCGTAATTGGTAATGCTGTATTAATAACAAACCAAAACAAGTCCTGCTCTCGGCATTAAGAAACCGAAGAGGTCTGAGGTCAATTACTGCCCCGCTTACCCCACTGGAGAAGATGACCAATCCCTTGAGAAGCTCAGAGTGGAGCTAGCATCAGATGTACAGAGGAAAGATGTACGAGAGATGAGGATGAAAATGGACAAGACTTTCGCTTACAGAAGACAAGAGATCGTTGGGAGGGAACCCATGGTCCATGAGGTACTGCAAAGATGGCCAGCCCTCTTTGATGTACACGAGGTAAGGCAACAAAACTGAAAATGACTTGATACTGAAATTAAGTTGGCTGTAGCAAATGTTCATGAAAATGGGTTGTTGTTTGTACTATTTCTGTTTGTTGTTTGTTTGCATGACATTTCTGTATCACTGTGAAAAATTGGTTGGGAGATGATAGAAAAACCTTCAAAGGTGCACTGTGTAGGACAGGGTAGGTGTAACTATGTCACCTGTGACCAAATTTGATCTTTTCATGAATATTTACTAGGTAATAAACCAATATTTATTACTAGAATGACCAAAGTGCAGTAGTTTTGTGGCTAAAAATGGAAATTCCAAATGGTGCACATTGAGAAGATTCCACTTCTCATCTATGAAAAGTGTAATTTTCCCAGTCATAATAAATACTTTGGTGGTAAGTATTCATGAAAAGATAACATTTGTGAATTGGCTGCAAGAATTCTGGAAACAAACAACTAAAAATATTACACTGTGCACCTTTTAAGTTTGAAATGATGCTTCTGTATAGACTTTCCTTCAAGGTCCACTGTCGGTACAGGACAAGTGGGTGTGGAACATATGCAGCAATTGATTTTGACATGCCACCAAGTAGATATGCCAAAATTCTTGAATGGGATGCTCTAAAGCAGGGTTCCCAATATTATCCGATGTGGGGCCCACTAGATACTTGATACACAAATATTATTTAGTTTTTTTTTTTAATGATTTCAGGGCCCACTTGGAATGTCCATCATTGGGTCCTGGCCCACAGTTTGGGAATCACTTTTTGACCACGTGTTGCATTAATTGGATGAAATCAGGATGTAAGGAGGAAATAATTCCTTTTTGGCTATTTGCTTCACTGTCTTTTCCAGATCAATGCTGAGTTCAAGAGGATCACAACAACACCCTTGCAGTCCAGGTTTTTGTCACAGTTGGACATCCTGTCTGACAAGCTTGTGAAGCTTTTCACAAGAACAGCTGGCAAGACCGGCACAAATCTAAAGACAGTCATGTCACCAATTATTCAGGTAAGATTAGTGTAACTATTGAGGGATGAAAATTGCAGTGATGGATAGTGCCAATAAAAAGTCTAAGCACCCCTGTTTAAATGCCAGGTTTTTGTGATATAATTGAATTGATGCATTGTACAGATTATAGGCTATGTAGTAAACATTTTTTTTTTCTAATCAGAAGTGGCTATCCCCTCATTCTTCTTTACTCAGGGTGGTGACACTGATGCTGATGAAGTTGATGTTGGCCGGGAATGCCTGCTAAAAGGGTTGTGCTTCTACCTCCAGGAGGACCCAAGCAATCTCATTCGAGAACTAGTGGTAAGTTTGTAGATGTGAGCATGCTCTTGATCATGTATTTTGATTGTGTACATTTGGCACAAAATGCAATACCCCTCACAATGCAATACCCTCATATTTTAACAGATCTGATAACTTAATACATGTATGTATGTAATTTATCACTGCTTTGTCATCTGAATACAGCTGAACATGGGCACATTATTTAAAGGGACAGTCCACCTTTTTCAAAGAAATTGCTCATCTGTAGCTAAGTCCTGGTAAAACATGAGAATACATAGGATTTTTTTCTGTGTTTGCAATGCCTACTTCGACAGTATAGCCATATTTAACATGTCAGTTGAAGTCTATTGTGCCAAACAAAATACAAAATGTACTTATGAAGCACAAACTGAGAAAATGATATGCACATTGTTTTTTTTGTTTTTTTTACTTGGAAATACTGCAAATATGCCAACATTTAAAAGGGTAGACTGTTCCTTAAATTTCTACAATGTCCAATTAAACGTTAAGAGGGTGTGTACTGCAGGATGTGAAGCTGATCCAATCAGTTACAGAAACTGAAGGCTCATTGCATGTTATTAATAGATTTTTTCTCATATTTCCCCATTCTCACTATCATTTTGTCTTACTCTGTAGGAAGACGATGATGGTCAGATTGAAAAGGTAGTGGAAGGAATAACAGTGGGGATTCTGTCAGTAAAGCGCCACATCGCAGAGCGTCCTGACATTAGGATCATCCTGGAGGGACAGCAGGTATTAGTGGAGCTCGACAATGTGGCTCTGGCGACCAGTTTGCTGTTTGGGCTGTTGTACGCACTCAACATGGGCTATCCCTTAGAGTTAAAGCACACATTTGAGTTTTTGCAAAAGGTGGTCATGGAGCTGGAGGGCACCACCATGTCCAAGAAATGCCGGGCACTCCAAAACAAGCTCCGTTAGTGAGTGTGACGTGTGTGTGTGTGTGTGAGTGGCGTGTTTCAGTGTGTGTGAGTGACGTTTGTGTGTGAGAGAGATTGCAGGTTTTTGTGTGTGAGAGTGACGTGTGTGTGTGTGTGTGTGTGTGAGTGAGTGAGTGAGTGTTTGTGTGTGCGCAAGAGTGATGTGTGTGTCTGTGTCGTGATGAGTGTGTGTGTTTGACTGAGTGTTGTGGTGAGTGCGTCATGCATGTGTGCGACGTCATGCATATAGCCCTTTGTGCGTCAGAATGAGTTTGTGTGCCACAGCTGAGGATTGTGTTGTCTTTCTCTTATGCAAAAGTCTTCGGGGAATCCTGGGATTGAAAATATACACGGTTTATATGATGCCCCAGAAATGTTTGTTTTTTGGAAATGCTTCTTAAGTTTTCATGGGGCTTTTTATGGGGCTTTTTTTCACCTGTCCATAGGGTCAGGAAAATGCCTGTCTTGTTTGTTTGTTTGTTTGTTCTCCTTAAGACTTAATTGAAACATTCACATCTGTTATTGTGGAACGGCCGCTACTAGAAAAAACATGGAATTTACTGACACATCGGATAGTTGTTGATTATTGTTGGTAACTTGCAAATAATAAAAGCCAGGGAGTGACTGTAGGTGAAATTGTATTATTGAATTGTATTATTGTATAATTTAATTATTTTCAACTGATAAATCTTTCATGATTCGCACCCAATGCACTCCTAAGAACTGCCATGACTGTTTTGTACTATATTATCAGTTTTTAAAGTTTCAGTGTTTAGATTTGGGGTTGTACAGTATGGAAATTGTGAAATAAACATTTGAATGTTCAACTCTAGTAATAGTTGTGGTTGATTTGTATGATGTTATTAAGGAAAATGATGTTTTCGACAATAATTTTTTAAAAACGTTGCATGAAAAAATCTTGTACATCGGTTGCACCTAAAAAGTTATGTTTATCAAACAGAAAAAAGTCATGTTCATCAAACAGAAAAAGTCATGTTCATCAAACAGAAAAAGTCATGTTCATCAAACAGAAAAAGTCATGTTCATCAAACAGAAAAAAGTAATATCTTATCAATCGGTGGCACATGTAAAAATTATGTTCAGTAAACCAAAAAAAATCATGTCTGACTGGTAATAATTATACATCATTTTCATATGTAAAACTCGTTAATCAACAACAAAAAAATCATGTTTGACTGAATGATTTTTTTATTCATATACATACAAACAAATCATGCACATTTAACAGAATGTTATTTTCCACTTTCAACGTGACTTAATTGCTCTTCGTAGACATGATTTAATAGGTGCAACCGATGTACAAAACTTTTTTATGTTAATTTAACAGACAATTTTTTTCAGTGCAGGTCATTTGTCACTGCTGTGTACTGACTGGAAACCAGATTGGAATTTTTTGTATAAGTTGTGAGCAGGCTTGGGGAGTAACGGATTACATGGAACGGCGTTAAGTAAAAGGATACAAAAAAAAGGTAACTGTATTCCCCTACAGTTACAAAGAAAAAGACGTACTCAGATTACAGGTACATTTAGTGAAAATGGGGATTACTTAGCAGGATTACAATTTGAAAGCATTTTATGTTATTTCATTTTTTTCATTTAAAGCCGGAGGTCATATGTAGGGAAAACAGAACGTACAGACTCGTGCGCCGCGCGCGCTCTGTGAAACAAACTCGTGCACTGTGGAATACACTTGCAGCGGCTCGCACTGAACTTCACGCAGGTCGCCCACTATGGACTAAACTTGCAGCGGGCATGGTTTCAAAAAACGCATTTAGCAGGTGGAAATTTAGGGAGAATTTTATTTTTAAAGAAGACAAAGGGAACAACATCACAGTGCAGTGCAAATTGTGCCTTCCAGCGGTTAAACACCTGTCAATGTCCAAGGATTCTACTTCCAATCTCAAGAAACATTTACAGGTAAGATCGCTAATATTAACGCTTTGATACTGACAGGCCCTAAATGTGCTGCTTCAGTCATGTTATGTGTGAATATGAGTCATTTCTTTGTCTTGATTCATTGGTAGGAGCAGTACTCGAGTTGAGGGGGGATGGGGGGGAAGGGGGGGGGGGGGTGGCATCCCCCTGTGGGAAAAAATAGTCAAAATCATCCCTCTTCTAAAACGGGCATCCCTTCTTCCATCCCTTATGGCGTTTTATCAATCAGGCATGAAAATCCCTAAACTTTTGGCGAATTTCGCCGTTTTTAAGTCAAAATGGCCAGTCCAATCATGTTGCAGCATAATTACGCACCGATACGCGCTCCCGCCAATCATGACGATTGCCGCTGTTGTGTTTGCGCCTGTTCGCGATCAGCTGTGAGCCTGATATTTACGCGGCATTTCCAAGAGAAGAAGCATCCTTAACTTCCTACGTTAATGCTACGTAAGAAGGAACTCTCGCCTCGGGACACGGGATACGTTCGGGATTATGTCCTTTTCTCCGGAGCTCCGGATTATTAAAGACAACACGGCAAACTGTTAGAATGGAGCTGACCGCATTCTTATGGGTGAGTCATATTATCAGATTATTTCTGCATCTATTTCGGCACTAAACCAGGACTAAACCAGGACTAAACCAGGACTAAACCAGGACTAAACCAAGACTAAACCAGGTTTAAACCAGGACTAAACCAAGACTAAACCAGGTCTAAACCAGGACTAAACCAAGACTAAACCAGGTTTAAACCAGGACTAAACCAAGACTAAACCAGGTCTAAACCAGGACTAAACCAAAACTAAACCAGGTCTAAACCAGGACTAAACCAAGACTAAACCAGGTTTAAACCAGGACTAAACCAAGACTAAACCAGGTCTAAACCAGGACTAAACCAGGTCCAAACCAGGACTAAGCCAAGACTAAACCAGATCTAAACCGGGTCTAAACCAGGACTAAACCGGGACTAAACCAAAACTAAACCAGGTCCAAACCAAGACTAAACCAGGACTAAAACAGGTCTAAACCAGGTCTAAACCAGGTCTAAACCAGGACTAAACCAGGACTAAGCCAGGACTAAACCGGGACTAAACCAGGACTAAACCAAGACTAAACCAGGACTAAACCAGGACTAAGGTGTGTGTGTGTGTGTGTGTGTACGTGTGTGATAACATATATCCTGTGTATTATTGAATTATTGAATGATTATATGGACTTTTTGTTATAAAAGCATTTCCATTTTAACAAAGTACCTTCTAATTCTGCCCTGCCCTGAAACACCACAGTGATGTCAGTGATGGGGGAGGGCTTAGCTTAATGCCTCCCCCCCGTTGGTGAAAAATTTCACCATCCCCCCTGGTTTCATTTTACAACTCGACTACTGGGTAGGAGCCAGTTTCGAGTTAGCTATCGACTAGCAAACTATTAGCAAGCTAGCTAACGTTTGCGGTCACAAGTACACTTTGTGCATTTGTAGAACGATATTACAATATTTAAACATTATCTAGGCAACATAGTCATGTTAACTGATCCATGAAGACCCTTTAGACAATTCCGAGCAAAGCTGTCGTTAGATGTAGGCCAGCACGCAAGCTGGACGAACATCCTGTCCAGCTGTGGAGATCGGGCAAGATGACTGTCCCGGTAAAACTAAAACTTGACTGAAAATATAATTTCGTTGAAGTCATAGGTGTTTAGGTGTTTGGTTTAGTGAGTGACCTTGTTTACTAGTGACTTGGCTTATAGTGAGAACAGTTGTTAAAACTACACATAGAACTGTACTTGTCCTCCTAAAAACTTTTAATTGTATTGTAATTTTCTTGTTTTCTTGTTGTTATAGGATATTTGGTGTTAAAGTAATCCAAAAGTAACTGAAAGTAATCAAGTTACATTACTTTAATATTATAGTACCGGGATTTTACTTTACTGAATACATATTTTAAGGAGTAACTAGTAACTGTACCGGATTACATTTCTAAAGTAACCCTCCCAACCCTGGTTGTGAGTATGAAGATGGTTATGAAGTTGGGCTGCAATGGCCTTCTCCAAGACCTTTGACAGTAACACCAGGTTCTCAGGATCTAGTAAAGGTAGTAAAACAAAAATATTGGCTTTTATCAAAGGTGTTGACAGGGGGTCCAACGAACAAATGGACGCCTTCATCTTGATTAGGATGCCCTCTACTTCTGTTGGTGTGGCATCCTTAAACTGAGAAAGGATGTTGTATAGTGTCAACCTTGTGAGTGAAGTCAATTGACCTGTTACACTGATCCATACTACTGTCAAAGTGGGTGTAAGTATGGGGCTTGAGAATGGAGTTAATTGTAGAAAACAACTGAAAACAACCTTGTTTTTAATGGTGCGTGGAGCTCAAGGAAGGCCAGAGTTGTAGTGTTGGACAAATTCACTAACTGATGAGAAGTGTGTGTCTGATGAAAGGTTTTGAATATCCTGATTCAAGGAAGCAAAGTTAATCTTTTTCAGATTCCTAAACTGCATTTGACACTTTGGCCTGGAATATGGGCATCACAAGGACAATTCCATTGATATGGCCTTATGATCTGACACACCCAGGTCATAGGCCAGTAGGTTGATAATGGGGACAGTGTCAGTTATGACCAAGTCAAGGGTATACCACTTGGTGTGTGTGGGCCCCTCTGTGTGCTGCTTAAGATGTAAAGAGTCAAGAAGTTCAAGAAACTCAGCAGCCGAGTGGTTTGTAGGAGAGTTCACATGCAAATTAAAGATGCCAGTATGAGTATACTGGAGGATACTGCACAAAGTGAAGTCAGCAGATCTTGTAATTCTGCAATGAAACCTGGGTGTGGTTTTGGTGGGCGATAGATGAGAAGTGTTGTAGTTTTTTTTAGATATACATTTGAATACAAGGCATTCAAATGTAGTCAGAACAGGGACAGGAAGGCATGATAGATGTCGGTCCTTGTGGTCGATCACTGCTAGACCTCCTCCCCGGCCGGTGGTCCTGCCCTTCTCTTGGTAAGTGTATCTAGGGGAACAAGCCTTGTTCAGGGCAAGATATGACTCTGGTCTCTGCCAAGTTTCAGCAAGGCACATGATGATGGCGCGAACAGGCGCAGCGGGCCCTCCCTGGCTGTCTTCTGCTTGGCCAGAGAGAAACGCAATATCGATTCACTGTATGTTGTGTACATATGGCAGAATTGACAATAAAGCTGAATCTGATGTCAATCTTTTTGTCAAGAATATGATCCGATATAAAACTGGTTTTATTTGTCAGAGACTGGGCATTAAACAATTAAATTTTATTGCTACGGAAGGTCTTAACTTTGGGGAGAGTGTGGAGAAGGTGAAAATCCACTCCTTGCTTCCCCGGTCTCCCATTCTGACAACACGGTGCACAGGTTCTGATGACGTGTTTGTGGCGTGCCTGTGTGAGTCCCCAGGCAGAAAGGCGCCATGGAATAGGCCAAATTTTGCTCTTGGGACTTAAAGGTGCACTGTGAAAGTTTTGTTGATATTACTGTTTTGCCTTTATTATTTATATTATTTACTTTATTATTCACACGGGAGGAGCTCGGAGTAGAGCCACTGCTTCTCCACATCGAGAGGAGCCAGCTCAGGTGGCTCCTCTCTGGATGCCTCCTGCATGCCTCCCTCTGGAGGTGTTCCGGGCATGTCCCACCAGGAGGAGGCCCTGGGGAAGACCCAGGACACGCTGGAGGAACTATGTCTCCCGGCTGGCCTGGGAACACCTTGGGGTCTCCCCGGAGGAGCTGGAGGAACTATGGCCGGGGTGAAGGAGGTCTGGGCGTCCCCAGAAGAAAATGGATGGATGGATACTTTATTATTTCACAGTATTTAAATACACTTGGTAATCACAATGGAGACAGGTCAGATCTATGGAGAAGCAGGTCTGCACATGGTAAGAATGAATGTTTTTTAACATTAAAACGCCTGTAATTGAACAAACGCAAGGGAGATATGGAGATATTAACATTCAGGTTAAGGTTAAGATGAAGACTTTATTGATCTCACACACAGTGACACACAGGAGAAATTCACTTCTGCATTTGACCCAAGTGGACTGCAGTGGGCAGCTCATCTTTCCGGCGCCCAGGGGGCAGTACCATGAAGGGTCTTGTCCAAGGACACACACACTGGCTTCCTCATTGCCGGAACCCAGGTCCCCCGGGTGAAAGTCGAGTGACTTACCAGTTGAGCTAGCCAGCCGGCATCAGTTCAGGGCAGAGAAATAACATCTTAATGGAGACAAGCAAGTAGTGAATCCCCACCACTACTTGATACATATCTGATATGATTCACCCATAAGAACAGGGCTCTCAAGTTTTGAGCAGGTCGTCCGTGAGACTGTAATTCCCGAGGAGCGGGGGGGGGCACGTCAAATTGCGTGTTGAGAGCCGTTTGTCTAAAGAGCAAACTTAAACTACAAAGTAACTAATGAGAGTTATATAAATGAAGTTATTACCTGATGGTTCTCAGTTTGTTTTATCATCGCGCTGAGAGGGGCGGGGAGGAGGGACCGGGGGGAGCGGGACATTTTTAACGGATTCATGTAAGAGTCTGGTTAATGCACCGGGCCCGCGTCTCACCGCGTCTCAGCCGCGTCGTGGCTCACCATGGGCAGTTCGGCTCTGGGCCGCGTGTATTCCGCGCGTAAGCCGTCGGGGGGGACACGTTACAGACAGACGGAGACACCGGGACTGAGGCTCAGGACGTGCCCGGGGGACGGCGCGTCTGCTCCGGGGAGCAGGGGGAGTTTTTTTTTAGCTGAAAACGCGCGGAGCCTGCATAAACTGAGCCACACAGACCGATTTTCTGGGCACAAAAAAAAAAGGAATCAGCGTGAGAAATACCATGTGTGGCGTGTGAGCGTGTGAACACGTCGAATTGCGTGTGTCACACTCTCAATGCGTGAGACTTGAGAACCCTGAATTAGTATACATAGTGCACTTTTAATGAATATGCAAAACAGGGCCATTTTGTCACAGTGCTGAAAAATGTAAATATTTATAAATGCAAATTCTTTAGCTCCTGCACTAGATCTCAGTATGAGGAGTGCTGAAGCTGGTTAATAATGTGTGGTTGTTTAATGGCAATTATATTTGCCAAAGCAACTGTACTATAGAGCATGTTTGAAGGCTAATAATACAAAAAAGCATATGTGTCCTTTCATCCCCTGAAACAGTGAGGGATCTATCGCCAGTCACTGTATTTTTAGAGGAACAGCACAGGGACACATGTTTGTACTTGCTGTATACTCTCATTTACATATCAGTGTTGTTTTTGTCTGCACCTGGGTTGATAAATCAGTAGCATTATAGTCAAGAACATGCTAATCGAGACCAAGACCTGTCCAAGACCACAGGGTCCCGAAAGCAGGAAAAGACCAAGACATTAAAAAGCCGAGACCGAGACAAGAACAAGACTACGGCCCATCGAGACCAAATTAAGACCAACTTTTATTTTTATTTGACTATTCATCATTATTTAATGGATATTTCATGCCGTTGTACTTATTTTTTCTCAGCTAAAAGCAATAGCTCTGCTGTGCATCATGTAAACAGGTGTGAGTGCAGGCCATAGAACCCTACGCAATCGTGCTTGACCACGGCATGGTTCTAAAAAAAAAAAAAAAAAAAAAGTTATGCAATAGTTACTTTCCCTGATAGTTACTTTTATAGTAGAGTAACTTAGTTACTTTTTGGGAGAAGTAACTAATAACTATAACTAATTACTTTTTCAAAGTAATGTGCTCAACACTGGTATTGGCATTAAATAGTTACATTCGCAGGACAGAAATGAACCTTTTTAGTATCAGGACAACACTAGCTGGAAATAACTCAAACTATACCCAAACCAGGACTAAACAAAGAGTAAAGTAAATGCACCAATTAGTTCAAACAAAATAACTTACTGTCCATTGCAGAAGTGGAGAGTTGAGAGAGTGAGAACCAAAAATCTGGGAAAAGTCCAATGAAGCATGTTGTCCACTGCTTACCTTGGCCCCAGACTGAGAGGAGAGCTGTTGTCTGTGGGTTTTTGTGCACATCTCTGCCAAATACATCCAAAACTTGAACTTGAACTTTACACAATTGAGAAAGACCGTTTCAAGTCAGTGAGTCTCTAATTTGTTTATTTAGTGTTGGAAAAAACCTTTGATCGCAGCACAAACATGGGCCTGTAAATGCAATTTCAGCTAGACAGACAGAACAGGCAAAACTATGTAACGTTTATAGATTGTAAAAACATTTAAATTGCACAATAGTTATGATCAGACTAATGCAACACCTTTATTTTTAGTAAAATCAATGTTTAATCTGTATCTGTCAGAATATATTGCTTCTTGCATGTAAATTGTATGAATGTAATTTGATTGGATGACAGGTATTCAGGTATTCACTTAACTGATGTAAAACAATGAAAAATACTCACCACAGGTACTATCCCACCAAACCAATTACAGAAACCTGAAAACCTTAAATGCAACATAGGAACATCACATATTACATGACGAATATATGATCTAGCTCTTATTTAGATGTGACTGGCTAACACAAGGAAACGCTACTGCCTTCCTCTGGTTTGTGAGAACATGAAACTAAAAATCACAAGTAAACACACAATTTGCAACATATAACATTCTGGAAAATTCCTAGTACTATCAAGAGAAATGTACCTTAAAGAGCAGGTATTATACTTCTATGGAGTATAAACTGCCAACACATAACGTGTTATCTTTTATTGTTTTGAAAATGCTATGTTTTGAAAACAACTTAAAGGTCCCATTGCATGAAATTTTCACTTTCTGAGGTTTTTGAAAATTAATATGATCTCCCCTAACCTGTTTAAGGGCCCATTCATGGCTAAACATTGCGAAATGTGTAAACCGAGCAATAGCTATCCTTTTCCACATTTGAAAAAAAAACAGCCCAAACAGGCGGGGTGGAACGAGCTCCCCTTATGACGGCATAAGGGGAAAGGTTTTCACCCCCTCTGTCTGAATGTCCACCCCCTGTTTCTGGAAATCCCGCCCAGAGAATTTGGACCGGCCATTGCGCAAACGAGCTACTAGCTGTGGTTTGTTTTTCCTGGAGAGACATCAGGGCTCTGAAACGAGTGAAGCACGGCAACTGCTCGGTCACTGGATGTGATGATGAAGAAAAGAGTATGTTTTAGTTCCTTCATCCGAGCCTCTGAAACAGCAGTGGTTTAATTTTATTTTCTGTGGAAATGAAAAAAGCCGCTCATCCGAGAGGCTTCGTCAGCTCTGGTTCTAGTGCTGGTTGGACCCTGTTTATATCTAGCTGCAGGGAGGAGCTCCCTGCACTGAAATAGCTCTGAAACTATCTCAACTAATCTGTCTCTTTTGTTTTACGAATTCCTCTGGCGTCTAGTTTAGCCTCCCTATTCAAGCCTAACGACCCTCTCCACCCCTCTGCCCTGGATTGCCTGTTTCTTTGTCTGTTTATGACTTGGTTTGAGAATCGAATTATAAATGGGAGACAAGTTATGTCTGACACCCCCATTTCTGTTTAACGACGGATTCTCTTTTTTGACAAAAATGGTCTCTTTAACTCCCCTCTCAAACCAGTTCTTTTCCCTGGCTAAGATCTGAACCTCACTGTCCTCAAAAGAATGGCCCGTGGCTTCTAGGTGAAGATGTACGGCAGATGACGGTCCACTCTGGCACGCCCGTCTGTGTTGGTACATCCTCTTGTGAAGTGGCTGTTTTGTTTCTCCAGTGTAGCGCTCACTGCAGTCTTCACTACACTGAATGGAGTAGACCACATTGCTTTGTTTGTGGCTCGGTGTTTTGTCCTTTGGGTGGACGAGTTTTTGTCTTAAAGTGTTTGTGGGTTTGAAATAAACTGGGATTTCATATTGTCTGAAAATCCTCTGTAGTTTTTCTGAAACGCCGGCCAGGTACGGAATCACTACCCCTTTCCTCCTGGGTTCGGATTCTCTGTTGTCTTGTTTCTTGTCCTTGTCTCTCTTGGTTTTGTTGACTGCCCGTTTAGGATATCCACAAACAGAGAGGGCTTCCTGCACATGTTGTTCTTCTTTCTCCTTGCCCTCTGTGCTTGTGGGAACCACTTGGGCCCTGTGTTGTAATGTCCGAATAACACCCAGTTTGTGCTGCAGTGGGTGGTGTGAATCAAAAAGCAGGTATTGGTCTGTGTGTGTGGGCTTCCTGAAGACTTCTACTTCTACCAATGTGTTATCCTTGGCATCTTCACGGGTGAATTTGATGTTCGGATCTACAGAATTGATATGTGCAGTAAAAGGTTTCAAATCTTGAATTTTGATTTTTGAAAAATTATCATCAACATAACGAAACCAGTGTGTGGGCGGAGTGCCTGGATATGAAGCTAAGGCACTCTGTTCAAATTGTTCCATGTATAAATTAGCCATAATAGGGGAGACCGGTGAGCCCATTGCACAGCCATGAATTTGCCTGTAGAAGTTCCCTCTGAACTGGAAATAGGTGGTATTTAGACAAATTTCCAGCAGTTGGCAGATTTGGTCAGGAGAAAGTTTGGTTCTCTCTTCTAGCTTGGAATCCTGTAGTAAACTCCTTCTCGCTGCTTCGACCGCTACAGCTGTGGGGATACAAGTGAAAAGAGAGGTTACATCAAAGGAAACCATTGTCTCATCCTGACCAAACTGGAGAAACTTAACTTTGTTTACAAATTCGGCTGTGTTCTCAATGTGGTGCTCCGTGTTACCCACCAATGGAGCCAAGATGGTTTTTAGGTGTTTGGCCAAATTATATGTGATAGAGTCAACACTACACACAATGGGTCTGAGTGGTACTCCTTGTTTGTGAATCTTCGGGAGGCCATAGATGCACGGGATAGCATCACCAGGGTATATTTTGTACACTGTCTTTTTGCACTGCTTGGCCAGAGACAAATGGAATTTTGATTCACTGTATGTTGATCTTTGAACTTTATTTAAATAAACATGTTAGTGTCACATTTCTCTTTTTTATTTGAAGAATAACACACCATCAGTGCACACACACAAGAAAAACATGGACAAAAAGGAAAAACATACGGCACAGTGCAATATACGTGGCAGGCTGTGTACAATACATGAGTTAGTGTGCAATATAGAATAAACTCTTTATAACTTTATGGGCTTATAATGAACTGATGCAGATTTGTGGATTTTGTATAACATAGATAGAGAGAATCTTATGACGCCTAATTGGTGGAGGGATATGTGGTCTGTATGTGTTTATGAGTGTCTGTATAAATTTATTTATTTCCTATATTGATAGGACAGTATTTAAAGTAAGGCCATGATATAGGATATGCAGTATGTTGTAGAAGATGAACACTTGTGATAGTGATGCAGATTGTGGACTGTGTGTTACTTGAATACTTCTCTCTGTGTATGCATGCATTTTGCTTATAATGTGTAAACATGATTTTATGTGTATGTACCATAGAGCTGGGCGGTATGACCAAAAAAAGGCGCTTTGTGCTAACCCTAACCCTAAAAGCACTTTATAAATATTGTTTGATTGATTGATTGGTTGATTGAAAAAATGATATCACTGTATTTTTCAAAATTATACCGGTGTCACGGTATTTGACTTTTTTTTTTTTTCATGCTTAACTAGGTGTTAACCCCATTTCCTAATAATTTAGAGAATAATTCCTGCAGTAAATGTGACTTGGTAAAACATCTCTGGGTCCAGAGCTTTAATTATCTCCTTGAAGCACCTTCTCAACAGGACTAAGTGGTCCCATGTCTTTGGCGAAGTGGACAGTAACAGCGTTGGTTATATCGTTCCACCTTTTGCTTTTCTTATAGGCAGTCTCCTTAGCAAACATGTCTTTGAGTGACGTCTGAGTCGCTACAACTTTAGCCGGACAACATTACAGAATATGTTTGATCAGCGCTAGATTTTTTTTAAAGCCAAAGTTCTTCCACACACCTGACACGGCTCCTCTTTTCAGTATAAGTTGCTCTGTTTCTAACAACAACGTCCATGTTCACCGCTCAACACACACTGTAGCCATGTCCCAATTCCAGGGTTATTGATCCGTGTGCGTAATTTGCGTGGTGCGTGTGGTTAGCATTAGCGTTAGCAGCGTGTTTGGCGCTGCGAGCGGCTCCGTGGACCTGTCCCATTTTGGCAACGGCCTTGCGGTCCGCGGAGGGTAGTTCAAGGGCTGCCGCTTTTGCAGCCTTCGGAGCAGCCGAAAAAGCAGCAGAGGCTGCAGCCCTCAAACTGGGACACGGCTTACACTTCCACCGCTCTCATGCCACTGCAAAACAGTTCCCGGTGCAACGTTCCGCCGCTCTGTGTTCCTGAAGTTTTGTACGCACACACTCACTGGTATTGCGGTAAATGAAAAACTCATATCATTGGGAAAAAAACACCGTACACCATACCGTATTCGGTATGAACCGGTATACCGCCCAGCCCTAATGTACCTGTGCCTAACAACAAAGGCTTATCGGTTAGTCTAAAACATACCTCCATGACGTACAACAGTTTTTGATGGCTGTGTGTGGGTTTCCACCCTGGTATAGTCACCCTTGTACTGTGGGCAGAAAGAGCAGTGGAGCAGTGTGCCCCCCTGGTCCTGGCATCTTTGTAACAGCAGCTTCTGACCGCTGGGCAGTGATAACCAGTGGAACTACAGTGAAAGGAAGACATATGGAGAACAGTGACCAAACTCAAGTGTACTCTTATACCATCTTACTTACTGCTGCTTGAATTTGCTGCGTTAATGTGTTAAACAAACGAGCAACACGGATGTGTAATGTTCTTTACATCTTCACTTTGAATGACATTTAGATGGAAAGAAACAAATGTGCGTTGTGATATGTGACAAAAACACGATGCCTAGTTTTGTCAGTATTTAACTTACTCTAAGCAATCATTGAAATAAAACAAGCTATTCCTCCGTGTGGCGAGTTTCCCGAAAGCATAGTTGGTAACTTAGCAACTTTGTTGGTTTCAATGCAATTTCCCATTGCCAACCAATGAAGTTACTAAGTATGTGTACATAAACAGAAAACATAAACGGCAGTAGGGGGCGGCAATGGAGTGCGTAGCTCGAGCTTTCAAGCGTCTGTTAGCTTGCAACGTGAGTCTTTGTGCTTCCAATAAGATCCGCAACTCCATCTTCTTTCACGAGAGCAAATCAGGCCACGGGGTCAGTCTAATCAAAGTGCGAGCTGAATCATTTGCCAGCCAATCGATGTGCGTAGTGCATCTTGCCGTCTTTCTGTCTTCGGCTCACTGTTGACAATCCCATGTGCTTCGCCGCTCTCAAAAGTTGGCTAATAGCTCCGTAACGTCTCCGTACTGAGAAAACAGGTGGGTTGTACATATTTCATCAATGCAGTGGCTTAGTTTAATTGTTTCAATAGCTACCAGACACTACGTAGTGATTACATTAATTCATTGGTAATTACGTCGCAGACAAACAGCAATAGACCTGCTTGTATACGCACACTGCTCCCAGACAAAAAAGATGGTATGAGATGTACCAGAGTGATTCAACTTTATTGCATTTAATATGGAACTGTTTGTGATATTCCATGTTATCTGTGTGGAGATAAAACAAGTAGAGGATTCACTTAATACAAATTATACATTTTTAACGTAATACTGTGTATATGTATGGACTTCTGGCACACAAAGTAGTCATATGCATAATATTTGTTTATGATTTCAGATAGAAAAGTGCCCTCTGCTTTCAAGTAGAGGTAGACAGACCACTCTGGAGCACACGTCTTACATGCTCATGTGGATTTCATAAGGTGCCATCATTTATCCTACATTTCTAAAAAAAAAAAAAAAAAAAAAAAAGCAGTACAGTGGTACCTCACCTTACGAAATTCATTCGTTCCAGAAGTGGTTTCGTAACGTTCATAAGTTGAGTAGCTATTTCAATGGAAAAGGCCTGATTCGTTCCAAGGTTTTTTTTTTATAGGCCTAGTGTAACTTTTTTTTTTATAGTGTAACATTGCTTCTGCTTCCTGATTGGCTAAGAGACTAGACCAGGACTAAACGTGGACTAAACCAGGTCTAGACCAGAACTAAACCAGGTCTAGACCAGGTCTAAATCTGGACTGGACCTGGACTAAACCAGGATTAAACCACCACGTGCCGCTCTTCGCTGGTTTCGTGCGGCTGGTTTGTGGCTCGGGCTCCAGAGAACGCGGTCCGGGCGCCGCGGTTCTATCTCGTGCTCGCAGCCCCGGTGCCGGTCGTGCAGACCAGGACTAGACTAGGGGTGCTCCTCGCCGCGCGGTGCGTGCTCCTCGCACAGTGCGTGCTCCTCGCCGCGCACCGCGCGGTGCGTGCTCCTCGCACAGTGCATGCTCCTCGCCGTGCGGTGCCGTGCGCCCTGCGCGGTGCGTTCATGTCTCTGCGCTGCTTCCGGAGTTGTGTCTCCCCCCACGCTTCACAATTTAATACATTTTGTTGAAAATCTTGCATGTTCGGCGCTAGAGCTAAGAGGCTGAGAAAGGTGCTCTTTGAGCGGGCACGACCGCGGGGTTTTCCCCGGGGCTGGCTCTGGTTCTATCCGACTTCCAGAGCCGGGGGTCTGACACTGTGAGCTAAGAGGCCAAGAAAGGTGCTCTTTGAGCGGGGATAACAGCGGGGCCTGCATCTGAGCCTGCATTATTCGAATTTTTGAGATTTCGCGTTTCAGAACTTGAATTTTCTTTCGTATCTAGAGACCAAAATTTTACGTGAAGGCGTTTCGTAACTTGGATTTTTCATATGTAGGGTCTTTCGTAAGGTGAGGTACCACTGTATTAGACATGATATAGAATATATTAGTGTCCTAAATAGGCCTACTATTTGTCTGGGATATCTTCATGCACTTATCGCAGGGTCATCTGCTACCTAAAGTGAATGCCACCCCTTAGACTCGTCCTGCACCACCTCCAGGAGCAGAGAGCTGAGTGCAGAACCCACACCCTCCACCTCCAGGAGCAGAGAGCTGAGTGCAGAACCCACACCCTCCACCTCCAGGAGCAGAGAGCTGAGTGCAGAACCCACACCCTCCACCTCCAGGAGCAGAGAGCTGAGTGCAGAACCCACACCCTCCACCTCCAGGAGCAGAGAGCTGAGTGCAGAACCCACACCCTCCACCTCCAGGAGCAGAGAGCTGAGTGCAGAACCCACACCCTCCACCTCCAGGAGCAGAGAGCTGAGTGCAGAACCCACACCCTCCACCTCCATGAGCAGAGAGCTGAGTGCAGAACCCACACCCTCCACCTCCAGGAGCAGAGAGCTGAGTGCAGAACCCACACCCTCCACCTCCAGCAGTGAGCTGTCCACTCCTTCAAAAAGACCCACATCTATCCCCAGGAGCAATGAGCAGTCCAAAAGACCCAGACTGACTTTATCCATGGTTAGCAGCATGTTATTACATATACATACACACATACATACACAAATACATACACACATACACACACATACACACATACACACACACATACACACACATACATACATACATACATACAGTACATACATACATACATACATACAGTACATACACACACACATACACACACACACACACACATACACAGACACACATATACATACACACACACATACACAGACACACATATACATACACACACACATACACACACACATACATATACACACACACATACATACACATACATACACACATACACACACACATACACACACATACACACATACACACACACATACACACACACACATACATACATACATACATACACACACACATACATACACACATACATACACACACACATACATACATACATACATACATGATGGAGTTTTTGGCCTTAAATGTGGAAATAGCCAAATCCCTCTCTATAACTGCTGTTGGTTGTTATAGACCTCCATCTGCCCCCAAGGAGGCATTGTCATCCTTAATGCATCTTCTGTCCAAATTAAATTACAATGAGCTTATAATGGCAGGAGACCTCAATTGGGATTGGCTAAACACAGCTTCGGAAGAGTTTAAATCTTTTTGTGACTCTGTAAATCTTAGCCAGTTGATCAATCAACCAACTAGGCCAAATATTAAAAGTCCTAAAAAGTCCACTTTGATTGATTTAATTCTAACAAATGCTCCACATAAGTTTTCTTCCTTCGGTGTTTTCTGCAATGACTTGAGTGACCATTGTGTAGTTGCAGCCTGCAGAGACACAAAAATCCCTAAATGTAAACCGCGCATTATTTTCAAGAGGAATTTGAAGAAATTTAATGAACAAGCCTATCATCATGATTTGTCCCTGGTTAAATGGGAACATATAGGCCTGTTGCCAGATGTTGAACTCGCTTGGACCTTCTTTAAGGAAAATTTTGAGAAAATTGTAAACAAACATGCTCCTTTAAGGAAAGTCAGAGTGAAGGGGCGAGAAAACCCCTGGTTCTCTCCAGAATTGTCTGATGTCATCCATCAGCGTAATGCGGCATGGGCCAGAGCCTGGAAAAGTGATTCTGCCAGTGATTGGTCTATTTTCAGACAATTAAGAAATAAATGTACATCTCTTATCAAAAAGGCAAAATCTGAATATTACTTATCGGTCACAACTGAGAACCTAAATAGCCCATTGAAATTTTGGAGAGTGATCAAGTCTTTATCTGTGAACAAAAGTGGTTCTTCCCACTTTTGTTTTAAAAGATTCAGTTCTAGTTTATGACAGAACTGAGGTCTTAAATTGCTTTAATAAGCATTTTGTGTCATCTGGGTTTTTGTTTGACTCTACAGGAGCTCCCTCTGTGCCTTATGGTACAAACTCTCAAATGTTTTCTGGAGAACCTTTTACATTTGTACCTTTTACTGTGCAGCAAGTTCATAAGGCTCTGAAAACTCTGAATCAGAGAAAACCTCCTGGGCCAGATTTGATAGGGCCTTACTTTTTGAAAATGGCTGCTGATTTTATTGCACAGCCTCTTACAATACTTTTTAATCTGTCGATCGAAAACAAAGAAATTCCTTCAGTCTGGAAGTCAGCATTTGTTGTGCCCCTCCTAAAAGGAGGTGATCCAGCAGTTTTAACTAACTACAGGCCAATATCAAATCTGTGCGTCTTATCAAAAATTCTTGAAGCCCTTGTTTGTGATCAACTTAAAGAGTTTCTATACTCTAATGACCTCCTTTCAAAACTGCAGTCAGGCTTTAGGAAAAAGCACAGTACCATCACTGCTGCTACAAAAGTGATCAATGATATAATTGT